>CM034149.1:114940482-115540482 GCA_019776745.2 Taxus chinensis
GACATGGTTATATATATTTTTGACTTGTGATACTTTCGTCATTTTGAGTAGACCTTAACAATTTAATTAATCTTGTGATCATATGGATATTGATGAAATGTAGAATCGAGATGTTGTTAGAAATGGTAAATGATATCGTTACTTTCCTATATGATGTTTTGATTCATATATAGATTATTGTTGAGTTATATTGTATATTTATTTTGGATGTTTTAATGCGGCCACGAGGCCGAAGGAGGTATTATGTGTTTTGTAGGTAAACATGTCAAAACAAACATCGGGGGGATTGGAGACCAACCACATTGGAATCCTAGATGAATTCAACAAAGGTCATCATGTCAACATATATTTTGTTGTGTGTGTGTTTGAATTGTTGTTAGGGGGTCCCCATGGGGGGAATCACCTCCAATTGTGACCAAGGGGTTATGTGTTAGTCTTTCATTTAGTTTCCTTTATTTAATTTTAGTATGTGAAATTATAGTGATGTATTCTCCTTTTGTTAATTACTTGATTTATGTCTAGATTAGTAAATTAATTGGTTTTCTAAATTAATTAAGAATGGATCAAAAGAATTCATTTATTAGAATTTATGGCTTTTGTATTATGTGTTGTGAGTTGAGTGCTTGTGATCTTGAGTGTTGTACACCCCACCCCTTCATGAAAATTTGAATTTAGCCTTAAGGGCCAATTTTGGAGGCTTGTGGGCTAAGTCAAACTTGTCCCACACATCTTAAATTGCTATACCAACCCTACCTATGGGTTGGGGGGTCAAAAATATACTCCATTATGTGTTTTGGGAAAATAAAAAGGTAACATTTTATTGAACTTTCTTTCTTGTAATTAAAGTTTGTCTTTAGGGGGTGTGGGCTTGGATTGTGTGTGTAAGTAGCTTGTCATTCCTCTCACCCACCAATTTATGGTGTATTGGGGTTGAGGTTTGACTTGTGAGGTGGAGTTGAGGATGAGTGATGTGGCATCCTACATGGAGCCACCCCACCCTCCTCTCTCTTTTTTTTATTTATTCAAGTTCTTTTTCTTGTTTGGGGGTTACTTCATTTCTTTGTGCTCTTGCATTTTTGGGAGTTAGAGAATTTTGGAGTGCTTTTGGATTTTTTGGAGCTTCTTGGTGATTTTTTGGGATTAAATAATCTTGGTGTGGGACTCTTGGATCAAGATATACCATGGAAAGGTAGGATTTATATTCTTGTAAAATATTTTCTTTTATATTGTGTATATGTGCATGTATTTTAGTCTTTTGGTATGCTTGTTAGGTGCTTGGTTAGATTGCTTAAGTGTGGTGTAGGAGGGTATTATGGGGATCTTACATGTGGGGAGGCATAAGATTTCATTTCATGATTCGCAAGGAGTTGGGTTGGGTGCCCCACTTTGGACAAAAAATTCCTTGCATTTCTTACTTGGTCTATTTTTATGAGGGAGTCATAAGAGATTGTAGGGAGGCATAAAAGAATGTGTGAGGCATCAGATGTTCTTGAGGGAGGCATAAGATTGTGTAGGGATTTTGTGATGTTTAATGGAGGGTTTTTAGGTGAGCACCAATTTCCCATTGGGAGGTATAAGTGACCTCCCCATAGATTTTAATCATTTAGCTTTTGCATGTTGAAGCCTTGTGTATTTTGTTGCTTTCCTTCTTGTGAGTGTAGTTGTATTGTTTTTGTTTTGGTATAGTTGTATAATCTTGTATTGTGATGTGGAAGCTTGTTTTATTGCCATGATTTGAATCTATTTTTCATTATAATGTGGTTGGGGCTCGGGGGCCAATGAGGAGGATGAATTCTCCCCCTCATTGGAATTCTTGGTTGGGTGGAAAGTGTTGCCTGTCTCTCCTTTTTGTTGTGATCAAATGAAGCATGGTGGAGCTCTCTTGTTGGTGATGTGAAACATGGATCTTTTTTGGTGTCCTCAAGAAATCTTTCCTTGTGAGAAATCCTCCTTGTTATTCCCACTTAGGGTGTAAGACTTGTAATATTGTATTCCTTTTAGCTTTCATTCTTGCAAGTTTTTCCCACTTTAAGTGGAAGATATTGTATTAATAATTGTGAAGAAAAGTTGTTTTGATTATTGGATATTAAATTTGTGTTGTATGAGAAAAGAGAAAGAAATATTTGTTTTTTTGTAAAGCTAGTTTGGTTATAAGAGGAAAGAAATTATAAATGGGATATCTTAGTTCATTGTAGTTAATTTATTTCCACAAAAGTGTGTAGATCTCATTGGAAAGATAGTATTCCTTGTTTTCAAACTTATTGAAAACCTTGTTGAAATTGGTTGTGAAAGTGGTTGAAAATTGTAGTAAAAAAAAAAAAAAAAAAATTACCTACTTTTGTTGTATTCCATGAAAATTATAAGGTTGTGAAAAACTTATGTTTGTTCATTATTTTATAGTAGTTGAAAGAAAGTTAAACTTTATTCAAGTGGATGGAAGAGCTTAAGTTTTAAATTGTTTTTTATTTGGTCAATCAAATAGCTAAGTTCCTAAAAATAGTGAAGAGAAGAAACTACCTATTTACAACTTAGGTTTTAGTCTATTGGATTATGTAAAATTAATATTAAGATATTCTTACTGTTCTTATAAACCCATTGTAATCTTGATGTAGTAATAAGTAAAATTTGAGTTACTATTTTTCCTATACCTCTTATCCTAAATACTATCCAACTTCTACAAAGACATTTTAAATTTATAATTAAAACCTTGATGACCCTAATAATTGTTTAAATCTTGCACTTTGATAATAGTGTTAAAACTAAAGTATTGTAACATTAAAGTGCCCATCATATCAAATTATTTTTACTAGTGATTATATTGCTATTATATAAACATTATTATTATAACAATAATGATATTAATATTATTATATATATACTAATGTTATAATATTATTATTATAAAATATAATAATAATAGTGGTATATATATACATTTATATTAAAAAGAGTATGTATTCAAAAGTTTGTTTGAAATTTTAAAGCCTGGGGAGGAATAAGGTAAGGGATTTGGGGAACCCTCCCCCTAACCCACAAACAGTGGACTTTTAATAGATAAACCCCCCCCCCCCCCCCCCCCCCCGGCCCCGCCGCCTCCCCCGCCCCCGCCCAAATCCAATGCATAAAACTTACCATTCTAAAATCTACACATTCTAAACTTGTGGCATGTATATAATGTAATAGTCGCGGCTAATTTTTCAACGTGTATGTATGTGTGTATGTATGTATGTATTCACACACCCAAATGAAATCTCTCATCAAATTTTGTTATTTAATTAAAATAGGGAAAAACTCGTTTGTCATTAGGGAAAATATTATTGCAATGAAAAAACAAAGAATAAACAAATGTATTGAAACCCTGGGAGAGGGTGTAAACAAAATAAGAAAATAATAAAACATGTATGCCTCTTCCAAGAGCTTGAAATGGCCTCCAATGGTTTTCATCCTCCTCCAATAACCTGCAAAACAAAAGAGAAACAATGAGCCAAATGAAAAGAGAGAGAAGCATTCTTAAGCATGTTTTAGGGTTAGTTGTCACTTTCCCTCATCAAGGGTCCTAAATGAATCCATCCAAGGGATGAGATTCATCCCTACAAAAAGTAGGTAGGGAGTGGGTGAGTGGAAATTGTCTTTTAATTTAAATATTTTTTATTTCAAATACTTGGGTTGAATTTTTAAGGGGTCACTTTATGGGGTAGGAGTATGTTTATTAATTCTAACCCCATGTCAAATGGGGACCTTGTCAATTGTTATTAAACCTTGTGGGATTAATTAATTTTTAGTATTTATTTATATTGACCATTTTACACTTGAGATTTAAATGTGGAGATTTTAACTATAGTGAATTAAATTGTTATTAAAATAATACCTAGGGGGAAATTAACCATGCCTAGTCAAATTAAATGCATTAAAGTTTAAATGTGTGTTTCCAATATTTTATTATAATGGGAAAAAATTTATTATTAAATTTAATTGACTTAGAAACATTAATGGGACAACTGTATTTTCGAAGCATGTATGTGGGCACAATTCTCAAATAAAATTATTCCATAATTTTTCTATCTAACCCTAGGTTGTTCTTGGGTTTCATGCAGGTGTTTTTAGTGGGCGTTACTAAATTGTTACTAAAATAAATAGCAGAGCATAAACTTGAAAAGTTTGTATCTTTTGATCATTAACTCGGTTTTGAGTGTTGTTTTTTACAAAAGTGCTTTTTTTTCATGTTCTTTCCATTGGAAATATTAATTTTGAGAATCAAACTATAATTATAAATTTTGATATTGTAACACGCACTCATTATAAAGTGCCAAAATCTGAGGGCTCTTATTGTATTGTTTGGGGATCTTGTTGCATTATTTGTTTCTTGCATTTTTTTATGATTTTTTTAGAATGACGTCTTTATCTACTTCTACATTAGATCATGTTGAGCCATTAACAACACATAATTACCACACATGGAAACCAAGAATGGAAAAAATAATTAATCAAAAAGGATTATGGGCTTTAACTTCTTCAAAACAACCAGTGTTCACTAGAGCATATGAGAAATTTCAGTACCAATACAAATTTGATGATTGTATGGGTTTGATAGAAACTTATGTAAGTGACAGTATTTTGTTTCATTTGGAAAAATGTGACTCTCCTTTCAAACTATGGGAGAAAATAGAAGAATTATTTGGTAAGGTTGATCATATGAGAGCCATGTAACTTGAAATTGAGATAGACTCTCTTGAACCTGAAGAGTTTTCAACAATTATAGACTATCTTATTAAGTTCAAGCATTTGTTGACACAATTGAAGGGGAGTGGAAGAGATAAGAAAGAGGAAGAGTGTGTTCACTTGATTCTATCTAAGTTGAGTGGACCATTCCAATTTTTTGCTTCTACATTTTTCTCTAGCATGGATGCCTTAGGTGACACATTCAAAACGTCTGACTCAGAAACATTTTGTGAAAGAATTACTAGGGAAGAATCCAAATTGTCTAACCTTGAGTCTTCCAGGTCTCTCAAAAGTCATTAGTTGCATCTAATCCTAAGGGCAAGGGAAAACCAAAAATTATAACCAAATCCACCTCTTCTCCATCTCAAAATTCTCCTAAACCCAAAGAAAGCAAATCAAAACCCAAGGAGTATTCTAAAGCCAAGAAGAATTCGAGTCTTTCATGCTCTTTTTGTGGGGGTATTGGTCATGAAGAACATAGTTGTTATAAGATAATGCAAGCCTTAGAGGATGCAGTCAAGAAACACAAAATTTCTATCTTCACTCCACATCCTTCTAATCAACATGGAAAAGTACTTAATGTTGTTGGGAGATCTCAGTCACCACTTGCAGACATTTGAGTTATAGATTATGGTGCTTCTCGTCACATGACTTCTTCTAATGAGTCTTTTGTTTCTCTAGGTTTGAGTTCTAGTTCCAAAATTGAGGTTGGAGATTCTTGTTTTCTTTATGTTGAGGGAAAAGGTGATATACACCTTGATGGTGGTAGTATCCAAGATGTAATGTATGTTCCTAACATTACCAAAAATTTGTTTTCTGTATATCAAATTTTTCATTTTGGTCAAGAAAAAATAGTGACTTTTACACCATGTGGGGAAAAAGTATGAACTTTGTTGGAACTTTATTCACTTGTTTCTCAAGGTATTTTTGATCATAGTTCTAGACTATACCACTTTGAGGGTTTTCATGACACTTCCTCTATAGGGACAAGATTGGTTTCTCATGCATATTCAGAGAGTAAGGTTTGGCAGGAAAGATTTAGACATCTCAATTATAGATATTTTAAGGAGTTGAGCACTCATGGTATGGTAGATGGTCTTCCTATAGTTTTTTGTCTTTAGGGATTTTTTCATGGCTGTACATTAGGGAAACAACACCAAGATCCTTTTCCTAAGAGTTGTTCTAAGAGATCTTCTTCACCACTTGAGCTTGTGTATAGTGACTTCATGGTTTTTCCTACCCCCTTTTTCAATGGAACTAAGTATGCACTTAACTTTATTGATAATTTATCAAGGCATACTTGGGTTTATTTTATAAAGTAAAAAAGTGATGTTTTTTCACACTTCAAATTCTTCAAGGCTTTGGTCGATAAATAATCTTCTAGTTGCATAAAGAACCTTAGCAATGATAATGGGGGGTGTACTTCAGCAATGATTTTTTTGACCTTTTGGAAACTTAAGGCATTATTAGCTAGCTTTTTATTCCTCATACTCCATAACAAAATGGCTTGGCAGAATGAAAGAATATAAATTTGAAGGAAATTGCTAAATGTATGATGCATTCTAAAGATTTACCTCCTATCTGTTGGTATCCAAATTTGTTATCCTTTTCAAGCTAAGGAGCATCACAGATTTGAAATGTAGCTTAGAGACAAATATATCATAATGTATGTCATTTTATAGCCAAGGATGAGATCTAACTGGCCCTTTGTCACTCAGATTGTGGAGAGATGGATAGCACCTTTAAGAGGATTTGACCTATCCTCACTACTTTAGGCCATGCCTTTCGACCAGGGTGAGAGGACCCGTTTCATAACCTCTATTGGTAAAGGAGAACGAATATATCCTTCTTTGCACAAATCTGAAAGGAGGCCCTGAGAAAATATGACCAATGCACCACAATTTAACTCTCACGAGTTTTCACTTCTAAAGAATGGTGATATTTCCTAGACAGGGTTAAGGTTACTAAAGACATTATGGAATCCTAATTCCTTCTGCATATTTTGGTAGTATAATTTATACGTTTGTGGACACACAAGGCAAACAGGGGTAGTTCAAGATGGATTCATTGTTTTTGAATAATTTTGGTGGGAGATTAAGCAGGATAAAATTCATTGTACCCGATCTTTGAGAGACTTCACAACAACTAGAAATCTAAATGATAGAAAGCTTTGGAATAGCTAAAATATTTCTTCAACCAGAAGGTGTGCATAAATGGAGGCCCAGATTTGCACAGTTTCACACAATCTCCAAGAATTTAACACGAAGTCTCAAGCTAAAGACTCAATAAAACATTAAAGACCCCTGGTTACTCATGCCTAAGATACACTTGAAGGCTTACAGACAATCTTTATCAACAAATGACAGTGAAGTGATTTTAAATTGTTTATCTCATCACAGGATGAAGTCTCTTCTTGAAATGAAATTACAAATGCCACTAAACTGTCACAAGGAAAAATTCCTGTGTGTTTCAGAGGGACTTCAACACAAGATTGCAATAGGAATAAGAAAAACTACTTGCAAACATTCTGAAACAAAGCAGACATAAATTACTCCAAGATTGACATAAATTAACTCGAAATTGATTAGATTCATTAGCAGGGGAAATTTTCTTTGAATTGTCTCAGATCTTGTCAATATCTATACACTCAAAACCAACTTGACATGATTGAAATCTAAAACACAGGAAATTAACAGGTTTCTCATATTAGTCTCTCAGGAAGATGGGCTCTCTCAAATTTTCTCTTAAGAATTCAACCCCCGACCTTTTGCAAGAGTATTCTCATTACATTTATACATTTCACTTAATCACTCTTCCCAATTTTTCCCCCCAAAAAGAAGAATATTCAAGGGACCTTTGGTTGTTACAAATTTTCCTCAGAAAGTGACGTTTAACAAATTCACATCCAAAAGCTGCCAGGTGGACCAATTATGAACTGATCATGTTTCTCAGAACCTCAACGAATGACTAGGATGTCATGCCACAACTTTTTAGCGGTCCTTCTAATCATTTTGATTCTATCATGTGAGAAATCCCCATTTTAATCATTTTTCAGACACTCTGTATAGCTAGATCTGACAGGCAATCCTTTTCTCCCTCGAGGCAACACCTTTTTCATTTTTTGTGCCTACAACATCCATCATTTCATCCCTTTCCCTCTCTTTCCTCTGCAACTCTACCCTGCATCCATCTTCTCTAGTAATTCAAGTTTTTACAAGTTCCTGAGCAATTCCAATTTCAAAATATCAACCTTAATAATTCTTGGACTCACAAATTAAATTATAAATCCATTCAATGGCACTTTGTAGACAAAATCGACAAGGAATTTCATCAAAAATAATGAAAAATAGTGCGTATTCGAATCTCCAGGAGTCTTGGAGCAAAAATGGTGGAAAAATAGGTGAAATGCACAACAACTGTTGATTATGCCCCTTCTCAACTCTAGATTAGATTCATCCATGTGTTTTCTTGGTGTAACTTCAAAGGTGAGTTATAGTGGCAAGTTTCCAAACAAGTGTGAGCCTTCCACATGCCCTGGGCCTAAGAAAAATGCCTTTTGGCCTTTGAAAAAGTCTCGGTAAAAAAGGAGCTAGTAGAAGCCTCCGCGTGTCGCCTTGGCACACCTTTGGTATGGTCCTCAAAATCAGAGACCCCAAACAGGTGCAGTCCCTCCATGTGTCTCATTCCAGAAGAGTTGTTAAAAAAAATTTGAAGGATCAGCGGAAGGTGCCATGTGTCTAAGGTCCGAGACAGTTTTCCTTGGCCGTTGAAAATTCCAAGCAAGGGTAGAGTGAGCGGAAGCCTCTAAGTTTCCTCCTGGCACTTATTCAAAATAAAATTTAGGGGTTAGTCCCCAAACAGGTGTGGTCCCTCCACGTGTCCGAGGCCTTAGAAAATTCCTTTGAAAATTTTAAGTATAAGCGGATCCGGAGGAAGCCTCCACGTGTCTCCCTGGCGTAACTCCAAGGCTAAACCAAAAGGTGAATTTCCAGATGAGCAACACCCATCCACATGTATAAGCTTAGAGTTAAATCAAATTTTTGAGCCACATCCAACTAGAAAGGGCCATGTTTCCACAGATGTTGAGATGTAAATTTGACAGGGAAAACACACCTGTCAAACCATTAAATGCAGGGAAATCACCATTTACACTTGGAAATGAATCTTTCTTTAGGGACAGATATTTTGGAAATGATATAAGGCCCAAATGTGATCCAACAAGCCATATTGAATCAAAGAATACCATGTTTCCACATATATTTGGGACAAAAATTCACAAGGAAAATAAAATGTGACTGTAGAAAATGAAAGGAAGGGAAAAAACCCAATTTTCTGCCCAAGTTATAAATTCTTTCACATGGACAAAGGAACGGAAAAAAAACTTTGGATTTAAAGTGATCCTTGACCAAAGGAAGGGACTGATCATGGCAACCAAATGGAGGAAAAAAATTTCATGCATCAATATGGGGAGATAAAAAAGACGACAGAGCCCACAAATTGAAGAATTTCAAGGACAAACGGGGCGAGATCAAATTGAGCACCAACACAATCTATTGGAGAGAAGAAGTTAATTGTGCTAACTACATTCAGAATTGCACACCACAAAAATCACTTGAGTATTTGACTCTAGAGGAATCTTGGTCCAACACTAAGCCAGATGTCTCATTTTTTCGAGTCTTTAGGAGCCATGCTTGGGCCTTTATGCCAAATAAGAAAATGAAAGGCTTGGATAAGAAGAGAAAACCCTTTATCTTGGTAGGGTAATGTGAGGACATGAGATCTTATTGACTTTTACATCATGATACTCATGAGGTTATTTTTTGAACACATGTTCAATTTGATGAGTGCTTAACACCTCGTGATTCTTCATCTTCTTCCATGTCTACTTATTCTTATTTATATCATCTTGAGGATCCCTTCTTTTAGGAGCTTGATGAGGAGGTTACAGATGTTGTTGAGGATCATATTCCCGTAGATGTTTTCATAATGCCTAAGTGGGATTGCACTAAATTTTTTGAGGCAACACCTTTCATATAGGATCTTCCACCCACTAGGAATCATCACACACATTCTACATGTTTTGGAATTTTGTTTTAGGAAATTTTTGAGGATCCACAATATTTTTCATAGGCTCATGGGATATAGGAGTGGGATGATGCGATGATAGTTGAGTATTATTCTTTAATGAAGAATCACACTTGGGATTCGGTATCTCTTCCTAAAGGAACAAAGATGGTTAGGTGTAAGTGGGAATACTGAACCAAATACGCAATCAATGGGTCCATTGATAAGTATAAGGCTCATCTTATTACAAAGGTTTTTTCAAAAGTTGACGGTATTGATTACTCTGATACTTTTTCACCCATTGCTAAGATGGATTTTTTGTGCCTTGTACTTTCTATTGTTGCATCATAGGGGTGGCCCATATACCAAATGGATGTGAAGAGTTCCTTTATACATGAATATTTACTAGAGGAAATATACATGCAGCAACCTGCTTGATTTTTGTAGTATTCTTCTCTTGTTTGTAGACTCTAAAGGTCTCTCTACAGTCTCAAACAAGCCCCTCCGCTTGGTATGAGAAGATGGATTATTTTCTTCTATCTACTGGTTTTTTTTGTTTCCCCTTCGATCATATAATGTATCTCCAGCATGTTGGTGAGGATATTATGATACTTTTCTTGTGTGTTGATGATATGTTACTTGCTGGCAGCTCTTCTTCCCACATTCAGAATATTCAGAGGGCTCTTTCTACACAATTTGACATGACAAATCTTGGGTTATTACATCATTTCCTTGGTTTGCAAATTTCTTAGATAGATTCAAGGGCTCATTTGAGTCAACAAAATTACACCCATGATCTTCTTCAGTGCTTTCATATGGTTTATTTCAAGCCAAGTCCATCTCCTTTTCAATTTGGGGTTACTCTTACTTCCACATGTACTTCTCCACTTTGTGATCCTGCATTGTATAGGCAGTTGGTTGGAAGTCTCATGTATTTGACCCATACTCGCCATGATATTTCATTTATAGTAGGGCTTGTATCATGGTTTTCACATTCTTCTCGTAGTAGTCACTACTAGGCTGCTCAAAGGATTTTGTACTATTTTCAAGACATTTCCCACTTTGGCCTATAATACACTAAGGGTTCTACTCAATTTGTTGGATATACAGATTCATATTAGGAAAGTTCTATTGATGACATGCATTCCACTTCAGGCTATTTTTTTATCTTGGTTCTTCTCTAGTTGTTTGGGTTTGCAAAAAGCAACAGACTATTACACTTTCATCTTTAGAGGAAAAGTACAAGGCACCAATTATAGCAAGTCAACATATTATTTGGCTTCGAAAATTTTTGATAGAAATTGGTTTCCCATAGGATTCACCGACTGTACTTTAGTGTGATAACCAAAGTGCAATTCACATTTCTCGCAACCTAGTTGAGCACCATCGGACCAAATATATTGATATATACATCCACTTCATTCATTAGCACATTCAGGATGGATTTCTTTGCTTGGAGTACATTCCAACTTAGTAGTAGGTTACAGACATCTTTATGAAGCCTTTTGCATCACCTCGCTACCTTGAGTTGCATGGCATGCTTAGGGTTTTAGAATTTGTTCTTGGGGATGTTCATGAGAACATATTCCTTCTTCTTCTTCTTTCTCTTTCCTTCTAACAGAATTCTTTCCTTCTTTTGGTTCGATATTTCTTCATGGATATATTGTACATGAGTACCTCATCAAGCCTAGTTTTTTAGACTCATACTGTAGATATGCCACTTCTACTTTGGGCCCCTAACTTCACTTGAGGGGGGTGTTAGAGTAGGTATTTACCTTATTTTATGTTCACCTAGGTACTTTATTTACCTTTATTGTATTTATCCTCACCGACTTATGTGTGTGGATATTTCTTTTTATTTTATTTAGATATTATGGGGATATTATCTAGTTGTTAGGAATATTCCTTTCCTTGATCTATGGTATTGACTAGTTATTTCCTTGATCTATGATATTGACTAAATCCTTGATGTCTAGTTCTTTCTTAAATCTATGGTCTTGACTATTTCTTTGATGAATAGTTCTTTCCTTGATTCATGATCTTGATCTACGACCTTGACTAGTTCTTATATTGTTATTCCTTTCCTATATAAGCAAGGCGCATTGTCATTGTAATTCATTGAGTTCCATAATAATATATGATATTTTTACTCATTTGTTTGTAAAGGTTTTATTAAAGTTATCCTAGTAAATTACTTTTATCTTATTAATCGTGGTGTTTGATTAGCATCTGAGTTCTTGGCTTGGTATGATGTAGTTATCGTTTCGTTTATGCCGCTTTTATCATGTAGCCCCTATGCTTCACTTGATATTGGGTGTTAGAGTAGGCATTTACCTTAGCTCATGTTCTTAAAGGTGACTTCCAAGGTTACCCTTGGTTATCTTCGCTCCTCACCCACTGCATGTCGGTGCATATTTATTTTATTTTATTTAGTATGATTAAGGGGGGTATCATCTAGGAGTGTTAATGTAATAGAACACATTCTCCTTGATCTACACACATGATTGACCAAAGTTAGGAGGGATGTCTAGTTTTTTCATAAATCTATCGTCTTAACTAGTGTCGTTCCTGATGACTAGTTCAGGTTCATGATGATTTATGGTACGTATGCAAGCTATGACGACCTTGACTTAGTTCTTGGGATTATTATTCCTTGCCTATAGCTAAGCAAGGTGTCATTCTCATTGTATTTCATTGAGTTCCATAATAATATATGATATTAGCTTCTCATTCTGTTTGCAAAGGTTTATCATGCGAGAAGGTTAGATTTGGTTAATTTATTTCATCTTATTGATCGTGGTGTATTGATAAAAGTTTGAGGTTATCTTACTTGGTATGATTTGCTAGTTAAATCATTCAACTTTTAATCAAGAGATTTAATTTTATAGGAGAGTTCGGGAAAGGTACAGAGAAAGCACTATAAGAGGGGAGATTAAATTTGTAGGTATAAAATCAAATTCATACAACCATTACACCAGAAAATTCCAGATCACACGTATATTACACCCATGTTTAAATTCACATTTCCCTTCAAAGGGCAAAGAAGAGAAGTTTAGAGTGTTGAACACAAAGTTTTACTAATAATCTCCTTCAGTAGTTCACAAGATGTTGAAACAATCCTCTGTATTTCTTCACTTAATGTTGTATCCAAACCCCCTTTTTTACCATAGTGTAGATTTGAATGAGAAGAACACCTAGAGATGAGAAAATGGAGGAAGTGTTATCTTTTTTGCACTTCTTCACAACTAGCATGCTCTTTCATGATCACACAAAATTGACAACCCCTTTGAATGAGTCTTGTACTGTAACATAGAAATACACACACACACACACATAGATATCCATTGGGATGACATAAATTCACAATAATCCACATTGAATTACAACCACGTCGTTTTTCCATTCATAATTGCACCCTGCACAACCATATGAGCATTTTCAAATTCTTAGGTGATAAATCATTAAGCATTGCCTGGCATTACATAATTAGGGGTGACTTTTTTTACAATGTTACATTATAGTCACAATACACACAGTGAAAAGAGAGGGTTATGGCATGATATTCATTTCATTCAGCGAAGGATTCAAGAGGGAAGAGAGAAAGAGATAGGAAGAATGAGAGAAGAGAACTATTTTCCCAATGAATCAAGTTGCTTCTATGTGAATCCATCAAGATAGAGTCCAAACAATGATTTGATCCGATGTTAATAAGTATTCCATGATGGTTAAGGAACTCTGACTAGGGTCCCTGACACCTAATTCTTAAAGTCATTTTCCATGTGAAATAATATGTAAATATGTGTGTGAAATGTCATGGCTGAGAGGCTCAAGTTATGGTGTGTTCTAAGTCACCCTCTAGAGTATTTTATTCGATACTTAGTCAAATTCACAATGAGGTGACACATGGCTAGCACTAGGCTGAGCCACACTTTTGTGTCCAATATGTTTCTTACCAAGGCAATAAGGCGGTAATCCATAACTAATGTGCCCTACCCCCTTTAAGCACTTTGGTCACTCATATGACCCCGGAGGGTCACTTTAAGATCCTAATTGTCCAAGTTAACTGACCTAGTCCACTAATAGTGAACTGCATGGCCTATGGAACCACTTGTCGGGTTGGGGCTAACCAGTGTAATTTTGTTCACCTATTTTCCCAAACCAAATGTTCTAGGCAATTTTCTAGTAAAAATAATATAGGTTTACAAAGTCGGACAAACATTTTCATTTTTCAAGGGACAAATGGCGAGCCGATAAGAAACCCAACTTTTCAATTTTAACATCCTAAAAGTGCAAACGAGGTAACAAGGCTCCTAGAGGAGTGGCGAAGAGAGTAAAAAAGGTTGATTGGGGTCGATCTAAAGATTGATAGAACTCCCCACATAATGAGGGACACAGATGAAACTTGCTATCCCTTTTCGGGTCCTAGAAGGTGGTTTTGTGAGTCATTAAAAATTGCAATTTACCTAATTTTATGAAAGGAAGATGACAAGGTTTAACAACTAACTCAAACTCAACTAGCCCACTCAATGGGCGGCATCTATCCATTTTGATTACTGATTTTTCCAAGCATCTGAGAAAGTGGGTTTAAGTCTAAGGTTTACACCAAGGTTTATTTGTAATGCGTAAGTCACAAGGTGATGTATTATTATTTTGTGATACGCGTATATTTAAATATACCAAATTTTTAAACATCTAATGCTTAAACATTTCCATTATATTGGAAATAAAAAAAAATTATATGAAAATTATAAAAGATGAAGATAAGGAGTCCATGCCTTGAAATACTAGCATCTGCAATGTATAGAGGGTTCATCCGCATTCCATAAGGCATTGTATCTCTTTTAGCATTCCGTCAAATAGTGTGCAAGAATTTGAAAACAAATAGTGGTCTTTGAGAGTTTCTTGTTTAAATTTCAAAAATCCATGCACAACCTGATTACCCCATTTATTTTCCTAACCAGTACTAGATTTTCTATCCAACTTGAGTGTTTGATCAAAAATATGATACTCACATCTATCAATTTATTCAGCTCTTTCTTCATGAGGGGCTCAATATGAGGGTTGACTAGTCTTTATTTTTTTCTGGTGGGCTTAGTTTCTGGATCCAATTTGATTGTGTGTTGTGCCAAATTTGGATTAAATCCCCTCAAGTCTTCATATCTCCAAGTAAAGGCATCTCGGAACTCTTGGAAAAGCTACATGAAATCAGACTTGTATTGTTCAGTACTCATCTTACCAATTTGGAGTATCTTACCTTCTCCAACTAAAAAAGGCTCTAAATCTTCTCTTTTGACCTGAATGTTTTCCTTTTCTTTACTGAACTAAACATTTGGGTTGAAAATTGACTCTAGAGTCACTAGCCCTTTCAGAAATTTGTTCATTCACGGATACACTACTTGATCCCCGTACTGCTACTTTAATTTCTCTTGATTCCTAGCTGAGAACTCGGCCTCCTCCTGTAAGAAATTATTGATCTTTTAATCACTCTCAAACATCGGATAGCTTGTGTTATGATCTGGTACAGCTAGCCTTATAATTACATGGATATGTGGTTACGTTTTATCTCTTTTAATATTGGCAACCACATCAAATGTCACTCTAATGGATGCAATTTTTTCTGCAGCTTCATTTTTCTTCCTTGGTATGGACTTAATGTTGAACACTTCAAAATATTCCATAAGATCCCATACCCTATTTTTATAACTTTTTAGGAGATTATTCTTAGCAGCATTCTGCCCTTTGACTTAATTCACAACAATTCACTATCTCTGAATACATGCAAATTTTTAAAACCCTTTTTCCTTACATAATGCAATCCATGAATCAAAGCCTCATACTCCACCGTATTGTTTGAACAAGTGAACTATAAATAGAAAGCAGAGTAGTATTTGAATTCCTTTGATGAAATAAGCATCGCATCTCCTCCAACACCATGTATATTCCTTAAACCATCAAAAAGTAGTTTTCATACTTCATTATCATCCTTATCTTCTACCTTGGTAAGGCTGGGGACGGGTTTTTTTCTTCATATAGAAAATAAACACCTAACTTAACTTATTCCATCTCCCTGTATGGGTCATATCCTTTCCTTCTGTGATCCCACTCATCAAGTGTCAAATCAGGAATAGTCCCGATCTTTGTATCTGATTCATAGGTATCTAAACAATATTCATGTTCAAACACTTCAAAATTAGCATTTATTGGGCTTGGTACATGGGGTTCAATGTGAAATTTTATGATTAGTTCTGATATAATAGTAACCTTATCTCCATACCTTTTCCTAAACATCATGTGGTACCAATCCACTGACAAGTACCTGTCAATCTTGGTTGTGAAATCCCTTGAAAAGCATAAAGTAAATAGCAGTGCCAAGTCAATCACTGATACATCTTGTAAAACTGTGACATTTGGGAAAGCATGGAGCCTAAGGCTTAGTTATTTTATCACTCAAACTATCCCTACTGCTATTCCATCCAATTTCACCACTCCTTTCAATATCAACTCATATTTTAAGCTCATCTAATCGACTATCTGTTTTGGCATCACTAAGCTACTTTCCCCCAAGTCGACCATGCAGTTGTGCACTAAATTATCTCCAATGATCAATTAGACATAAAATGGTGGAGGCTTCACATTCTTACATGGATGACCTCCATCTTATCGCATTGTGTTAGTAAGAACCCTCTCTTGATTTCTAGATGATTCATTACAAGTGGACATATTTTCCATAGTTGTTTGCAACAAATCTCGTTTCCCTGGAATTGCCGACGATTCCCACAAGGCAAAAATAACATTGGTCTTCTTCATCTAATTAATGATATTGACTGGAGACAGGTTTTCCTTTTTTATCCCTCGATTGGCATGACCTTTTCTGGCATTTGGACTGGTTTGTGAGTTACAACAACTAGTACCTTATATCAATTCTACACATTCGTGGTTATTATAGCAGTTTCCTTAAGCTGATTTTGTACATTAGGAGTTACATTTGGTCTGATAATTCCCTGTTGTGTAGTAATAGGCTAGGAAACAACTGGGTTAGATGATTTCCTCTCCTCTATGTTCCTTTTATTTTATCAGGTGTTAGCTGATACACCCTGGAAAGGAGGTTGATTGACTCCATAAAAAACTTCTATTTTTAAATTGACTAGTGTTGTTTCAGTATGAGGTTCCTCTTGTAAACTTTTTTGTTGTTGATTCTCCTCTTGGCCCACCTCTTAAGGTACACCATAGTTTGTGCCACCAAGGCTTGATTTAACAGATCTTAAAAGTATGGTGTTTGATCATAAGGTGTGCCATACGGAGGATACCATTCATACTCCTGTGTCATGTTGTTCTAGAATGGAACCAAGGCCCTAGATGTTAATGTTGTATTGGGATTATAAGATTTAGGAGGTTTGATAGTAGGAGGTTGCACCTGATTTTGATTAGCAGCTTGAGTGGGAGGTTTATTTTGCTGATACGGAGGCCTAACTTGATGCTAAGGCTAAAAGGGTTTAAATTTCTGATCTTTTTACCTCTTAAGTGCCACTAATTCATTCCCAAAAGTGTTTTTCCCCTTGATTATCTCCTACAACACTTTCTTAAGTTCTTGGCCTTTAAATGGATCCCTAGAAGAAGTGGAGGCCTCTTTATTTCTTTTATTTCTAGGGGTAGGAATAGGGGCTAACTCAGGTGCCTTACTAAAAGTAGGATTCCCTATTTCAGGATAAAGAGGCATAGGTGGCCTAGGTGATAGTTTACCAACTTGAATTAGACAATTCTCATCTCTAATAGTTGTGGCATAAGCCCTTGGTAAGTTTATCCCTCCCATAGATTGTATCATAATAGATATATCAAAATTTAAAGCTTTAAGGAAATAGAGAAATACACCTTCAGCAGCTAGCCTTACAGGAATTAGGATCGGGTCCCATGTCTTCTGAAATCGGAAATTAAAATTTTCCATTTGTTCATTGGGATCCCTCTTAACTATAGTCAACTACTCCAAAAGAAACAAGTTGTCTACCCTTTCTCCAACATGGTTATAGAGAGTTGAACATAATTCATTCCAGTTTACAATTGACCCCATTGTTAAGTTCCTAAACCACTGCAAGGCCTTACCCTTGAAAGAGGAAACTAACAGCTTAACTGTAACATCCATCTCATTGATCTCATGGATGACACATACATTCACAATATCTTAAATGTGGTCAACTAGTATTGTGTGATTTTTCCCGATGAAAAAGGGAACATTCTTCAATGTTTCCAGTGAAATAGGATTCTACGTGTTGAGGGAAAGTGGACTATTGCTTGTGAAATTGAGAAATGGATTTGGGGGTCTGTCGACACTAAAATTTTCCTCCATAATTTCTATTTCATTAATGTATGTATTAGGAATAGGATGTTGTTAAGTGTAATTAGTAGTAGCGTCCGATAGAAGATAACAGCGCCGTCAGTACGGTGCCGCCAAGAATGTGGAGTACGGTAACAGTCAAAGTACAATAGGAATGTTGTAAAAAGTAAATATTTGTCGTAAGTGGTCCGGTAATGTTAAAATGTCAAAGTTTGGGTAATTAGAGAAGTAGGGTCTACATGATTAGGAATTAGAAATATTATATTGGTAATAAAGACAAGGTGTGAGGTCATAAATATTTTGTGTATTTTATTTGTAAAAAGTCTAAAAATGTGGAACCCATGTAAAATGATAAGGTTTATCTTATCTTAACAGATAAGCCTACATGTACAGATAAGAGTTAAGGTATGGAATATGATTCGTCAGAGTGGATTTCTTATCCTATCTTAGAGATAAGATGGATAAGCCTGGAAGTTCTATAAATAGAGAGGCTACCCCCCTCATTTAGCATAGAAAGAAGTAGTGAGAAATATTGTAGGAAGTGTGCAAAGGAAGCCATCAGTTAAAGGTGTGTTGAAGAAGCCATCAAGAGGTGTAATTGTAAAGTTTCTCCCATAGTCTTGTTGAAGTATCTCATGGGTGAGATTGTAACAGTTTCATGTTAATATTATAATTTATTTTGATATTTCAGATTTGTCGTCATTCTGTCTTATCATAGTCAATGGTATTCTTGTGTTCGGTTGTTGTTTTGTTTCCATATTATGTCCACCAAACTAAAGGCTGTGCATTAGTAAATAATCATAGCATGAGGAGTTCCCGGTGAAGAATTATCATAGTGCCGGATTGGTGATGACATTTTGGTTCTGTTGCCGGGACCATTCCTCGTTGGTGGATTTTCTGGAGAGATATTCCCACTTGGTCAAAAATCAATTAGAGGGTAACCTTGTTTTTATTGTGCATAGTAGTTACCATGGTAAAGTCATTTTTACCGTGAATAGTAGTTACCATGTTAAAGTCATTTTTGCCATGAATAGTAGTTACCCTAGTAAAGTCCTTTTTGCTGGGAATAGTAACTACCATAATAAAGTCACTTTTTACCGTGAATAGTATTTACCGCAGTAACTTCACTTTTTACCGTGAATAGTGTTCACCACAATAAAATCAGTTTTTACCGCAGTAAGTCAGATTTTACCATAGTTTACCGTGGTCATTTCTATAGTGATTCCAATTATTTATGCACATAAGTCTTATTAATTGTACTTGTGGGTTGGTATTTCATGGTGGTTACTTTTGAAAATGAGAAAGATTCCTATTTTTTCAGCTCAATCTAATGAAGATGCTTCTTCTTTCATTCAAGAGTTTAAGCGATCTTGTATTTGTAATGGCCTCATAAGAAGGGAACAATGGACTGAATTTTTTCCTACCTTTTTGGATGGTTCAGCACTTAGGTGGTTTGAAACACTAGGTGATAATGTGAAAAATTCATGGGATTTATTAACTGAAAGTTTTCTTGAAGAATTTGGTGAACAACAGAAATATGCAGATCTGATGATCGAGATCACAAAGCTATCCCAAGGAGAGAAGGAGAAGATAAGGGATTATCATGCTCGTATTCTAGAGCTAAGGAGGAAGCTCGATGCCCAGATCCGGAAGGAAGGACTAGCGGATGGGTTGATGAATGGCGTGGATAATCTCCTCTGTAAGCACTTCATTCTTGGGATGAAGCCAGAGATCAGACAACGAGTGAAGTATGACCACCCAGCTACCATTGAACAAGTAAAGGAGATTGCAAGAAGGCAAGAAGAAAGCATGGAAGAGGAGCCCAAAGAAATTGTTGCTAAAGTAGAGCCTACACCAGCACCTTTGGTCCTGAATCCACAACCACTCCTGGTGAGCACAAATATTTCTCCTAGTACATCTACTGAGTATGAAGATCTACTCAAAAAGATGGGTCAGTTAACTATTAATCTTCTTCAAGGAAAGGAATTTAGTTCTTAGGGAGGAGATAGAGGTCCAAAAAGAAATATTTCTGAAGTTGTTTGTTATGGTTGTTATAAAAAGGGATATTATAAGTATAATTGTCCAGATAGAGCTTCTACATCTGGTACAAGAGATAATGATAAAGGAAAAGCACCTGTGAATTCTCTTGATGTAGTAGATAAGAGTAGAAATAATGAAGTAGATGTGTTTGTAACAAAAATAAAGAAAGAAAAAGATAATCAAGATGGAACTGATCCTAAGAAGATGAAAGGAGAAACTAGTAAGAAACATAGGAGAAGAAAGTTGGGTGTGCAGGATTTTCTGATTTCACAGGGGCAAGGACCATACTCCATCTTGGAACATCTGTCCAAAAGGCCTGCAAATATTACATATGGTCAACTCTTGGCTATGTCTTCTGAGAAGAGGCGGGAGTTGCGAGGTGGACTCAATGCTCGAAGAAGGAAGGAGGTTGAGGTCCCTGTTTTGGAGGCAGAGGCAGATCCCTATACTCCACAAGCTGAGGTATTATGTAATGGTATTTCAATTCATGATGTCTTAGTTGATGGAGGTGCTGCAGTTAATGTAATGACCGAGTCTGTAATGAATATGTTGGGTTTAAAAATTGATCACCCTTCAACACTTATGTTAAGGTCATTAAATAAAGGAAAAACTAAACCAGAAGGTGTAGTTTCAAATATGGCAATATCTGTTATGGGTGTTGTATGTGTGGTAGACTTTCAGGTGATGAAAAATGGTACTGTTGCATACCCAATGCTGCTGGGAAGACCATGGCTAAGGAGAGTTCATGCAAGAAACTACTGGAATGAAGGTTTCATGACACTTGGACGTGGTAGAGAGAGGGTGAAGATAAATGTGATCCCTCGACATCATAAGGCAGAACCTGTGGATTCAAGTGATGAAACTGATGATTGGACATCCTCTGATTACTCTAGTACCAGTGAAGTGGACACTGAAGATGAAGAAAGTGAGGTTGATGTTTTATTCATGGATATCCTGCCAGTCACACCAACTCATGACCCCATAAAATTATCTGAAGAAGAAGTTGATGATCGTCTCCAACAAATAAAGATTGGTGATGCTGTGATGGAGAGTGAGAAGGAATCCTACCTCCAGCTCTTTCGAAGGTACATACACCTATTCACTTTTGATTACAAGGAACTCCGTCAAGTAAGTTGGGTAGAACATTGTATTGAGCTGGTAGATGGTGCTAAGCCCATAAAGCAAATGCCATATAGAATGAATCCTAATTTTTCCAAGACTGTAAAAGAAGAAATAGATAAGTTGCTTGATGCAGGATTCATATTTGCTGTGGAGAATTCAGAATGGGTTTCTCCCATTGTGATCTCAATAAAAAAGAATGGGAAGCTACGCATTTTTGTTGATTACAGGAAGCTCAATAAGGCAACAAAGAAGGATCATTACCCTCTTCCATTTTCAGATCAGATCTTGGACGAAGTAGCTGGCCAGGAGTGTTATAGTTTTGCTGATGGATATAACGGCTACAACCAAGTTCGTATAGCAGAGAAAGATCAGCTGAAGACCACGTTCACCACTCCTTGGGGAACATTTGCTTATAGATTTATGCCTTTTGGGTTGTGTAATGCTCCAGCAACATTCCAGCGTTTGATGAATAGGGTGTTCGAACCCTACATTGGGACCTTCATTAGAGTATTTATGGATGATTTTTGCATCTATGGGAGCAAGTTGGACCACCTGCACCAGATGGAGACAACATTTCAAAGGTTAGATGAAGCACAAGCCTCACTAAACCCTACAAAGTGTGTCTTTGGATGTTCTAAAGGCGTTTTGTTAGGGCATGTTGTATCCAGAGATGGTAGTGGTACTGATATTGATAAAGTTTCAAAAATCAAAGATTTACCATTTCCTATGAATAGAAGTAAGTTGAGATCATTTTTAGGCCATGTGGGTTACTATAGAAGGTTCATCAAGAATTTCTCAAAGATTGCACAGCCACTAACCCAGTTCTTGAAGAAGGATGTTGCTTATGAACCTGGAAACAAGGTGCATGAAGCTTTTGGACAACTGAAGGAAGCCCTGGTGTCTTCACCTGTTTTGAAGAATCCAGATTGGAGCAAGCCATTCATTGTGTACACTGATGCCTCAGATGCAGCACTAGGAATTACTTTGAGCCAAAAGGATGAAAATGGGAATGAACATCCAATTTACTTTGGGAGCAGACAAATGAGCAGTGATGAGCATTGTTATCCCCTGACACAATCCCTAGTGAATACATAGATATTTGGAATTATCTGAATGAATTCAAGTTTCCTGATGGTGCCAATGCAAAGACTAAGAGAAAGATTACTCAAGCCAGTCATCCATATTCTATTCTGCATGGAGCATTATTTCGAATAGGACCTGATGGACAGTACAAGAGGGCAGTTGGACATGATCAAGGAAAGGAGCTGCTAGAAGAATTCCACAATGGTACATGTGGAGGGCACTTCTCTAGACAACTTACAGCAAGAAGGATCTTGGATGCAGGTTATCACTGGCCCACTCTTTTTAAAGATTGTTATAATTATTGTAAGACATGTGATATTTGTCAAACACATGGTAACCGTAAGACTTCATCAGCTCCATTATGTCCTATTCTTCCCCTTGGTCCCTTTGAAAAATGGGGAATAGACATTGTAGGTCCACTTCCAACTACATCACGTCAAAATAAGTATATTGTAGTTTCCACAAATTATTTAACCAAGTGGGTTGAAGTTAGGCCATTGAAAACAGCTTCCATGGATGAAGTGGCAAGGTTCATATATGAACGCATTGTCACCAGATTTGGTTGTCCATTAGAAATTGTAACAGATCAAGGAAGCCACTTCATTAATGAGGTGGTAGAAGCCCTAGTCAATAAGTTTTATATCAAGCACAGGAAGGCAACAACATACAAGCCAAGCACAAATGGACAGGTGGAACGAACAAATTTTGTGCTGTGTCAAATTCTAGCAAAAGATGCAGCCTTGCAGGTACATAAATGGGATAAAAGGATTCATGCAGCATTGTGGGCATATAGGGCAACATCAAAGTCAGCAACAGGATACTCCCCATTTCAATTGGCCTATGGCATTGATCCAGTTCTTCCTATTGAGTTTGATATTCCCACTGTGAGAGTTATGAAAAATGAAAGGATGGATGAAAATGATTCAGTAAAAGAAAGGTTGGTACATCTTCATTTGCTAGAAGAAATGAGGGAAATAGCAAAGGATACAAGCCATAAGAAGAAAATGAAGCAGAAGGAGTACTTTGATCAAAAGATCCGGTGGTCTCCATTTCAAGTGAATGACTTGGTTCTAGTATATGATTCCAGATACAAAAAAAAGAAGACAGAGAAAATTTCTTCCAAAATGGATGGGGCCCTACAAAATAGTAGCTGTGCATGAAAATGGTACGTACCGACTGGAGGAATTGGATGGCACTCCCATTACGAAATGGGTCAACCACGACAAGTTGAAGATTTTGCAAGAACCAGAATAGTCTACTCCGAGGACGGAGTAGAAGCTAGGAAGGGGGAAGATGTCGACACTAAAATTTTCCTCCATAATTTCTATTTCATTAATATATGTATTAGGAATAGGATGTTGTTAAGTATAATTAGTAGTAGCGTCTGATAGAAGATAACGACGCCGTCAGTACGGTGTCGCCAATAATGTGGAGTACGGTAACAGTCAAAGTACAATAGGAATGTTGTAAAAAGTAAATATTTGTCGTAAGTGGTCCGGTAATGTTAAAATGTCAAAGTTTGGGTAATTAGAGAAGTAGGGTCTACATGATTAGGAATTAGAAATATTATATTGGTAATAAAGACAAGGAGTGAGGTCATAAATATTTTGTGTATTTTATTTGTAAAAAGTCTAAAAATGTGGAACCCATGTAAAATGATAAGGTTTATCTTATCTTAACAGATAAGCCTACATGTACAGATAAGAGTTAAGGTATGGAATATGATTCGTCAGAGTGGATTTCTTATCCTATCTTAGAGATAAGATTGATAAGCCTGGAAGTTCTATAAATAGAGAGGCTACCCCCCTCATTTAGCATAGAAATAAGTAGTGAGAAATATTGTAGGAAGTGTGCGAAGGAAGCCATCAGTTAAAGGGTGTGTTGAAGAAGCCATCAAGAGGTGTAATTGTAAAGTTTCTCCCATAGTCTTGTTGAAGTATCTCATGGGTGAGATTGTAACAGTTTCATGTTAATATTATAATTTATTTTGATATTTCAGATTTGTCGTCATTCTGTCTTATCATAGTCAATGGTATTCTTGTGTTCGGTTGTTGTTTTGTTTCTAGATTATGTCCACCAAAATAAAGGTTGTGCATTAGTAAATAATCATAGCATGAGGAGTTCCCGGTGAAGAGCCGGATTGGTGATGACAGGTCCTTGTGGTGGTTATTGATGTTCCATCCTGATTGGCCTCCATACATCGAGAGTTGATTGACAGGATAGGATAACTCACACTAGCACAGGTGTTCATAAGATATCTACTCTCCTGAAGATGGCGGTAAAAGGATTTGACTCAAAAAGATCTCCTGTCCTCTTCCTAGTGATAATTACAAGTACTCGAAAACACATTGGTTATCTTGCAGCTAGACCGGGTTTGGATTCTTATAATGTAATACATGAGTCCACTAGTACTGTTGGAACTGTAGGGATCATTGTTAATAATTCTGAGCTTAGCTTATTGTTATGTGATAATGTTTGGTGACAATATGTGATGTGAAAAGTTGAGCTAGAACAGACATCAGCGTAGAATGCGTAAAGGAAGTTACCGAATAAACAGGTAGATCATAAAACCAACACATAGCATAATATTAATGGCTCGTAGGAAATAACTTAGCTAGTAATGTATTTAATATTCATCTCCAATAATCTAGACATTGCCACGTGTTAAGATCTACAGAGATGCTGCTTGAGGGTCACCATGGCCATTGAAAGTGGGAAGCTTAGGGGTGATGAAATTGAGAGGTAGCCGAATAAGAAAAAATACCAAGGTGCTAAAAGGAGTCATGAAGAAGTACAGGGGGAATCTTTAGAAATCTAGAGAATAAGCTCTGAAGTAACCACTAGGCATAAAACTGTTGACTGGATTTGAACTTGTAGCACCCATGATAACTAAAGTGTGTGCATGAGGCCATGGGTGTTAGATATGAATGAACATGGGTTGTGAATCCTAGAAGCATTGGTGTGGAGGAGGGAAGTAGTATAATCCTCTGGAGATGTTAAGGGGTTCTTGTCCTAGGCCTAGTGACAACTGATCCAGAGGGGCCTATGGGAGGTGCAGAACTAATATAATCCTACCCTGAGATGCGTTTGACAACAAGTAGACAGGCATTATATGAATGCATGTGGAAGATGTGAAGGATCTGGCACGTAAGGGATTTTGATGGACCAATTAGTGAGCTTGTCTAATTATTCTAAGTGATTGAACATAGGGAGTTTCCCCAGTGGTACAGGGAAGACACAACGCTATTACAGTTTCAATATAGTATTTAGAGGACCCCATATTTGTGAGTTAGCACAACATGGATAGTCATATTCATCCATTGACCTAGGAAGAGTTACGAATAGATGGAGTAAGCTATACATGTACTCATAATGGGGAATCAAAACGACCACTATGAGTGACGAGGCACAGGATAAGAAAATCCATAGAGAGACAGGTGGGATTTTAATGATGGGTTCAACAAGATGCATTTAATCCATTACAATATAGGAATTAAGATCAAGAATTATTTACAAAATGTCACAAATTGAAGGCCTTTAGCTCATAATAGCTATGGAACAATGTTGAAATAGGGAAATGACATTACAGAATAGCTGCCCTCAAAATGAGGTGGATTTTACAAAACCATAAGAAAAGAAGAGCCGAGAGACGACTCGAATGCATTAAAGCGCTATGGCCTGGAACCGATATGGATTGGGAAAAGTTGACTGACATAGACATGGGCATGAGTGTCTTTATTGCTCGTAATAAATTTTGGGCTGAAGGAATAAGGTTGGACATGGGTGCCCATGACAAGATACCTGGCATCATTGGGCATATAGGAGGCCTCTTCTGAGTGCCTGATGACTACGTAGATGCTCAGGAATTGATTTATAGTCAGTGTTGGATGAATTGGATGTTGTCCCTACAACATTACATGTGAGTATTGATCACCTATTTGAAGTCGCATTATGCATTATCGAGGCTACTTGTAACTTACAAGATTTATACATAGTTCACCTGCAAAAGACTCACAATACCGCGTCAAACCTATAAAATTAAAGCTCGCTATTTATGGGGAGTGGACACATGTGCATCCGACGGTCAAGTCCCAAGACGTGAACTTACGAACTAGCAAGCTCTCGTACTACATCTGCAGACATGAACATAGGTAGTTCATTGTGAGTGTGTGTAGACACCTTGTGCACATTTCAGGATGCCCTTGTGCACAGTTGCACGTTGATAGCGGGTTGTAGCTTAAATGTCAACAATGCAATATAAATTGTAAATGGATTGGAAAAAATGAACTTCCCCATGCCTACTGTCAGTCCTCATACAACTAACTCTCATGAGAAATCTTACAAATTTCACCAGTGGAGTTTATCAGTTTTGTCGGGTAGTTCCACCAGTGGAGTTTATCAGTTTTGTCAGGTAATTCCACCAGCTTAGGTGATGATCAGTAATGCTCAAGTGTTTGGTCCTTTATTTTGAACACAAAACTATGTATATTATATCGTTTGTCTCTTTTCATTAGTCTTGAATTTTTTAATTGGTTACAACTAGTGTAACCGACTCCTAAGTGAAAAAGATTCCCAAAAAGATAAATTTGAGTTGAAGACCAAAAGGAGCAAGTATAGTATTTATTTCTAAGCCATAATTTTTGTGTTGTAAAAGTTATTTTTGAGTCATCATGAGGTGGGTCATGTGGCTTCCATATTTAAAAGAGTATAAGCATTAGTTAAATTAGGGTCCATTACCATCATTTCGATCAAGTAAAATTCATCACAAAATTGCATATGGTGTCAAAATAAAGTCATTATAAGTTATCTTATCATTAATTTCATTGTAAAAGTTGTTAATAGTCAAATCAAAATAAAAAAAGTATTGTCTTGTCAAATTATATAAGTGTCATCAAGTTTTGCGTCATAGTCAAAAATGTAAAAAGAAATCCTTACAGATGCATTTTTGGTGTGACTCAACATCCGTAATCAAGCTTCATGATGACATCCAAATGAACTAGTAGCACGTAACTAGAGGACGGAGGTAACAGAGGAAGGAGGTCATTCAATGACCTCTCATTGGTCACTGACGATAGGGCCGCATATCAGTTATGGTGTAAGTTTTTGTGGTGTGTGTTTTTTTCTATCAGTTTTTACAGTGTGTTTTATTTCAAAGTTCCTATTTTGTGTGGTTTTGGGTGCTAGAAAATATTTGTGTTAGAGTGTAGATGACTATCAGAGATCCTTTGAATGAAGTGATCCTCTAAATTACATACTTAATTTTAAGATGGTTCTCTTGTGAATACGTTCACTTGCAATGGTGACCATGTGCAGTAAGATCTAACAAGCATGATCCAGTCAGTTGCATGTCTTCGATACAGTTTGCTTCTCATTGTTCGTGTGTGGAAATTTCACACTTTAGGGGGGAACATGACACCAATGTTCCATTTCCATTTTGCACTAAAAACAACTAAATTCAAAGGTAGCTTCCAGTGGCAGTGGAAATTTCCTATGTTGTTCGAGAATGACTGGAAGCGATCAACAACAATGGCTGCAATTAAGAGCATTGTGATTCTTATAGGAAGTAATGTGAAATCTCTTTCTTGTATATGTTTTATTATGTAGTTTTGTAATAAGAAAATTGTGATTCCTATATACTTGATATACAAGCATAGTGGTGAAAAAAAGCACCAAAGTAAGTCAGTTCATGTATCTTGAAATAGTTTGTGGGAGGATCTAGAAAAGCACACGAAGTGGATAGTTGATGGGGCCTGTTCACATCAAGGTTTGTGGTAAACCTGTTAAAACCATGGAAGGAGAGAGACTTTCTTTTGATCAAGATCATGAGTCACATTATAGGACATGTTTCATAGGGGTGATCATATTGTAGTTGAGTGTGTGGATATTTTTCTACCATGTTCGCACTAAGGAGGGAATGTTAAGAATTGTTAATAGTGCTCACATTGCTTATTGTTACATGGATTAATGTTTCGTTAATTATGTGTGTGATGTTATTTGTAACAACTCAAGTAGAATAGAAATAGGTGAGTAATGTTGGTAGTTTGTTAATAAGGTTAGATCCTAAATTATAGGATAGATATTTCCTATATATATATATTTGATATTCATCTTGAATTAAAAAAAGATTGTTTGTGTTAATATATGCACCTATTTCTTAAGGAACTAGTTGAAATCTAACCCTAGCAGTCGTCAGATGTGTTGTTACAAAGCCTCCAAAGGCTAAAAATTCACCAAGATGCACATTCAATCTTGATAAATCTAGAAAATGACCTCTGGTACCACCATGCAAGCCAAAATTGTTACTGTAAAATTACAGCACCCGTAATAACTCAAGTGTGTGCATGAGGCCATCAGTGTAATCTGCATGACATAGGATTATCCTGCAATGTGGAGCCTTGCAAGTAGGATAACCCTCTGGAGAAAGTTATCTTCTTTTCCTAACCTAGTGTCAGCTTCTCCAAAGTGCAGAGAATGGAAAACTAATCTAATCCTACCCTAATTCTTTCCAAGAAGACGGGGATAGAAGAATGCATAAAAAAAGTAAATCTACTCTAAGGGAAGGTGATGCACCAAGAAAAGGGGTGGAAATATCCTGAGTGAGTGAAGATAGGGAGTAAACAAAGTGGGAGAGGTAAGACACAGTGCCACAGTCTGAAACAGTATTTAATTCCTCATATTCATGGAACACAACAAATTAAGGGTCCTGCAAGGAAATAGAAACATGCACAATATACTTGCAAACATAATGGGAGGGAAAAAATTCAATATAATTCGAGTTAGGGAAAGAAAAGCCACAAAACACTAATTTTATTGCTTAAAAATATGTACAATCCATTACAATATAGGCACAAGGAAAGAATCCCTTACAAAATGCCCAAATTCGAGGCCTTTAGCTCACAATAGCTCTGGAACAATTTTGACATAGTTCCTTTACATTACAAAATGTCTCCCCTCAAAATGAGGCATATTTTACAATAAATAGGAAAATTCATGCCACCAACTGTTAGAATGCATTAAAGAGGTATGGGGAGCCATACAATTTGGTACTTTTCTTACATGGACAATCATGGTCACCATACCTCATTAAATCTAGTTGTTGAGTTGTCATTCACCCACCTATATTTTTCTATCATGTAACTCGCCTAACTGTGTTGGTCATCCTACCATGTTGGGTTGGACGGGCGTCCAACATCATGAGTCGAACAACCCTCTTTGAGAAAACAACTAACCAGCCTGCGAGCCCTCTTCTATATCCAGGTTGGATGGTCGTCTAACTATGAACCGCACAAAATATGAGTGGGTCATCCAACCTTCTTTCCATTCAACCTGGGGGGTTGGATGACCGTCTAACTTCTAGGTCGTACATCCTTGTGGCGCCTGCCCAACCCAATGACCGTCATCCTTACACCATGGGTCGTCCAACCTGGGAGGTTGGATGGCCATCTATCCTCTTACCTTACAATTTTTGATGAGGTTGGCAGTCATCCAACCCTATGCCATATAGTGTGTCACCCGACCATCCTCACAACCGTCTAACCCATTCCGTCCAACCATGGGGGTTAGACGGTCATTGTACCAGATGGGGGTTGGACAGCCATCTGACCTCCGTTTAACTCTTCATTATCACCTTTCGGCATCTAAACACTGAGCTATCGTTGAACTGCCCAAATGAGTCATCCAACCTGGGGGGTTGGACAGATGTCTATCTCTGTCGTATAACCTTGGGGGATTGGATGGACATCTATCTCTATCGTCCAACCTTGGGGGATTGGACAGACGTCTATCCTAGGATTTCAACCTCCTTGAATCTTCTAATTCTACGATGAACCTAACCATCAACCCCACCATTCGTTAGGACCAACTCGGCCATGCCAAAGCACGCGTTGTCTTTCTCTTCTGACTGGGGTTGAATTTGATGGCCATCCGCACATCCTAGAATCTGAATGGCTAAGTTCATTTATAATGAATCATCCAAATTAACCCGGGGGTGAATTTGGGATAACAAACCCGTTTAGCCTCGACCAGACGTCGCGTCCCATTCAAAGTAAGTTCCAAAATGACTAAAAGACAAACTAACTAACTCGAACAAGATATTAAACTAATAGTAATGGTAATAGTTCTTTTAAAGGTATAAATATAAAGAAGCGAGGGTGGTTTAAAATTAACGCAATACGATAATAACGCAACTAAGTTACAAACACAGCGAAGCGGCACCAAACTATTTTCACGAAAATTCAAGGTGAAATAATAATGTATTTTTTACATTGTTGTGACCGCAGTCACAACGACGTAGGCGTTTAAAATTCTTCACCTTGCCTTTTCACAAAAGCGGTTTGCTACCGATTTTCCATGTTTATGACTTAATTGTGTTTCTATTATAATGTATTAATCTTAAACACCCTTGCTTTTATATACATCTAAAATAAAATTATTATTATTATTATTGTTACTTTAATATCTTTTCTCACGTTAGTTTGGTTGTCGTTTAGTCGTTTCGGAACTTGAATGGGGTGCGACATCTAGTAAACTTTAAATAAAATCTTTAAGAATATGTAATGATTAATCTAGTCACATTTAGATCCTAGTTTTCTATTTTGAATTGTTTTTGTATTTTTTTATAAGAGAGAAAAAAGTTTGAATTTGTAACGTACCAACGGCCATATGGATAGGATGTGAAGAATAAATGAAAGGAGATGGAGTCTCGAAAAATATACTATTCCCTTAAAAAATTACATTTGAACATTGAAATCTTCAGAATCATCGGATTATACCAAAGTTGTGATATCTAAAATAACTATCAGAAGAATGAGTATTGTTCCAACAAGAAATACCATTGTTGGTCAAGTAGAAGAAGCATGTAGATGTTAAAAAATATATGTGCAAATGATTGCACTCATTAATGTGAGTAGGGGTATTGTCGGAATGTTATCCTATGATCTTGTCAATAGAATGATTATATAGATATCACGTATCAAGTTGTGCAAAGTGCACAACATTCGATGGAGCAGTATTAAAGATAGCATAGGCACCATTGTTTGAGTCTAAGGTGTATTGGTGTGCGATATAATATCTCAACCTGATCAGTAAACTTAATATGATTTCATTGGACTTGTAAGACATGGTACTGAAACATGTTGTTAAGTACATAAGACTATCCAATAATCGCAGATGACCATAACCAACATAACCCTGGTAGGTTCCACACTCTGGACTAATTAAGAAATCAAAATAAATTAATGTTTTTTTTTATTAAATTCCTGATTGATCCAGAGTGTGGGACCTATCAGATTTATGCGTGCAATAATCACAATACACCGTAGTTCTCCATGCTCATATACATACGCTTAGTAATTTATTTTAGAAAACAAAAACTTTTTTATTTTTAAATCAATCTTGCAATTTCAGTTTCTTATTGATCTCCTTACCATAAAATCGGTTTACAATTTTGACAAACTAATCGAGATTCCACTCAATCAACACATATCCATTCTTCTAAACACCAAATAAAAATCTAATCTATTTGGCATTTATATGTAAAGGGAGCGTGTACATGCAAATGCTTTTGGTTCTTGTTGTGGCACAGTGATCGTGATATCATTTGTTCCTTAAGAAAACACTGTATTCTAATAAGAAATGATTGAATGTGCTTTAATAGAAAGCAAAATATTTAAGACCAACTTGTAATGGGTAATTTAGAGATGACTTGTTTGACATTGAAATTGTATGCTTTTCGGCAGTGCCAACGTCCACTTCAAACAACAGCTATTTCAAGACTAAGCTGCAGCCTAGAAAGACAAAATCAATGCCCTGAACACTATGTCATGATTAAACCCACAAAGCAGCCTTACATTAGATTGTTCTACAGACATTTAACTCTGCATCCATTTAAATAATATGAAGGATATCATATGTGATTGAGACTCGTACTAAATGTAGTGCACAATAATATGTGAGGGCCATCCAAAAGTTGTAAATCAAAATCAATATCATATAGTTTAATAGACGTTGAAATTATTTTGTGATAGTTGGTTGGATGTCAATTTAGTGTTACACTTATTAATTTAAATATTTGGTCTTCCACCATTTTTTGTCATTTTAGATAATCCATTAAGACAACATAAAAAATTTATATTAATATTTTTTTAATAAAAGAATTACCAATTAGTAAAGATATCTTAAATACATCAATCTTAAAAATTATTAGTGATTAACAACTTTATAATTTTATCATAACTTTCTTTACATATTAGTGATTAATGGCATTAGTTTAGTTGCACCAATGTGTTGGGTTAGAAATAATATATCCAAGTAAAATAAATAGACTTCTAACTTCATTTTATGAATAAGGTATAATGATTTTTCCATTCAATCTCAAATCATTAAGAATATAATAATATAAACATCAAATATCATATTGAAATTATCTTGTAACAATAGTATAAACATTGAATTTATGGTTGTCATTATTTATTTCTCCATAGACTTTTGAAACCCTATCATCATTGTAAAATACCTATTATATTAAAAAACAACTATTTTATCGAAATAAATATTTAGAAACTTGTTAGAAATTTATTATATATTTTAGTATTTTGATTTTTATTTCAAACCAAAATACAAATTGGATATATATATATATATATATTGGCATTTAAATGTGAAAATAATTCAAATAATCATTATATTTAAAAAAGTATGATCCTTATGTTATATAGTAATAAAGAAAATAAATGTCTTTATGTGTATATAATTGTAAAGATTAATTAAGTATTTATATGTAAATTACATTTATATTTTCTAATTGTCAAATGAAAAAGAAAAATATTATGTGATAGTGAAATAGACATCAAATTTGATGTTGAAACTATCTCATAACATCAAAGTTTAAAATTGCTATTAATTATTTTCTACAAATTATAAAATTCTCACAACTTGGCACAGATTTATCATGCATAAAACTCAAGGTAGTACTTAATAACTATTATACAATTTTATCCCCTCGCAAAATTAGCTAACTTGCAAAATTTGGACTTAGGCAGTTTCATGGGATCTTGGTGGTGAATCTGAAAAGTCGGGTATTTTCATATTTTGGGCACTTGAAATTATTTTAGGGCACTTCTCCATTTTTTTGCCTAACTCCTTAAGTTTTTTCCTAACTCTTCAATGCTATACTTGGCCAAGAACTTAGAAAATTTGAGGAAAAATGGAAAAATGGGTCAAAAACAATGTATTATGGGTTTTGCGGGTTTAGAAGTTCCTCGAGGGAATTGGTTCTCTGTACGGGTCTTGGAGTCACACAACAAAGGAAATAGTGTCATGTGAGTCAAAGATGTTTTTTGGGAACCTAAGCGTCGGTTGGAACAAGTTCCCGAGATCAATGGGTTCTCCGCAGGGCAGGCTAATCCACATTACATAGGGAAAGAAATAGGAGAGTTTTGTGAAGTAAAGGGGTTGTGGGAGAACTATGAATCAAGAGAACTAAGTGTAGGTAGAACTAGTTCTGTCAGGGGATAAGTTCTTCGCAAGAGTGTTGAACCCGCAAAACAAAGGATGCAAAGTTCAAGTTTGGTGTGGATAGTGTGGAAATTTTGAGCACACAAGGAACCAGTTCCATAGGTCCACAAGACCCCAAAAATCCTGAAATATCCGAAAAACAAAGGAGATAGAAGGAACAAGGGGATAGAGTGGGTTACAGCCATAGTAAGATGAGGATGAACAAGGAGTAAATAGAACTAGTTCCCCCGAACATCATGTTCCCCACAAACCACATGGGTTTATAGTGCAAAGTGAAGGTAATTGGATACGAAGAAATAAGGGTTCGGAGAAAAAATATGTGGGTGGAACGAGTTCTATGGGAACTAAGGTTCCCAGCAGGGCAGGCCAGCCCACATGGCAAGGAGGATTGAGTTAAGTTTGGATTTAAAGGGTGTCGAGTGAACAAATCCCATATGGAACAAGTTCCTAAGTACCCTTGATTCCCCAAGAATGTGATATATCCACAAGGCAAAGAAGTAAAAGGAGAAAAAGTAGTAAAAGGAAATTTTAATGTGGATTAAAGCAGTGAATAGTGTGATGCCCATTAAAAACAACCCACTTGAGACCCAAGAACAACCTAGGATTAGTTAGGAAAATTATGGAATATTTTTTTGTCTAAAAGAGTCTACAACCATGTTACAAGACAACAAATGTCACTAACAAGTTCTAGATCAAATCTAATCCACAAGAGAATACTTTTCTTTTGCTCACAATTATTAGAGGTCACAAGGTTCAGAATTTTAGGGTTAGAAGGTTCAATTAGGGTCAGAGGGTAATTCCTCACGATACCCACTCTCTAACAGGCTTAAAGATTCAACTTGGTTTTTCTTAAAATTAATGCATTAAAATTTTCCCTAAATCTTTCCCATTGGATAGGAAATTTATTCACATTTCCATTTATATAAAGAAGTCTTCCTAACTCCTCATATTTTCCAAGTTATGGGCCGGCGGGCCTTGGGGTGAAAATTTTCCCCAAGAGCGGACCTGCTAGGCCAGGGGAGAAAATTTTCCCCAAGGGCGGGTCTGCGGGGTGGCGGTGGACTTTTTAGAAATTTTCCCATGTGGGGAGAAAAACCAAATTTACACCCGCACCCCCGTGAGTCCACCAAGGACACGTGGCACCTTCTAAGCCAACGCGGGTAAAACAGAGTAGCGGGAACATTTTGGAAAACAATTCCCGCGCTAAGCGAGAATTCACATTTGTGCCCGCACCCCCACGAGTCTGCAAGGGACACATGGCATCTCCTAAGCCAATGCAGGGGTGGTGGGGTGGTGGGGAGAAAAAAGGTTTCACACCCCGAAGGAAAAAAGGGATAAATTCACCCGCACCTCCACCAACGCCTCGCGATGCCACGTGGCAGCTCCTGATTGGCTGCGGGTTAGCGGGAAAATGTTGGAAAAATTTCCCAAAAATTTTCTAAATCTCAGAGGGACAAAGGGACCCACTCCTCTGTCGATGCCACATTGTGCCACGTGGTAGCCTCTGATTGGCTACGGGCTGGCAGAGAAAATTTGGAAAATTTTCTGAAAATTTTATGAGAGTGCTAAGTTTAAAAGAGATCCGCCCCTCCGCTGACACCTCATGGTGCCACATGGCAGCATTTGATTGGATATGGGCTAGCGGGGCAGTGGGGAAAATTTGGAAAATTTTCCCAAAAAAATTCCAAAGCCCCAAAGGAAAAATTCAAGCCCACCAAGGAAATTTTTCCCAAAAAAAAAAAACATTTTGATGCCAAGTGAAGAAAAACTTCAGAAGGCCATAACTTTTGATAAAGATCTTAGTTTTGGGAAAACGATGACTTTCTGGAAATCTATCGACGTCCTCTTTAGTTAGGGATCATTAATTTTTTATTTTGATAAATTTTAATGGGTGAATTTCAAGATAACGATCTGTAGGATTTTACAGTACGAACTGGTAAATTTTAACTTGTTAATTTTGTTCAATTTGTTCTTATCCCTATCTCAACATGTCAAATAGACATGGACAATTGTTCTTAGATGGATTTAAGAAGAATTTCAAGATTCAATTTTTCTAATTGATTTACAATTTTAGCATTTACATATCTTGACAAAAAAACAACTGTAAGAGGGTTGAGCCCGATTTTACAAGGTTTTGAAGGATTTATCCTTAAGTGTTATAGTCCAATTGAATTCATTTAGGGCACACTACTTCAATTTAATCATTTAATCTATTATTTCATTATTTCATATTTGAACTGTGTATTTTAGGTAAAGTATTTTCTAGTTGTGAAACAAAACAGAGATCAAGTTTGAAAGGGTCTATTCATCATTTTTCATCATCCAAGTATGTGAATTCCTTCCAATTCCAAAATAATACTTTTACTTGATTCAATTCCAACCATTCAAAAACAACAAAATACAATTCTGATTTCCAAATTTACACATTTCAAAGGACAGAGTTCTACATTTTCCTTCATAAGCATTTACTTCTTTCAAACAGAGATTTCAATTCACATGTAGATGTTCAATCTTAAAACAACAACGCAAATTGAGAAAGGTAATGCAATCCTATATTGATTCCAAAATGCAACTTTACAACCTTTATTTCATTCTTCGAATTCATCATACAAAATACAATTCTTTCACATTCTTTCAAAGGCTGAAAATAGATTTTATTTCTTTTACATTTCACTTTACAAATTTCATAAACAATACCACATCTTTCTATTACAAAACATTTACAAGTTCCTCCACTGCAAGTGGGAAAGATTACAATAAATTTTATCTCAGCAAGGGACTGTCATTCTATCTTTTTCTCAGCTCCAGAACAACAAGTGCATGTATTTCATTATCCCACGTTGTAATCACAACAAGAGTAGGGGAAAGGAAAAATCTCTCCACCCAAATTAGACATCCAATGAAGAGGAGAAGCCATCCTTCTTCATTGGCCCCCGAGCCCCAACCACAATGCAATTAAATATGTGATCCAACTCATGGAAACAATAGGCTTCCACAAACACACAAGTAGCACTTTCACAATAAAACATAGTTCCAAAAACTGAATGTAGTTTACAACTACATTAAAACACGACAAACAATACTAAGGCTTTGTCAAACAAGCAAAAGGAGTAAGAAACTACATGGGAAATGCTTCTTATGCCTCCCAAAAGTGGAAATTGGTATCACCACTTGAATTATAAACCACCAAAATATAGTATATCACGGCCTTAACATTCCTTATACCTCCCCAAAGTACCCCTTATTTCTCACATTTTATTATGCCTCCCCAACCTCTTATGGCACCCCATAACGAGTAAAGAAATGCAAGCTATTTCTTTGTAAGGTGGAACCCAAATCCCAACTCCCTCCACACTTATACCTCCCTAAAACACACTTGTGCCTCCCATAAATTAAACCCCATAGTCTTCTCCTACACCATTCTCTAGGCCATCTACCCAACAGCCCACAACATACCAAAACATTCATACATTAACATTTACATTCATACAAGAAGATCATTTTAAGAGCCAAGTTTCTACATCTCCATGATGGAGTTTCCCAAGTTTCAAACAACAGTTGTTTCCAAGGAAAAAAATTTAAAAATCAACCAAGCACAAGTATTCTAAAATCTTCCAACTGCTCCAAAAGTAAGATATCCCAAAAACAACAAACGAATTCACCCAAGAATCAAGTCTCCCAAGCTAAGCAACCCCAAATAAGGCAAGCAAATTAAATTTTATAGAAGAGGGAAGGGAAGAGGATGAGGTGGATCCATGTAGGATGCCACATCACACATCCTCAACCCCAACACAAGGTCAACTTCATTCTCCAATGCATAATAAATAGGTGGGTGAATATTATGACAGTTTAATTATATTGGCTTGGAAATTCATCTCGGGGGACAAATTGGTGGTTTCCAAAACAACACTATGGGAATCTAAGTCCCTCTACTTATAACAGTGCAGCTGTCGTATTATGCATGAAAAACAAGTGGATTCAATGGTGGTTTTTCAACCAGAGATCCATAGGGGCACTCCACTGACCCTATGGCAAAGCCTGTAATTTCTTGCAAGGACAGAAAGTGGTCTGAGAGTGGGAAAGGGGAGTGGGAATGAAGGCAAGGAGATCAATGATGGAGGTAGAACATCAGAGGCCTACAAACATTGATCATAAAGTTTATAACATGCATTTAAATGGAAGAAGAATACAAATTTGCAAACCAGAGCTACAAGACTGAATAAAAATGCATTGGTCACAAAGTACCAATCGAATCCTCCGTCAAAGGGGCATAAAATCATTCTTTTCTTATTGCAGCTGAAGTAAAAACTTGTACAATGAAAGGAAATGGAAGAAATTCACAGAAAGAAGAAGCTTCGAAGAATGGCGACTATTGTTTTTTTTGTCTTGTTCATGAAAATCATTTACAGTCTTCAAAAAATCAAATGCCAACCTCTACAATGACTTCCAAAAGCCATGAAATAGCTCACACGAGGTAGTTACAACTTCCCAAATGACCAAGAAGTAGTTACAGTCGAGATCCAATCGTTTGGCACCATTTCAGATCCTTCTTTTGTAGAAAAAATGGTCGTGGCGGGAAATGCCAGAGAATTTAATAATTAAAATGGTTACAAACTTTCCAGATTGAATGTGGGCCATTAGATTTATCTTTTGCACCTTTAAATATGAGCCATCCACGTGGCAGGAGAACATTGGAGCGGAGTCAGGGGAAACTTTTTGCATTTTTTGCATGCCAGAGACGTTTTCTCAATTTTCTCCCACAAAACTCCATCAAAATTTAAAATTGAAGTGTCCATCGTGTGGATAATTTCACCAGCTTTCCATTGATACCAAAAATGTGAAAATCTGAGCTCTAGATCGAAAGATATGGCCTCTTGAAGATTTAGGGCAAAACTGGCAAAATTAGGGCAAAATTCGGGTCTGTGGGCCAAAATGTGACCTTTTTCCCTCTTTTTTCAAATTGGGAAATTTTTCCCCAAAATCTCCATGCCCCCACCAACCCGATGACATGTGGCACTTTCTGGTTCATCCACGGGCTTCAGAATAACATTTCACCCTTTTTGCCCACAAGGGAAAATTTTCCCAAAGTCCTCCACCGGCCCGACCTTCGCTGTTGATGTGGACACGTGGCACCTTCTGATTCGATGCGGAGATGCGGTCCAACATTTCACCTTTGATTTTTTTAGCCAAAAGGCTAAGTGTCAAATTTCTCTTTTGCCGCAACTCCTTGCCAAAAGGCTAAGTTGTCAAATTTCTCTCCGTGTGACCAATTTCCTTGGCAAAATTTCCTCCTTACCTCCGCGGGCTCGCCCAGGGAAAATTTCCCCTCCAAACTCCGTCGAGCCATAACTTGCAAAATACAAGGAGTTAGGAGGACTTCCTTACCTTTCTGGAAAGGGGAAAGAATTCTCTATCTGATGGAGGTGTTTCTAAGAATCCTTGATCCCTTGGGAAGTGCCAGATTTCAAAATACTCAGACTGGACCATTTTCAAAGGGTAACAACTCAAAAATTTCTAAGTCCAGACTTGGAAAAAGAAGGAAAATTTTGAGGGGACAACAGTGGCTCTAGCTTGGGGACATGGCATGGATTGAACAGGGAGAAAACATGGCATGAGGATCCAGAATCTCAAGTTTTAAAACATATAACGTTGACCAGTGCCTTATCCATTGGGCCTTGCAGAGTCATGTACAACTTCTGAGGAAAGCAAGAAGGAAGAAGAGGACACACAAACCAAAAACACACCAAAACAGAAAAGGGAAAACAAAACACACAACAGAAGAGGGGAAAAAACAAAACTATGCTACAAGGTGAGGGACAACTCACTTTCACTGATGATATAGCTTCAAATATTTCCCACTTCTAGGCAATCCTAATGGAGTCCCATCCAAGTATGATAGGAGAAAAACATTCTCACCACAAGTTCCAAGAATTTGAAAAGGTCCCAGCCACAAAGAATCAAATTTTCCATGACTGCCCTTTGGTTCTCTTCTCTTGTCCCAAAGTAGGACAAAATCTCCAACTCTGAACTCTCTTGCCTTGGTCCTTTTGTCAAAGAGATTTTTCACTTTCAGCTGATGTTCTTTGATTTTATCAACCACCTGAGATCTGCTTTCTTCCAGCCTCTCAAGAAAAAGGATCCTTTTGTCAATGGAGTCTTTGTATTGGCCATCATCCACCGCTTGAAGCAATCTGAGAGCTGGCATTTCAATTGTGATGGGGATCTCTGCTTCAACTCCATACAACAGCTGAAAAGGTGAAGTACCAATGGCCTTCTTGGGAGTGATCCTGTCAGCCCACAATGCATCATACAATCTCTTGTGCCAATTCCTCTGATTCTCATCAACAAGCTTTCAGACAATGGTCACAATGTTCTTGTTACTTGACTCAGCTTGACCATTTCCTTGTGGATAGTAGTCAGAAGAATGTGCTAGAGAGATGCCAAAACTGTAACAAAACTCTGTCAATTCTCTTGAAGAGAAATAAGTGGCATTGTCCACAACAATCTTTTGAGGCACCCCAAAATGGACAATGATGTATTCTTTGATGAAACTGCAAACTACTTCAGAACTAGCTTGTTTGGTTGGAATGGCTTCCACCCATTTGGTGAAGTAGTCTGTGGCAGTGAGCACATAAGTATGCCCAACACTTGAATGGGGATTCAACATGCCAATGAAGTCCAGCCCCCATTGTTGAAATGGTTCTTCAATAATCACAGGCCTGAGAGGCAATGCAGCTAACTGTGGTTTTCCAACAAATTGCTGGCATGCTTTGCATTTAGAAACCCAGCTCTGAGTATCAGCAAAAAGAGAAGGCCAATAATATCTACCTCTGAGAATCTTGTGGGTAGTCACCATTGCTGAGAAGTGTCCACCACATGCTTGGTCGTGATAGGCTTTAAGCAACTTTCCTTGTTGCTCTTTATCAACACATCGAAGGAAGCAACCATCCATTCCTTTCTTATAAAGCGCATGATTCCAGATCACGTACTTGGTTGCTTTCAGTTTGAGAGTCCTTCTTTGCTTGTAATCTAGATGAGAGGGACATTCTCCATAAGTAAGTAGAAAAGTGATGTCTGCATACCACTCATCAGTAGTGGTTACAAAGAGAACTTGCAGGTAGTTTTCTGGGCAAGTTAAACAAGTGTCATCTTCCTCTCTGTGCTGAACTTTGAGAGTTTCATCTTCAGCAATTAACTTGCACAGACCATTTCCTCTTACCAGATGGGAAGGCCGAATCTCCAGGTCGTACTCTTGAGTTTTTGCGATCCAATTCCCCCTTTTGACTCTGGGATCTTGTTGTGTCAAAATGGATTTGATTGCACTTCCAGGGACCATTACCACAGTATGAGAATTGAGAATGTAGAAGCGGAAATTTTTTACAGCTTTGACCACTGCAAATGCATGCTTTTCCAATTGACTGTACTTGAGCTCATGTTTCTTCAAAGGACAGCTCATGAAAGCAATGGGTGCTTCCAAATCTTCATCGTTCTTCTGGACAAGGACAACAGATAGAGTGTGTTCTGAGGCATAACAGTACATGATGAACTCTTTGTTAAAATCTGGAGATACAAGAGTAGGAGCTTTGGCAATAGCTCTTTTTATCTCTTCAAATGTAGTTTTCCCTTCATGGCTCCATTTGAAACTTGATTGAGGCCTCATCATAGAAGTGATGTGCTTTGTCAGTTCAGCGAACTCAGGGACAAAGCGGTGAAGAAAGTTTACCTTCCCAAAGAATGAATGCACTCCTTTCTTGCTGGTGGGCAGAGATAGTGCTTGAATAGCTCTTACTCTTTCGGGGTCAATGTGTGCTCCATGTTTGTTCATGATGTGTCCCAGCAACTTGCCTTCTATGACTCCAAAGATGCATTTCTTGGGATTCAAAGATATACCGTGTTTTCTACACCTTGCAAGAACTTGTTCCAAATGACAGATGTGCTCTTCTCTTTTCTTCAAAAATACCGTGAGATCATCCAGATATACAACAATGCAATGTTTCAGATCTCTGAAGGCCAAGTCCATTGCTCTTTGGAATGTTTCTCCCACATTGATTAGGCCGAAAGGCATTCTGCTATAAGCAAAAGTGCCCCAAGGAGTTGTGAATGTTGTTTTGCTGCAGTCTTCCTCTGCCACTTTGATTTGGTTATACCCCGAAAACCCATCAAGTAGAGAGAGCATCTCAGATCCAGTGACTACTTGCAAAATGTGATCCATGATGGGCAGAGGATAGTTGTCTTTGAGTGAGGCTTGATTCAGATTTCTGAAATCAACACATATCCTTATCTCCCCATTCTTCTTTCTTACTGGCACAATGTTAGCCACCCACGTTGAGTGGTGGATGGGAAAAATGATTCTGGCATTCAACATCTTGGTCACCTCTTCCTTGATGATATCGGCAACCTTTGGATTATAGGGCCTTTTTTTTTCCTGAAAGGCTTAGCACCTTGCTTCAAAGGAATGGAATGGTGCATTTCTTTTGGCTGGAATGACTTGAGTTCTTCATAAGAGTAAGCTAAAACATCAGAATATTTCTTGAGCAGAGTAACAAACCTTCTCTTCTCTTCAGGCGAGCAGCATTTACCAATGTTTACCAATCTTGGATCTTCTGAAGTACCAATATTTTCTTTGTCAAAGTCAGATGGACACCGAGAAGATAACTTCTCCTTCTCTTGAATGAATCTGTCATGTTTGTCAAACAGGTCTTCCAAAGAGACTAAGCCTTTGGGAATTTTGTTTCCTTTCAGTCTGATCATTCCCTCATCATCAACTTCATCAATTCCATCAGCTTCTTCCTCAGCAACAACTTCTCTATGAGGATTGACACTTCCTTCAAAGAAGAGATTATTGAAATTATCTCTTTGCTCTAAGAAGCTCAAAATTTGATTGTCATCATTGAAGACTTGCCAATGATTAGCATTATCAGTACACTTGGTCTGAAAACCATCTCAATGGTTATCTTATCTTTTCCAAAGGAAGGATGAGGTGTAATAAGGAGGCTGACATAGTAAGAGAATAAGCACTTTTGTTTTGTTCCCTTGGAATAACTTCAATAGAGAAAGCATCGAATGATTCAATACAATCCCAAACCTGATTTTTGTAGTGTCTGAGCCTTGGGTTCTTCACTTGATATTGCTGGCGGATTTGTTTCACTATTACCTCTGCATCACCAAGGCATCTCAGCTTCTTGATTCCCATATCTTCTGCAATGCTCATGCCCAAAAGAAGAGCTTTGTATTCTGTTGTGTTGTTGGTGTTATCAAACTGCAGTTTGTAAGCAAAAGGATGCATTTCCTTTGAAGGTGAATACAGAACAACACCAGCTCTAGAACCTACCCTTGAATGACTGCCATCAAATTCCATCATCCAGATCTGATCTTCTTCTTCCTCCATGAGAAGTGGCAGGTTTTCATCTTTTTGTGATGCGAGGAAGTAATTTCCTAACTCAGAATCTTGAAGAAGGATGTTAGCTCTTGGATCATCAGACTTCTTTACTGTGAACTTCATCTTTCTAACAGGCAACAACCTCTTCATTTCACCTTTGACTGGGATAGTAGCAGATGACCAGTCCATTTTAATTTCTCCACCTAGATCTCTGCAAAAACTTCTGCTCAGAAGCATGCCAAAGGATGTTGGGATGTCTGCCACTAAAATAGTTAGGAGCACCTTCTTGTCAGGGAAATCAGCCAGAGCTACTTGTGCATCCTTTATTCTTCCAATCAGTGGCACTTGTTTAGATTCCATGGAATAACAAGCTCCATTTACTCTCATCAAAGTTAGGCCAAGGGAATTTGCAACTTTGAGCGGCATTACATTATCAGAGGCTCCGGAATCAATGATACAATTGTTCAACTCAAAGCCATTTATGAGGAGAGACAAATAGAAAGGCTCAACTCTGGTTGTTTTGGAAGCACTGAGAGCTAACATATTTTGAGATGGAGGTGTGGATGGCATTGGAAGAAGTCCTTTAGAAGTGGAACTTGAGGATATAGAGCTATTGCCTGGACTGCATTAATGAATCTGTCAAATTGGGTCGGGTGTGTTTGCAAGTACTCTAACTCTAAGAGTTGGACTTTGGTTTTGCTTGCATGCTCTACAAAATCAAATGGGGCAATACTGGATGAGGAGGAGGCTCCTGGGATGAAAGAGGATTTACCTGGCAAGGGCTTTGAAGGAACCTTGGATATTTTGGATGAAGGATTTTCTCCTAAAGGTGAAATAGTCGGTTTAGCAGAAGGAAAAGGTACAACCTTTGGCTGAACTGTGGGTACTTTGGCAGAGATTCCAATGGAAGGGGAAGTACTCTTAACAACTGCAGGACTAGAAGAAGGAGAAAAATACTTACTTGGTATGACAGCATGATCCTTGACAGTGACCAAGTCTGGTTTTTCTTTAGCAGAATCCATGGAGGGTGGCAATGGAGAACCTTTGTTGATAATCCTCTTCTGTGTGACCTCAGAAGTGGAAACTTCTTTGGTTTTCTTTTCCTTTGCAGCCACCGAGGATGGGGTGTTCTTCTTGGACTGTGTTCTGGTGAAAACAGTGCATGAAAAACTTGGTGTTTCCTCCTCTTCTTCTTCATCATCATCAATGAATTCGAACAGGCCATTGTGCATGTCAACCTCCTCGACTTCTAGGTAGCTTTCATAGTTTTCTTCATCATCTCCCTCGAGCTCATCAACTTCAGCTTCCTCTCTTATATCTCAGGTATCACAGGAAGCATTGACTGGTGGTGCTTCAAGAGCAAGCTGGCGAGGAGGTGGTGCAATCCACTGCCTATCATTAAAGTTTGGTCTTCTTGGATTGTTCCTCATAGTGATTTGTGACAGTTGCTTCTTCAAGGCAACTAGATCATTGGCCATTTTTTGAAACATGGGGTCTGTTGTGACTGAGTTTGAACTCTGACCCTTTTGCTTTCCATTTGGGCCCTTTACCTTTCCAGAAAGAATTAAATCATCATCAGTCTCGATTGCAAGGTCTTGAGCTTCCCTCAATGTTCTTGGTTGATCTCTTCTGAGGAAGAAACCAACTTCTGATGGCAAGGCACTGATGAAGAACCTCTTCAAGTTGTTTTCAGGAGGAACTACATCTTCGGGGATTCTTCTTGTCAATCTATCAAATCTTGCTATGAAATCTCTCATGGACTCAGAGACTTCTTTCTTCATTTGCACCAATTGAACCAGCAAGTCTTGGCCATCTTCTGTGCTCTTGAATCTACTTTCAAATGCACTCCTTATGTCCTCCCAGCCAGTGATAGATCTTGGGGGAAGCATATAAAACCATTCAGTAAGCTTTCTCTTGGAGTGACTCCACAAAAATTCTAACCGACATGTCTTCATCTTTGACACCTAACACACCACAAGCAGTGATGAAAGTTGCTACGTGTTCCTCAGGTAGTTGTGAGCCGTCTCCTTTAAATTTAGGAAAGTTCTTTCTTGAGCCTCTTGGCAGATCATGGAGTATTCGTGGGAGGGAAAGTGGACCAGTATTTCTTCCCCATGGTACATTGGGTCTACGTGCTTCACGTTCATTATCAGCCATTCTATTTCTGTTTCTAGCCTCTTCAGTAGCTAGGGCTTCTTCTCTTTCCTCTACCTCTCTTTGGAGTCTTTCGATCTCTTCAAGTTGAGCCCTAATCACTTCTTCCCTTTCAAGTTGAACTCTATCCACTTCCTCTCTTTCTAGCTCTTGTTCTTCTTCCTTAAGCTCATCAAGAGTAGGATTAACAGGTCCTCCTGATCTCAACTATCGGGTATACCTTCTGTCAGCTAGCTTGAAGACTTATTGTCTTCTCTGGGGTGCCAAGATTTGTCTTCGTTCCTCCAACTCAGCAGCAAGTTCTTCTTCTTGATCCAAAATTCTTGAAGCAATAGAGTAATGGTCTACACTCTACCTTTTATGCCAAACAACCTCCCTTAGGTCAGAAATGATATCTTCTTGAATGTGAAAGAGCAAGGTAGGTCTCTCAACAGGAGGATGTGTGAGAATTTCCATGATTGGTATCCATGTGGATCATAAGAAACTTCAAATTTTCAATGAACTCCAATGGTATTTAATGACCCTGTGGTCATTTCTAGGGTGCAGATGCTGCAAAATCTGCCCCACGGTGGGTGCCAAAACTGTTGGCTTGGAAATTTGTCTCGGGGGACAAATTGGTGGTTTCCAAAACAACACTATGGGAATCTAAGTCCCTCTACTTATAACAGTGCAGCTTCGTATTATGCATGAAAAACAAGTGGATTCAATGGTGGTTTTTCAACCAGAGATCCATAGGGGCACTCCACTGACCCTATGACAAAGCCTGCAATTTCTTGCAAGGACAGAAAGTGGTCTGAGAGTGGGAAAGGGGAGTGGGAATGAAGGCAAGGAGATCAATGATGGAGGTAGAACATCAGAGGCCTACAAACATTGATCAGAAAGTTTATGACATGCATTTAAATGGAAGAAGAATACAAATTCACAAACCAGAGCTACAAGACTGAATAAAAATGCATTGGTCACAAAGTACCAATCGAATCCTCTGTCAAAGGGGCATAAAATCCTTCTTTTCTTATTGCAGCTGAAGTAAAAACTTGTACAATGAAAGGAAATGGAAGAAATTCACAGAAAGGGGAAGCTTGGAAGAATGGTGACTATTGTTTTTTGTCCTCTGTTCATGAAAATCATTTACAGTCTTCAAAAAATCAAATTCCAACCTCTACAATGACTTCCAAAAGCCATGAAATAGCTCACACGAGGCAGTTACAACTTCCCAAATGACCAAGAAGCAGTTACAGTCGAGATCCAATCATTTGGCACCGTTTCAGATCCTTCTTTTGCAGAAAAAATGGTCGTGGCGGGAAATGCCAGAGAATTTAATAATTAAAATGGTTACAAACTTTCCAGATTGAATGTGGGCCATTAGATTTATCTTTTGTGCCTTTAAATATGAGCCATCCACGTGGCAGGAGAACATTGGAGCGGAGTCGGGGGAAACTTTTTGCATTTTTTACATGCCAGAGACGTTTTCTCAATTTTCTCCCACAAAACTCCATCAAAATTTAAAATTGAAGTGTCCATTGTGTGGATAATTTCACCAGCTTTCCATTGATACCAAAAACATGAAAATCCAAGCTCTAGATCGAAAGATATGGCCTCTTGAAGATTTAGGGCAAAACTAGCAAAATTAGGGCAAAATTTGGGTCTGCGGGCCAAAATGTGACCTTTTTCCCTCTTTTTTCAAATTGGGAAATTTTCCCCAAAATCTCCATGCCCCCACCAACCTGATGACACGTGGCACTTTCTGGTTCATCCGCGGGCTTCAGAATAACATTTCACCCTTTTTGCCCACAAGGGAAAATTTTCCCAAAGTCCTCTGCTGACCCGACCTCCGTTGCTGATGTGGACATGTGGCACCTTCTGATTCGATGCGGAGATGTGGTCCAACATTTCACCTTTGAGTTTTTTAGCCAAAAGGCTAAGTGTCAAATTTCTCTCTGCGCCTCTCCAACCCGCCAATTTCCTTGGCAAAATTTCCTCCTTACCTCCACGGGCCCGCCCAGGGAAAATTTCCCCTCCAAACTCTGTCGAGCCATAACTTGCAAAATACAAGGAGTTAGGAGGACTTCCTTACCTTTCTGGAAAGGGGAAAGAATTATCTATCTGATGGAGGTGTTTCTAAGAATCCTTGATCCCTTGGGAAGTGCCAGATTTCAAAATACTCAGACTGGACCATTTTCAAAGGGTAACAACTCAAAAATTTCTAAGTCCAGACTTGGAAAAAGAAGGACAATATTTAATAAATAAAGAAAGGGGCAAATGCATCACAAAATAAACACATGCAACATTAAACAAAAAGGGTCAAATAAATAAATACACATAACCCCTTGGTCACATTTAAAGGTGGTTCCCCCCCTATGGGTACCCCTAACAAAACAACCACATAAAAATAAAACAAGTTTGCCATGGTGACCTTGTTGAATTCATCTAGAATTCCAATGTGGTTGGTCTCCAATCCCCCGATCTTTCTTGTGATATTTTAACCTGCAAAACACAAAATACCTCCTTCGGCCTCATGGCCGTATCAGAACATTCCAAAATAATATAAATATAATTCCTAAAATCATCTAGATATATGAATCACAACAACTTCAAAGCAATCTAACAATATCATTTACAGTCTTATCAGCAACTATATCATCATCTAATAATTTCCATTTCTAGGTCTACTCACAATATCCAAATATCACATGTCTAAAACAACATCCATAAAATAACCATGTCAAATAGTATATCATTATCAATATCTAAAATGTCTCTAATAATCATCATGTATCATAACTGAATCAAGTCAATAATAATCCATGATCTAACATCTATCATCATACTATAATAAGGGTCCATAATCAACTCCATAATATAATCAGTAGTATCATGATTAGTATCAAAAGGGTGTCTATGAGAAGTGGGAACTACATCCCCCTCCCCTTAGAATCGAATTCCTCCTGGAAGTTACTGGAACAAATGTGGAAACTGAACTCGTAGTAGAATAGCATCCTCCCATGTAGCTGTAGTCTCATCATATCTGTCCCACTGCACACAAACCTAGTCAATCTCTCTACCTCGAAGGCCCAGGGTCCTGCGATATATGATGCAAACAGACTCCACCATCACTAGCCCCTGATCTTACACCTGCAATGATGTCCAATCTTACACATGAAAAGGATCTGCAACATACCTCCTAAGAAATGAAACATGAAACACATCATGTATGCGAGACAAGCTAGGTGGCAATGCTAGACGATAGGCCAAAGGGTCAATGCGCTCCAAGATCTTGAAAGGACCCACGAATCTAGGAGCTAACTTAGAACCTTTTTCGTAATAGATAGAGATCTTGTGTGTTCTAACACAAAGGAAAACCTTCATACCCACATCAAAACTACGGTTTGTCCTATGCTGATCTGAATACTTCTTCTACCTTTCATATGCCTCCTACAGTCCCTGTCTAATCAAAATCACATGTTGCTCCATGTCTTGCAACAAATATGGTCCAAGAGAAACCATATCCTCTAACATGTCCCCAACTAAGAGGTGACCTGCACTCTCTGTCATACAAATCTTGAAAAGGAACCATGCGTATAGAACGCTGAAAACTATTATTGTAGGCAAAATGCCACCAAGTACAAGTACTTCTCCCATCTAGAGGGTTGATCCATTATGTACATCCTAAGAATTTCCTCTAAAATATGATTCACCCACTCAGTCTTTCCATCTATCTCGAGGTGATATGTTGTGCTAAAGTTGATTCTCGTCCCAAGGGCATGTTGCATGGTAGTCCAGAAATGGGAAGTATACAAAGGATCGTGGTCACTAATGATCTTCCGTGGAATCTCATGCAACCTGACAATCTCATCCAAATATACCTGTGCCACTGCACTAGTTGTATAAGTGGTCTTCACCGGAGAAAAGTGAGCCACTTTTGTCAATTTATCAACCGTCAACCATGATGGCATCGTGGTGATATCTTGACATCAATAGCCCAACAATGAAGTCTATGGAAATGGTATCCCACTTCCATTTCGGTATAGCATGAGGAAATAGAAGGCTAGTTGGATGATGATGTTTGGCCTTTACTATCTAGCACTCTAAACATCATGACATGAACTGAGCCATGTCTTTACAAAGTACTCTCTAATGATACAACTATCTCAAAGTAGCGAGCATCTTCTTCACCCCTAGATGGGTAGAATAGGCGTGCATGATGTGCCTCTATCAATATGTAATGCCTCAATCCTCCAGTCTCTGGGAACATAAATCTGACCTTTCTGCCTGAGAAGGCCATCTGCCTCTAGTGAGAAACCATCAAACTTCCCCTTGAAGGGTCTCTAAGACTCAATATCTTCTCGAACTGCAATGTAGAAGCTATCAAGAGGAAGCTACTGAAGAATCCTGCTCCATAAATCTGTGCCCACTGAAGTAGCCATAAACACATGTCTCCATCTATTGAGAGTGCTTACCACCACATTCTCCTTCCCCCTTCACATGCTCTATCTCCATATCATACTCACAAAGCAACTTCATCTAATGCTGCTGATGAGCATTGAGGTTGGGTTGCATGAAGAGGTGGCGAAGACTCAAATGATCAGCTCTTAAGTGTGAATCTCTGACCAAGAAAGAAAGTTCCTCCATCAAACCAAATCATGCACAACTACCGCAAGCTCAAGATCATGAGTCGGATAATTAAGCTCATAATATTTCTATTTATGAGACTCAAAATCCACTACTCTACCCTCCTGCATCAATACACCTCCAAGCCCTACTAAAGAATCATCCATGTAGATGAAAAACTCACCCTGTGGATCTGGCACTAGCAATAATAGGTGTTGTAGTGAGACATTCCTTCAGAGTACTGAATGCCTACTCGTATCTGTCTGACCAAAAAGACTTCTTCCCTTCCCTCTGAAGGGAAGTGATAGGGTGCCCAATCCAAGAGAAGTCCTAAACAAATATCCTATAGTAGCATACTTGTCCCATGAATCTATGCACCTCAGACACAGTAGTGGGTGCTGGCCAATCCATAATAGCTCTAATCTTGGAAGGATCGATGGTGATACCTTCCGCAGAAATGATATGACCCAAATACTGCACCTCTATCTAAAATAATGCACACTTCCCCCGAGGTCCTGTAAAGTTTCTTCTCTTAGAGGTACTAAAGAACCTAGCAAAGGTTCCCCTCATGCTCCTCACATGTACGTGAGTGAATCAAAATGTCATAAAGGAATATGAGCACAAAACAATCTAAGAAAGTCCTAAATACCCCATTCATCAAACTCATAAACATTGCGGGGGCATTACTCAAGCCAAAGGGTACCACTATGAACTCATAGTGGCCATATCTCATATAGAAGGCAATCTTATGAATGTTTACCTATGAAATCATCAGCTGATGATAGTTTGACTTAAGGTATATCTTGGAGAAAATTGTGGCTCCCTTCATCTGATCAAATAAATCATCAATGTGCGGAAGAGGACAAGGATTCTTTATCGTTACTTTGTTCAGCTAGCGGTAATCAATACAAAATCACGAGGATTTGTCCTTCTTCACAAAAATCACCGGTACACACCCTTAGGGGATACACTGGGACAGATAAGGCCTTTCTCCAGGAGGCTCTCCAACTACAACTTGAGCTCACAGAGCTCTAGGGTGGTCATCTGATAAGGTTCTTGTGAGATAGGCTCTACTCCCAAAACTAGATCTATATGAAAATCAATATCACGTTGGGGATGGTAACCCTAGTAGCTCCCCAGGAAAGCCATCTGCAAACTATCTCAAAATGAGGTGATCATCTAATGATGGTCCACTAGACCCATTCTTTGATTTATCACTAACCGTAACAGCATACATCTGATAACCCCATCACACACACAATGCTGCTTAAGCTATATAGCAGAAATGGTGCAAATAGAAATGGGTCTCCTGACCCCTAATATTACCGACTCAACTCCCAAATCATCTACACAAGATATAATCTTGTGGTAACAATCCATCATGGCCTTGTGTGCCGAAAACCAATCCATACCCAAGTTGACCCCATATGAGCCCAAAAGAAGGATACGGAGATCTGAGGTAGTGGTGAAAACGTCCCCAAATTTACCACACACTCCTTAGCTAAGGAGTCTACAGAGATCTTGGCTCCAGAAGCCATCTCAACATCCCAACTATGACCCTGCCTAATTATCACCAACCTGTATTACTCTACTAAAGATGGTGCAATAAAAGAATCAAAAGAACCAGAATCAAACAAAATGGAGGTAGTAATACCACAAATGCTACATGTGGTATCAATAAATATACTCTGATGTTCCACTTGGTGGTTCTTGACCGTTACATACATCTTATGACTACGCCCCATATCACCAACAGTATGCTCTGATATCTATGTCTTACCCTTGTTATTAGGGTTCTGTGGGTAGTCTCTCCAAAAATGTCCAGTAACACCGCACCCAAAGCAACCACCTGATCCGCTACCATGTGTAGCAGGTCTGACCAGTACTCTGGAGGTCCATGGGTGTGGATCTTGATAATCCGCGCTGCGGTTTTTTGAGGTCTCTGCTAATGAGCTCCTGTTGAGTGAAACTCTCTAGGCACCATGTGTCTTGATGGGACCCCTAGGAGGAGGCCCCATACTCTAACCTCTTTGTGCATCAAATCTCTATCGAGGTTTATAAGTTGGGCAGGACTACTGCTATTGTGGTTTAAAATATGACTGTATCGAACCCTATCCACCTCAAGGAGAGGTACTAACCCCCTCGAATCGGCTTGTCCTGTATCTATGTATGTGGCTTCGGACTCAGTCTCTAGCCTACTGGGTCTTTCCTGAGTCTCCTTTGCTATATATGCCTTCTCGATGGCCTCAACTAATGTCTATGGACAATTGATCTGTACTACACTCCAATGTCTAGGTTCATGCCCCTGGATGAACCTGTGGATATGCACCTGCTCATCCTACATGTGATCAACATACTGGAGTAGACCCTGAAATCTACTCTCATACTCAGCCACTATAAGGGATTCCTGTCAGAGGTCATGGAACTCATCTATCTGTTGCTGAATGAATCTTCATGACAAATATCTACTCCAGAAATTCTCCTCAAAGATATCCTAGGTAACTGTCTCATAATCAACATGGAGCTTCTGCTCCTCTGTCCACCACCAGACACCAGCTCCATCCCTCAGTAGATGGATTGCAACATGAGCTTTCGTTTTGCTAGAACAAGGATAGAGCTTGAAGCATCCACTCAAGCTCACCAACCAGGCCTCTACCTGGAATCCACCTATGTCACCAGGATAATGAGCCGGCCGTAGCTTTAGGATCTCCCTGATGTGATTTGCAGCTGTGGTTTGACGGCCTCTAGGTCTCTCTGTATGCTTATCCCTAAGCCTAGGGCTCTGAGACCTTTCTCTAAAACTCGGTCACCCTCTCCCCTCTATGGTAACTCTACTATGACTGAATCTACATGGTAATTCTCTCCTCCATGTTCCTCGCTGGGTCTAGGAGATACATGACCCTCAATAGATGTGACTCTATCATGTCTAGATGCATGTCCTCCTATTAATCCTCTGCATAGAGCAGCATTAACATCCTAAAGAGTCTACAAAATCTAGGGCAGTATGGCTGCTACAGCATGATATGGTGGTGGTAAGTCTAGGTCTATGTTAAATGACCCCTCGTCCCAAGAACAACCCACTTGAGACCCAAGAACAACCTTGGATTAATTAAGAAAATTATGGAATAATTTTTTTGTCTAAAAGAGTCTACAACCAGGTTACAAGACAAAAATTGTCACTAACAAGTTCTAGATCAAATCTAATCCACAAGAGAATACTTTTTCTTTCACTCACAATTATAGAGGTCACAAGGTTCGTAATTTTAGGGGTTAGAAGGTTCAATTAGGGATAGAGGGTAATTCCTCACCATACTCTCTAACATGCTTAAATATTCAACTTAGTTTTTCTCAAATATAACACATTCAAAATTTTCCTAAATCATTCCCATTGGAGTAGGAATTTCTTCACCTTTACAGTCATATAAAAAATTCCTCCTAACTCCTCATATTTTCCAAGTTATGGGCTGGTGGGCCTTGGGGTGAAAATTTTCCCAAGAGCGGACCTGTTGGGCCAAGGGAGAAACTTTTCCCCAAGGGTGGGTCTATGGGGCGGCGGGGGACTTTTTGGAAATTTTCCCATGTGGGGAGAAAAACCAACTTTGCGCACATGCCCCCGTGAGTCCACCAGGGACATGTGGCCACCTTCTAAGCAAACGTGGGTAAAACGGAGCGGCGGGAAACATTTTGGAAAAAAATTCCCGCGTTGGGCGAGAATTCACTTTTGCGCCCGCACTCCCACGAGTCCACAAGGGACATGTGGCATCTCCTAAGCCAATGCGGGGGTAGCGGGGTGGTGGGGAGAAAAAATGTTTCATGACCCAAAGGTAAAAAGGAATAAATTCACCCACACCTCCGCCAACGCCTCACGATGCCACGTGGCAACTCCTGATTGGCTGTGGGTTGGCGGGGAAAATTTGGAAAATTTTCCCCAAAAATTTTCTGAAGCTCAGAGGGACAAACAGACCCGCTCCTCCACCAATGCCATGTTGCGCCACATGGCAGCCTCTGATTGGTTGCGGGCCGGCGAAGAAAATTTGGAAAATTTTCTCAAAATTTTTCTGAGAGCGCTAAGTTTAAAAGAGATCCGCCCCTCCACTGACACACCTCATGGTGGCACGTGGCAGCCTCTAATCAGTTGCTGGATGGCAGGGCAGCGGGGAAAATTTGGAAAATTTTCCCAAAAAATTTCCAAAGCTCCAAGGGAAAATTCGGGCCCGCCAAGGAAAATTTTTCCCAAAAAAAAAAAACAATTTTGACGCCAAGTGATGAAAAAACTTTAGAAGGCCATAACATTTGATATAGAGTTGAGTTTTGGGAAAATGAGGACTTTCTGGAAATCGCTCGACGTCCGCTTTACTAAGGGATCATTAATTTTTTATTTTCATAAATTTTAAGGGTAAATTTCAAGATAACGATCTGCAAGCTTTTACAGTACGAACTGGTAAATTTCAACTTGTTAATTTTGTTCAATTTGTTCTTGTCCCTCTCTCAACATGTCAAATAGACATGGACAATTGTTCTTAGATGGATTTAAGAAGGATTTCAAGATTCAATTTGTCTAATTGATTTGCAATTTGAGCATTTACATATTCTTGACAAAAAAAAACAACTGTAAGAGGGTGAGCCCAATTTTGCAAGGTTTTAAAGGATTTCTCCTTAAGTGTTATAGTCCAATTGAATTCCATTTAGGGCACACTACTTCAATCTAATCATTTGATCTGATTATTTCATTGTTACATGTTTGAACTATGCATTTTAGGTAAAGTATTTTTCCAGTTGCGAAACAAAATAGAGATCAAGTTTGAAACGGTCTATTCATCATTTTCATCATCCAAGTTTGGAAATTCCTTCCAATTCCAATCTAATAATTTTAGTTGATTCAAAATCCAACCATTCAAAAAAAAACAAAATACAATTCTAATTTCCAACTTTACACATTTCAAAGGACAGAGTTTTGCATTTTCCTTCATACGCATTTACGTCTTTCAAACAGAGATTTCAATTCACATGTAGATGTTCAATCTTAAAACAAAAGCACAAATTGAGAAAGTAATTCAATCCTTTATTGATTCCAAAATACAACTTTACAACTTTTCTTTCAATTCTTCGAATTCATCATACAAAAAAAAATTCTTTCACATTCTTTCAAAGGCTGAAACTAGAGTTTATTCCTTTTACATTTCACTTTACAACTTTCACAAACAATACAACATATTTCTATAACAAAACATTTACAAGTTCCTCCACTATAAGTGGGAAAGGTTAAAATAAACTTTATCTCAGCAAGGGACTTTCATACTGTCTTTTTATCAGCTCCAGAACAGCAAGTCCATATATCTCATTCTCCCACATTGTAATCACAATAAGAGTAGGGGAAAGGCAATTTCTCTCCACCCAACCAAGAAATCCAATGAAGAGGAGAAGCCATCCTTCTTCATTTGGCCCCCGAGGCCCCAGCCGCAATGTAATTAAAGATGTGATCCAACTCATGGCAACAATAGGCTTCCGCAAACACACAAGCATCACTTTCACAATATAACATAGTTCCAAAAACTCAATGTAGTTTACAACTACATTAAAAACATGATAAACAATATTAAGGCTTTGTCAAACAAGCCAAATGAGCAAGAAACTATGGATGATGCTTCTTATGCCTCCCAAAATGTGAAATGGGTATCACCACCCAAATTACAAACCGCCAAAAATATAGTATATCAAACCCTGACATTCCTTATACCTCCACAAAGTACCCCTTATTCCTCACATTTCCTTATGCCTCCCCAACCTCTTATGGCACCCCATAACGAGTAAATAAATGCAAGCTATTTCTTTGTAAGGTGGAACCCAAATCCCAACTCTCTCCACTCTTATACCCTCCCTAAAACACACTTGTGCTCCCACAAATTAAACTCCATAGTCTTCTCCTACACCATTCCTAGGCCATCTACCCAACATCCCACAACATTACCAAAACATTCATACATTAACATTTACATTCATACAAGAAGATCATTTCAAGAGCCAAGTTCCTACCTCTCCATGATGGAGTTTCCCAAGTTCCAAAAAGCAGTTGTTTCTAAGAAAAAAATCCAAAAATCAACCAAAACAAGTATTACATAATCTTCCAACTTCTCCAAAAATAAGAGCTCCCAAAAACAGCAAAAGAATTCATCCAAGAATCAAGTCTCCCAAGCTAAGCAACCCCAAATAAGGCAGGTAAATCAAATTTTATAGAAGAGGGAAGGGAAGAGGATGAGGTGGATCCATGTAGGATGCCACATCACACATCCTCAACCCAAACACAAGGTCAACTTCATTCTCCAATGCATAATAAATAGGTGGGTGAATAATATGACAGTTTACTTACATACTCCAAAACAAACCCACACCCCAAAGGACTGAAATTACAACATGTAATAAAAGTGCAATTAAAACTTACAATTTGTCTTCCCAAAATGCATTATAAAAGTCTAATTTTAACCTCCAAACCATAGGTATGGTTGGAAAATAAATTTAAGAGGTATGGGACAAGTTTAACTTGTCAAGCCTCCAAAATCAGCCTCCAAGGACAAATTCGAATTTCCAAGAAAGTGGAGTGTTTCACACTCAAAATTTAACTTACACATTACTTACACATTCTTACAACACTTAAATCATGGCCAACAACTCTATTAATTACATTCTTATGACATATTTTAATTAATTAATATTAACAACATGCTTACCCACAATATTAATACAACATTTAATAAATAAAGAAAGGGGCAAATGCATCACAAAATAAACACATGCAACATTAAACAAAAGGGTCAAATAAATAAATACACATAACCCCTTGGTCACATTTAAAGGTGGTTCCCCCCATGGGTACCCCTAAAAAAACCACACACAAACAAAACAAGTTGTCATGGTGACCTTGTTGAATTCATCTATAATTTCTAATGTGGTTGGGCTCCAATCCCCTGATGTTTGTTGTGATATTTTAACCTGTAAAACACAAATACCTCCTTCAGCGTCATGGCCATATCAGAACATCCAAAATAATATAAATATAATTCCCGAAATCATATAGATATATGAATCACAAACAACATCAAAGCAATCTAACAATCTCATTTACAATTTTTATCAGCAACTATATCATCATCCAATAATTTCCATTTCTAGGTCTACTCACAATATCCAAATATCACATGTCTAAACAACATCCATAACATAACCATGTCAAACAATATATCATCATCAATATCCAAAATGCCTCTAATAATCATCATGCATCATAACTGAATCAAGTTAACAATAATCCATGATCTAACATCTATCATCATACTATAATAAGGTCCATAATCAAACTCCATAATATAATCAGCAGATTCATGATTAGTATCAAAAGGGTGTCAAAGGGAAGTGGGCACTACAAATAGGAACCCATGTTCCTCCTAACCCCCCTGATATCCACACGATCATAAATTTTTAACCATATCCTCCAAATTTGACAAATGATATATTGTTGGAAAGGTATTGACATCTTCTACACCATGGAAGTATAAAATTTAGAGTTAGGGGAGCTTATTTAGGAGAAAAATAATAAAACATCCCCTATCATTTATGAATACAGTTCTAGGTAGATGAGAGATTAGATTCGATGATATTTGGTGTTCTTCCTTCTCTAGCAAGCAAGACATCATGGAGGGATGGCTTTAGCAGGTCTCCCATGTTCCTTTTCATACATTTAATGTAGTTTTTTTGGTGGGTGGAGGTAGAAAATCTGATTTTTTTTCCCTCTTCTCTCTCTTTTCCCATTCTCGATAAAATGTAAAAAGATGTTCATTTGTAATGTTATAGACTCTTGGGTTGGACCCTCTTGTAATGTTGTTACAAGCCCTTCTACAAGTGTGCATTTTTAGTTATAGGTCTTGGATTTGGACATCTTACATGGTAATCTTTGTCTTCTCTCCCTCAACATAATGGATTGTGCATATATTAAAGCAATAAAATTACTTGTTTTTTGTTATCTTCTACCCTGGTTGTGTTTTATTACATTTTATTTCCTTTCATTACATCTACAATTATTTTGTGAATTTTATGTTCTCTTTATAGGTTTTTTAATGTGTTGTTTGTAGTTCCCACTTCCCTTTGACACCTTTTAATACTGATCATGACACAGTTGACTATACCATGGACATTGTTATAGTTTAGATTTAGTATGATGATTAGATGTTAGAGCATGGATTATTGCGGACTCTAGATTCATATATGATGCATGATGATTATTAGAGACATTTTATATATTGAGGTTAATAATACTATCTGACATGGTTACATTATAGATGTGTTCAGACATGTGATATTTGGATATTTTGAGTAGACCTAGAAATGAAAATTGATGATGATATAGTTGTTGATTAAATTGTAAGTGACACTGTCGATTGGCTTAGTGATTGTTGTGATTCACATTTATATTGATAAATTTGGAAGTATATTATATTCATTTGGATGTTTTGATGTGGCCACGAGGCTGAAGGAGGTATTTATATTTTTACAGGTTAAAAGTATCACAACAAATATTGGGGGATTAGAGACCAATCACACTGGAATCCCAGATGAATTTAACATAGGTCACCATGGCAACTTGTATTGTGTGTGTGTGTTTGTTTTGTTAGGGGTTCCCGTGGGGGGAACCACCTTTAAATGTGACCAAGGGGTTATGTGTTTTTTATTTATTTGACCCTTTTGTTTAATGTTGCATGGGTTTATTTTGTGATGCATTTTCCCCTTTCCTTATTTATTAAATGTTGTATTAATATTGTGGGTAAGCATGTTGTTAATATTAATTAAATAAAACCTTGTCTAGTTTACCCTAGTAGTGGGGAATGTGGGCTATATGTGGGAGGTCTCAGCGTCCATTCCCCATGCTAGCCACCTCTATAGCTCATCATTACTCGGCTAGGAAGTTTTGAGCGGGTCAGATGCTTCGGTGATAGAGGTGGTCTCTCGACGTGGTGTTAAGCCGACTCAGTGTTCAATGCGATGGGGGTCGGGGTCAGGCATGAATCATGTTTTCAATGTGACGAGGCATGTTTAGAATTATGGCACGAGAGTTATCCCAAAAATCACTTTTTTTTAACTTATGAAAGGGACCAAGCTCGTGCTCTACATTTTTTACCACACTCCATTTTTTGAATCCTGATCTCCCTGGTGTTCACTCCGATGTCAGACCCTCATGGTCCAGATCGGGAGTAATTTATTACTAACTCTAGAGGCTTGTCTCCCCAGCCTCCCCCGGAGGCTTAGAAGAAAATTGTGGGGGGGATCCTCCTCTGTGTCCCCCTTGGAAAGGTTATTTCCATGCTAATTTCAGATGGTGCCCTCTCTCTACACATCCATTCACACATCACGAAGGCTTCTACCAACTTCAGAGATCTGTCCCTTATCGGTAAACTGATGGGTCATCAGACCCCCCTCTCGAAGATATTCAAAAATGGGCCCTACTAAAATGGAATCCTTGTGGTGCATTATAAATAGAGGTGATGCCAAATGGTTTTGTCCTCTTCTCCTTCAGCATGAAAGAGGATTTCTCTAGAGCTCTTATGGGTGGTCTGTGCTTCTTTGGAAGAAGCAGTTTTTATATCAAGAAACGGTCTCCTGGATTCAACCCGCTTACTGAAACAATGACACAAGGCTCTAATTTGGGTTCATCTTCCAGGCCTTCCTTTGGAGCTTTGGAACCCTACAGTCATTAAAGGAATTCCTCATTCTATGGGTTCATTAATTATAATAGATCAGGCCACTAAGGCCAAGACTAGATTCATCCATGCTCATTTTTTTGTTAATGTTGATGTAAGTAGCCCTCTCCCAAAATCGATTGATCTCCTGTCGGATTTTGGAACCTGGACTCAAAGCATTGAATATGAATATATCCCACAAGCATGTACAATCTGTAAAAGCATAGGCCACAGAGCTTTTGGATGTCCCACTAAGCCTCAGCCTAAGCCCAAAACCCTAGCTTCCTCTCCCAAAAAGAAAGGAAAATTTATCCCTAAGACCATTCCTGGAGAGACCCCGGTCATCCCCACTTCCAACCCCTTTTCCCTCCTAGAAGAAGGAGATATCTCTGTCGACTCCATCCTGGCCCCCCATCTCAACCCCTCCCCCCCTTTCCCTGGCCTCTATGCCCGAGGAGGTCTCCTCGGCTTCCCATCTCCTCAATTCCCTAGCGACTAACCTTTTGGTGGTCGTTTCCACCCCGCCCTCCCGCTCCCCTCATTCCAACACCCTCCTCTCCCTTCCCCCCTCCCAGAGTTGGGCTTGGAGCTTCCCCTCACTAAATTTCCTTCCATCAACATGACCTTGCTTCCCCCTTCAGATTCCCTAATCTCCCCTTCCACTCAATCCTCTAATGACAGTTTAAATCCCCACACGACCCACAACAGTTGTAAGAAACCTGATACTGGCCTAGACAAAGTGTGTGGTCATATCCCAGGAAATGTCAAGCTGCAGCAAGAATCAGCCCTAAATGTGGCCCAAGATACTCAAAGCATCATCCCCATGGTGGTGGGGAACAAATCTAAATCCAAGAAATGAAGGTGATCTCTTGGAATATTAGAGGGCTAAAATCTCTGCAAAAATAGAGAGTCCTCAAGGATATGAAATTTAAACACTCTCCTGACATTATCATGCTTCAGGAAACCAAACTCAAAAAGGATGACCATCTCTTGAAAATTTGGTCAGCTGCTTCTTTTGCTTCTCAGCTCACAATGGGTAACTCGGGAGGCCTTTGCACCCTCTGGGACCCCAAACATTTCAAAGGTGACTACCTTCTGCAGCACCCCAATTTTTTGTGCACTCTCTTCTAGGAAGTGGATTCTAATGCTTCATGGATTTTAATCAATGCTTATGCCCCAAACCTGGAAGCTCAGTGTGAAAGACTCTGGCATGACATCTCTAATTTCATAAATAATTGTAGAAATCTACCAGTGCTCATTATGGGAGATTTCAATTATACTGTATACCCATCTAAAAAATAAGGAGGAGCCTCACCTAACCCCAACAGCATGGTAGCTTTGGCTAACTTTATAAGGGGAGAGACTCTTCATGACATGGACCTCCATGGGATGTCCTTTACTTGGTCAAATCACAGAGTTGGCAGAAATCACATACAAATAAGATTGGATAGAGCTTTAGGTTCCTTGTACTGGATCTCACTGTATCATGATTTCTTTCTCAACTCCTTACCCCACGCAGCTTCCGACCACAACCCTTTAATCCTCTATGCCAACAATAAGTTGAACATAAAAAATCCTCCCTTCAGATTCAAGCTCTCTTGACTGGAAAATAATCAACTTGACCCTCTCATAAAGAACTAGTGGAATATCAAGGTTAAGGGATCCAAAAAATTTAAATTCTCCAGCAAACTTAAGGAAATAAAAAAATAGCTCAAGATCTGGAAGAACACGGTGTTTGGAAACATCAAAAACCACAAGCAAAGGCTGACTCAGGAAATTTCTGACATTTCTGCTCTGATGGAGGTTGAAGGAAGAATGGAACAACTCCACAATCAAGAAAGACATATTCTTAGCGACTTCCACAATACCCTAAGGGAAGAAGAGACCTACTGGAAACAAAGATCTCGAGCGCTTTGGCTAGAGAAGGGAGATTGCAACACCAAGTTATTCCACATTACTACCTCTAAACACAAAATTAGAGACAAAATCAAGGAATTGCTTACTTCGGAAGGTAACACCTTAACCTCTGACACTGACATTTCTAACGAATTAGTCTCCTTTTATTCTAATATCCTTCAGGAAGAGGACCCCCCAAAAGAAAGCTATGTCCAAGATGCTCCAACACATTCCCAAAGTAATCTCAGAGGACATGAATGGAAACTTAACAAAACCCTTCTCTATGGAGGAAATCCATAAATTTATTTTCACTATGAAAGGGGAAAAGGCTCCTGGCCCCAATGGCTTTCCTGCTACATTTTTCCAAATCTTCTAGGAAATCATCAAGCAAGATCTTTACAAGGCAGTTAGAGAATTCCAGTCCAGCAACGACCTTTTGAAAGAATGGAACACCACCTTCATAGCTCTTTCCCCCAAATCTCTTAGATCCAAATTGGTCTCCAATTTCAGGCCAATCAGTCTCTGTAACACTTCCTACAAAATCATTCCCAAAATGCTAGAATCTCATCTTAAGCCTCTAATGAATCACCTCATCTTGGAGAATCAAAATGGTTTCATCAGTGGGTGCCTTATTCAAGGGGGGATAATCACCATTCATGAAGCCATTCACTCTACCCACCACTCAAAGGCTACGGGGATGATCCTCAAATTAGACATGTGAAAATCCTTTGACAGAGTTAGCTAGATTTTTTTGATCCACGTTCTAAAAAGTTATGGGTTCGACAACAAATGGTACAATTGAATTTTGTCTTGCATTGTGACCCCTTACTTCTCGATTCTCATCAATGGCATCCCAGCAGGATTTTTCAAAAGTAGCAAAGGCATTCACCAAGGGGACCCTATGTCTCTATTTCTTTTCCTGTTAATGGCAGACTCCCTCAGCAAAGCTCTTGAGGTGGCCAAAATTCATTCGATCATTTTAGACATCAAAATCAATTCTAACTCCCCTACCACCACTCATAGCCAATTCGCTGACGACACCCTGATTCTGAGTGCTACTTCAGTGATTGAAGCTTGTGCCTTGAAAGAAATTTTAGATGACTATCAACATGCCTCTCAACAATTAATCAACTTCAACAAAAGCAGTATCTCCTTCCTAAACACCGCAGCTCAAACTCAAAGAAGGATTGCTAACATATTTGGCTATAAAATTGTGGACTTTCCCTCCACCTATCTTGGCATCCCCCTATTCAAAGGAAAACAAACCAAGAACTTGTGGAATCCTATCATTGAGAGATACCAAAAAAATTGGTTTCTTGGAAAGGATCTATTCTTAGCCAAGCTGGAAAACTTCAACTGGTCAAAGATACTCTACAGAGTCTACCTATCTACTTCATGTCTCTTCTTAAAATGCCTACCTCAGTGATCATTTTTTTCGAAGGAATCCAAAACAAAATTTGTGGTCAGGGGTTAAAGACAAAAAATGGATTCACCTGGTCTCTTGGAATGAAGTTTGTAAACCAACCTGTCTGGGCGGGCTTGGTATAAGACAGATTGTTTATATGAATGTTGTTATGTTGGCCAAAATTGGTTGGGAAATTGCTCAAGGTAACTCGCACTGGGCTCAACTGCTAAGATCCAAATACCTTATGCAGGATGAAGACTTCCTTCTCTCATCCGCCCCATGGCTTGGCCATCTCAAACTCAGTTATTAGCTCTCTTCCTCTTCTTTGTTCTAAGACCAAATGGAGATTGGGAAATGGTAGATGTTTTGACTTTTGGTCAGACTGGTGGATTGGGGATAAACCTCTGAGTCTTAACTTTGTTTGGGATCCTATCCAAAGGAGCCTCATTAATAGGCATGGTAGAAAAGTGTATGGTTACTAGAGTATTAAGAACTCTATTCCATCTTGGCACATTCTGGATTGGTTGGGCATCAATGATCTTCAAAGTCAACTTTTTTCTCAATTGAGATCTTCCCTCTCCTCTATCTATATTCCATTCTCCTCCCCCGCTGATGAACATATCTAGCCCCTTTCCCCCTCTGGTGCCTTCACTGTCAAAGCTACGTATTTCACTAAGCCCCAGACCACTGTTGGCCCTACCCTCTTCAAAATTTGGCCCAAAGAGTCTATTCCCAAAATTGGCTTCTTTTCTTGGTTGTCCTTCAAGAACACTTTCCTCTCAGGTGAGAACCTTAAGAGGAGAGGTTTCTTGCTTCCCACTTGATGTGTTCTTTGTTAGAAAGCCTTGGAATCTTCCTCTCATCTTCTTCTTCACTGCCCTTTTTACCAAGTTGTCCGGAGTGCGTTATTGTCATGTTTTAGAGTTTCCTGGACCTTTCCAAGTTCTATTCATACACCCTCCTACAATGGTACTCCCCCTTCACTCACTCGACCCTCTCCCTAGCTTGGAAACTCATCCTTCCTCAAGGAATTTGGGGTATATGGAAAGAGAGGAATAGGAGAATCTTCAAAGATCAATGTTGGGATCTGGTGATGGTGGCTAGTCATATTGCTATTCTCTTCGAGGATAATCTCAATAGCTTCTTATGGAAAAAATATTAGCAGAAAATTTAGCTATGCAATCACAAGGACTAGTGTCAGCAGATGATGATCCTTCCCACAGCCAAATCCTCTTCCCAGGACAGTGTGGAGGTTAAGTGGCTCCCTCCTCCTCTAGGTTGGTTGAAACTCAATCCAGATGGTGCTTCTAAAGGTAACCCTAGAAATTCGGGGGGTTGATCCTCAGAAATTCTGATGGTTCTCCAAAATTTGTTATTGCATTCAATTTTTACTTTGGGTACCAATCATAAGGTTGAAGCCTTAGCAATCTTAAAAGGGCTGGAGATGAGTCTTAAACTTGGCAACAATCCCCTAATAGTGGAAAGTGAATCCCTCAATATTATTACTCTCCTTAACTCGGATGCACCTTGTCATTGGACTATTAAAAACATTATTTCTAACATCCGGATCCTCCAAATAAATTTTCAGCAACTCAAGTTTCAGCACACTCTTAGGGAAGGAAACAAGGTGGCAGATTATTTGGCTAACATTGGTGTCCTCCTTGACTCTTAGCAAATGTGGCTTGAGAATTTCCCTGCCAATCTCCTTCAAATTACCAAAAATGAATGCTCTCTATCTAACTAATACGTGGGTATGGGAGTCTGATTCCTATGTCAACAAACCTGACTATAGACACTCCTTTCTAGCTGTTGACGGCGGTAATGATTTCTATATTAAATTGAAGTATTACTCCACGAAGCAATGCACATGTGATAATTTTTACTGCACTCGTGTGGATCTTGGTCTGGGATTCCCCATTCCATATCATAATTACTCATGTCTTAGATGGAAGGGTGATTTGGAAGGCTCCCACAGTTATGGCAAGCTTATTAAATCCAAGTCGCATATTGTCTCCTCGAACCACATCCATGATTTTCTAAAAATGGGAGGGCAGCTTAAGCGCATTGAACCTGTTTCATGCACTATATTACAAGAGAACCATGAGGTGTGGAGCATCCTTAGCGATAATGGCATCATGACATTCCTCGATATGATGTTTGGTTACTCGGCGCTAGTTTTGTATGGTGCTCTGGCTACTTGGTCTCATGGAAGAGTTCAGATTAGAAACACCTACTTCACTATCTCCACTAATGCCATAGCTTCTGTCACCAGCCTTCCTTCCTCAGGTGTTGTGTATTTCAAGAAGCCTCTGTAAATGGAGCTCCAAGACTTCATTGCCAAAGGGTAGAAGCCAACAAAGTACCTCTCGGGCTACATGTGGGAATCCCTCCTTCCTCCTTGGGATAGAGTCACCGAGGTGATCATGAGGTACTTCACCATCGATGGCCATTACAGGTTAGTCTATTGTCCCCATTTCTTCATCCTCTCACATCTGCGGTGGAGGAAAAATATCAACTTGGCTGCTTTCCTTTTCCAATTGCTTGAGCATTCCATCAACCTGGCCAGGGAGGGTGAAGGTCCCATTTTTCATCAGGGCCTCCTCTACCTTCTATTCAAATTTTCTGCTTCCCCTATTAAATTGAGTCTTTTTCCTCCCAAGCACAGTCATCCTCGACATACATGCACCTCCTCCCCATTCCTTCCCCCACTTCCCACCCCTCCTCTAGCCATTTCCACCACCGAAAAATCTCCTTTGACTCTGACTTTGATGTCGAAATCCTGGTGAATTTTTTTCCCCTGCCTCCCATGTTCATCTTCCCTCCCCAAGTCTGACCTATTTTTTTGCTCCTGTGGCCTTGGTGGTACTCACTACTTCCTCTCTGTCCTCTAGCTCAGAGCTCCACATCTCAGATGCCTTGCTAGGGGCTTGCTCAATTATACCCTGATTCTCCTGATTCTGTCTCGATTGCCATGGAGGTGGAGCTCAAGGAGGAGGGTCTCAACTTCCAGTTGGATGCCGGCAACACTATCATGGAGGATCGTGATACCCACCCCCAGGATGATCAATTAGATGTTGGTACAAACTAGATTGAATCTATTTCGGGTAACATTAAAAAGGCCAACACTGATTCTGCTGCTGACATCTGAAAACTAGGTGGATGGCCGAAATGTGGAATTGGTGACTTCCACCCTGAACAAGTTGAAACGCTCCTTCTCGGTTCTCAAGGCATGGGAGAACTTCACTGATAATACCAAGAAGGCCATTACCAAAGATTATACAAAACTGTTATTGCTTGCTAACTAGCTTGCTGAAGAATCGGGGTCTACAAAGGCCAAGAATATTGTTATTGAGCTTAAGAAGCTCATATAATGATGTTTTGCTGCTTCAGGCTTGCTCTTTGGCATGTTTTTCTTTTTTGGAAATTTTCTCAAGTTTTTTACCACTATGTATACTTTAATGCTTAATCTTGTCCTTGGGCTTTTTATATAAGGTTGTGGGACCTTCTAAAACCCTCTTTTTACCCTCTTTCCAAAAAAAATTAATTAAATAAAAGAGGTCATAAGAAAGTAATTAATAGATTTTTTGGCCTTGATTTAAAGTGTTGTAAGAGATGTGTAAGTGATGTGTAAGTTAACTTTTGAGTGTGAAACACTTCATCTTCTTGGAAATTCGAATTTATCCTTGAAGGCTGATTTTGGAGGCTTGTGGGACAAGTTAAACTTGTCCCATACCTCTTAAATTCATTTACCAACCATACCTATGGTTGGAGAGTTGAAATTTGACTTTTATAATACTTTTTAAGAAGGAAAATTGTAAGTTTTAATTGCAGTTTTCTTACATGATTTAATTTCAGTCCTTTGGGGTGTGGGTTGGATTTGAGAGTGTAAGTAAATTGTCATTTGATTCACCCACCTATTTATTATGCATTGGAGAATGAAGTTGACTTTTGGGGTTGGGGTTGAGGATGTGTGATGTGGCATCCTACATGGATCCACCTCATCCTCTTCTCTTCCCTCTTCTATAAAATTTTAATTCCTTGCCTTGTTTTGGGTTGCTTCACTTTGGAGACTTCATTCTTGGGTGAATTCTTTTGTTGTTTTGGAGCTCTTGCTTTGAAGAAGTTTTTGGAAGATTGTTGCATGCTTGTGCTTGGCTGATTTGGATTGTTTGCATTGGGATAAAGCTTGTTGTTTTGGAACTTGGAACAACTCCATCATGGAGAGGTAGGAGCTTGGCTCTTGAAATGCTTCTTTTTTGTTTATGAAAATGTTAATGTGTGAATGTTTTGGCATGTTTTTGGGCTGTTGGGTAGATGGCCTAGGAATGGTGTAGGAGAAGACTATGGGGTTTATTTTGTGGGAGGCACAAGTGTGTTTTAGGGAGGTATAAGGGAGGCAGGAGTTGGGATTTGGGTTCCACCTTACAAATAAATATCTTGCATTTCTTTACTCGTTATGGGGTGCCATAAGATGTTGGGGAGGCATAAGGAAATGTGAGGAATAAGGGGTACTTAGGGAGTCATAAGGAATGTCATGGTTTTGATATACTATATTTTAGCGGTTTGTAATTCAGGTGGTGATACCCATTTCCCCTTTTGGGAGGCATAAGAAGCATCCCCCATAGTTTTTTGCTCCTTTGGCTTGTTGATGAAGACTCAGTAATGTTTGTCATGCTTTAATGTAGTTGTAAACTACATTCTATTTTGGACTGTGTTTTTATCGTCAAAAAATGTTTTGTGTGTTTGTGGAAGCCTGTTGTTGCCATGAGTTGGATCACATCTTTTATTGCATTGTGGTTGGGGCTCAGGGGCCAATGAAGAAGGATGGATTCTCCTCTTCATTAGATGTCTTGGTTGGGTGGAGAGTGTTGCCTTTCCCCTACTCCTGTTGTGACCAAATTGAAAGAATGAGAAATACGCATGTTTTTGTTCTAGAGCAAGGAAAAAAGATAGTTGGACAGTCCCTTATTGAGATAAATTTTATTGTAACCTTTCCTAGTTGAAGTGGATGAACTTGTAAATGTTTTGTAATGGAAAGATGTTTTGTTGATTATGAAATTTGTAAGGTGAAATGTAAAAGAGATAAACTTTGTTTTTGTTTTAACAGAATGTGAAAGAAATTGCATTCAAAAAATAAAAGAAGGATGTTACAAAGTTGTCTTTTGGAATCAATAAATGATGTATTACCTTTCTCAAATTACATTGTGGTATTGAATCTGATCTTTTAAATGTAATTGAAATCTCTAATTGAAAGAAAGAAATGCGTATGAAGGAAATGTAATACTCTATTTTGTGAAGTGTGTGATTTTCAAAGAATAAAAGTTACATTCTTGTCTTTATCATTTGATTGAATGAATGAAACCTGTTTGAAACTAGCATGAAATGAATTCATTTGTAAGGCAAGTAAAATAAGAACCATTGAGTTAATTTTGTTGTTTCCATTTTTGCTTCACGTTAAACTCTGTAACTTTTACCATAAATGAACAAACTGAACCTGCAATCAAGAAATAATAATGAAACATTAAAATTGAACATGTCAGGATATAAATGAGTTCAATTAGACAAAAACACTTAAAGGAAATCTTTCAAAACCTGGCAAAACTAAGTTCAAAGCTTTCACAGTCATTTTACTATCAAGAAATGTAAATGTTCAAATTGCAAATCAATCAGAAAAATTAAATCTTGAAATGTTTCCTAAATCCATCTAAGAATAATTCTCCATGTCTATTTGACATGTTGAGAGAGGAAGAAGATCAAATTGAACAATTCTCATAAGTTAAAATTTACCAGTTTGCACTGTAAAATCTTGCAGATATTTTTCATGAAATGTACCCCTTAAAATCTATAAAAATTAAAAATTAATGATTTTTATGTAAAGAGGACGTCGAGAGCTTTCTAGAAAGTTCTTGTTTTCCCAAAACAGAGTTATCTATCAAAAGTTATGGCCTTCTAAAGTTTTTCTTCTTTCGGCATTAAAAAAAAAGATAATTCTAACTGTTAAAAAAATTGGGAAAATTTTCCTTTGCAGAACCGCAGATCCAAATTTTCCCTTAACGCTTCAGAAATTTTTTTGGGAAAATTTTCCTAATTTTCCCCACCAGCCCGCAGCCAATCAGAGGTTACCACATGGCACCACGAGGCGTTGGCGGAGGGGCGGATTCCTTTTTAACTTAGCACTTCAAAAAAAAATTGGGAAAATTTTCTAAATTTTCCCCACCACCTCGCAGCCAATCAGAGAGATGCCACGTTGCGTTACGAGCCATCGACAGAGGAGCAAGTTTCTTTTTGTATTTTGTTCTTTTGGAAAATTTTGGGAAAATTTTCTAAAGTTTCCCCACCACCCCGTCGGCCCATAGCCAATCAGGAGCTGTCATGTGGCATCGCAAGGCATCAGCGGAGGCACGGGTGAATTTTACCCTTTTTTCCCTTCGGGTCACTATAACTCTTTTATCCCACTGCCTCGCTTTCCCCACACTAGCTTAGGAGGTGCCACATGTCCCTTGCGGACTCGCAGGAGCGCGGGTGCAAAGGTGGCTTTTTGCCCCTGCACGGGAAATTTCCAAAAATGTATCCCATGGCCCCACCAACCTGAATCATTCCTCAAGAAAAAAATTTCTCCGTGGCCCCCTGACACACCCCTGGGGCTAATTTTCTCCCCTGGGCCCGCAGGCCCACTCTTGGGAATAATTTTCACCCCAAGGCCTGTCGGCCCATAACTTGAGAAATATGAGGAGTTAGGAGGACTTCTTTATATCACTAGAAACGTGAGGAAATTTCCCTTCCAATGGGAATGACTTAGGGAAATTTTGAATGTGTTAATTTTGAGAAAAATCAAGTTGAATCTTTAAATCCTGTTAGAGAGTGGGTATGGTGAGGAATTACCCTCTGACCCTAATTGAACTTTCTAACCCTAAATTTTGGACCTTGTGACCTCTAATAATTGTTAATAAAATAAAATTATATTCTAGTGGATTAGAATTGATCTAGAACTTGTTAGTGATAACTGTTGTTTTTTAACCTGGTTGTAGACTCCTTTAAACAAAAAATATATATTCCATAATTTTCCTAACTAATCCTAGGTTGTTCTTGGGTCTCAAGTGGGTTGTTTTCGCGAGCATCACATTGTTCTCCATGGAAATAGTGATTTGAATGTTTTTTTGGACTGTGGAACTCATTGTTAATGCCCTCTAGTTCCCATTGCTTATGAATCATGCATTTAAATGAAATATGTAGAGGTTAGATGTACATAGTAATTGCGTGATTTTGTGACTACATTTTACCACTACTTTATGTTAGTGAATAAGAGATGTCGATAGTATAAAGTAGAAAATAAAAGTGTACCTCAAGGATTCGAAAAAAATATTGTGCCCAAGTAGCATGTCGAATGAATGTTATAGCATGCCAAATGGAATAGAGCAAAATGTGTACCATTAAATTCTTAAGGAAGGGAAGTCTAAGGATCCTAGTGCTGACCTTTTCATTGTGTGGAGTGATAATGATATGTGTGTATAGTTCCTTGAATATCGTCTTTGTCGAAGAGTGCTTGAGATTTTCTTCATGGTTGTTTGTGTTCTTTGCCTTCATTGGGATAGGATAAGACCTGCAAAAGAAAACAAGTGTAGTCAATGATCATGGTAAATGCAATTGAACTTTAACTTGAAAAGTGTGTAAAATGGAAATGCATACTGGAAAAATCTAAACCAAGGGGTTAGAGTACATCTAAAATTATGAAAAGGAAAGGGGTAGATATTAGTTCCTTCTTATAGACTTGTTGCTTAGGAGTTGGTTTGAATAATATGAATTATTTGGGCATCACATTGCATAAACTAGGATTTAAGTGTCTCGACAGTCAATCTTTGAATACAGGCATCCCGTCCCTGCTAAGGGAAAGTGTATTGGGAGAACTCAGTAGGCTTTACCCTCAAAATTTTAATGCTTCTCCATGGATAAGGTTCCACTATAGATGATCAAAAACTCAATTTGTAACTTGACTCGGGTGACACATTGTTCCAAGCATATCATTTTCCTTGCATATGCCCTAGGGGCCACTTCGTTATTTTTTCATACTTTGGTTACCGAGGAAATAATTAGTTCCTTATTTAGTTCATGTTAGTAACTGATTGTAATCTAAAACAAATTGTGTAATTGTTGAAACTAGAGAAGATTGTAACTGTGTAACTGTTGATAACTGCTCTGTAGTTGTTTTTGCCCCCAAGACAGGAGCTCCCATGTGGGGCACTAGCACCCACTGCTCATGTCTATACTAAGCGGTTCTTTCAGGGAAAGGTGCAGTTTTGTGGTGGCCCTATTCTATAACTGATTCCTGCTCTGATATTGTTGGCATTGTGATATTTGTAACTATTGGGAGCATGAAATTAGGTTCAATTGAGTGTGGATCCCCACTACATTTGGGGTGTATGAGATGAACAAAAGTAGAGATCAGATCCCAAATTGACTGAATTGGCTGAAATTGATATGCAATAATCTAAGTTCTAGGGATTATCTGCAAAGTGAGTGTCTCTAGGGATTGTCACATGATTTTTACCATGGTGCAAAAGGAAACAACTGGAACATGCTAGAATACATAGTGTTAGTGATAAAAGAGTGATGCACTATGGATTTTAGAACCTCTTTAGAGAAGCATATCACGAAAATAACAAACTAAAGACAAAACAAGGAGTTAGTTGCATACATGGGACACCACTGCAAGCTTTCATGAATAGAAAATTGAATTCATCAAGGATTATGCAGGAAATGAAACAAACAAATATAGGGCATAGTCCGTAGTGCAATAGCAATCAAGATACAAGAAAATCATTGATGGAACTATGATTTGTATGGTGATCACTACAAGGTAAATGTTACACATGAAGCACTCATTAGCATGGTTAGGAAAGATAAATAGTGTGCCCACAAATGGGTCCACAAAGATTCTATGAATATCAGGAAGAGAAAATATGAAAGGGTTATTACAATGATAGTTAACCATTGACATAGTAAGTGGGAAAAGGTACATTCCCCTATTGAGCCTAAAATTGGACACTTGTAATGGATACGGCCAATCATCATATAATGTGTAACAACTTGTAAGTGATCAGCAGGATCTAAAAGACGATAAGCTTTCATGTCCTCATAATACCCTACAAAGATAAAGGGTTTACTCTTCTTATCCAAAGATTTCCTTTTCTTCTTTGGCACAAATCCCCAAGCATGGCTCCCAAAGACTCGAAAAAATGAGACATCTGGCTTAGTGTTAGACCAAGCTTCCTCTGGAGTCAAATGCTCAAGTGCTCTATGTGGTGTGTGATTTTGAATATAGTTAGTATAATTAACTACTTCTGCCCAATAGATAGGAGGTATATCTCTAGAATGAATCATACAGTTAGCCATTTCCTTCAAATTTATATTCTTCCTTTCTGATAATCCATTATGTTGTGGAGTATGAGGAAACGAATGCTGGTGAATAATGCCTTGAGTTTCCAAAAATTCAGAAAACTCATTGTTGAAGTAATCCCCCCCATTATCAGTGCGAAGGTTGTTTATGCTACTAGAAGATTGTTTCTTGACCAAAGCCTTGAAGACTTTAAAGTGTGGAAAAACATCACTTTTGTACTTGAGAAAATAAACTCAAGTACACCTCGAAAAATTATCAATAAATGTAAGTACATACTTAGCTCCATTAAAAAATGGGGTAGGAAAAACCATCAAGTCACTATGCACAAGCTCAAGTGGTGAAGAAGCTCTCTTAGACAAATTCTTAGGAAAAGGATCTTGGTGTTATTTCCCTAATGCACAACCATGACAAACTACCTCAAGACAAGAAACTCTAGGAAGATCATCTACCATACCATGAGTGCTCAAATCCTTCAAATATTTATAATTGAGATGTCCAAATCTTTCATGCCAAAGCTTACTCTTTAAATCTGAATGAGAAACGAATCTTGTCCCTATAGAAGAAGTGTTATCAAAACCCTCCAAAGTGATATAGTCTTGAACTATGATCAACAATACCCTGAGAAACAAGTGAATAAGGCTCCAACAAAGTTCTTACCTCTACCCCATGTGGTGTAAAATTCACTATTTTCCCTTGACCAGAATGACAAATTTGATATACAAAAAGTGAATTTGTAGTGATGTTAGGAACATATAGTGCATCTGGGATATTGCCACCATCAAGTTTTATATCACCTTTTCCCTCAACAGAAAGAAAGGAAGAATCTCCAACCTCAATTTTTAAAGTAGAAATCAAACCTAGAGAAACAAAAGACTCCTTAGAAGAAGTCATATAATGAGAAGCACCAGAATCTATAACCCAATTGTCTGCAAGTGGTGACTGAGATCTTCTAACAACATTAAGTGATTTTCCATGCTGATTAAAAGGATGTGGAACAAAGATAGAAATTTTGTGTTTCTTTATTGCATCCTCTAAGGCTTGCATTCACTTATAACACCTATTTTCTTCATGATTACTACCCCCACAAAAGAGCATGAACGGCTAGAATTATTCTTAGATTTATAAGACTCCTTGGGTTTTGAGTTGTTTTCTTTGGGTTTAGGAGCATTTTGAGATGGAGAAGGTGTGGATTTGGTTTTACTATTTAGTTTTCCCTTTCCCTTAGGATTAGATGCAACTAATGCCTTTTGAGAGGTGGAAGACTCATTGTGAGACAATTTAGATTCTTCCTTAGTAAGTCTTTCATAAAATGTTTCTAAGTCAGGCATTTTGAAGCTGTCACCTAAGGCATCCATCCTAGAGAAAAAGGTAGAAGAAAAAATTTGGAATGGTCCTCTCAACTTGGATAGAATCAAGTAAACACACTCTTCATCTTTCTTATCTCTTCCAATCCACTTCAATTGTGTCAACAAATGCTTAAACTTGGTAAGATAGTCTATAATTTTTGAAAAATATTTAGGATTAAGAGAGGTGATCTCAATTTCAAGTTGAATGGCTCTCATATGATCCACCTTACCAAATAAATCCTCAAATTTCTCCCATATTTTGAAAGAAGAGTCAAATTTTCCAAATTAAATAAAATATCTTTCACTTACATAAGTTCCTATCAAACCCATACAATCATCAAATTTGCACTAGTACTGAAATTTCTCATATTCTCTAGTAAACACTGGTTGTTCTTTAGAAGTTAAATCCCATAATCCTTTCCTGCTTAATTATTGTTTTCCATTCTTGGTTTCCATGTGTGGTAATTATGTGTTGTTAATGGCTCAACATGATCTAATATAGAAGTAGATGTCATCCTCAAAAAAAAAAATCACCAAAAATAATGGAAGAACCAAGCCTGCAACATAAGAGCCCCCCCAAATTTTGGCACTTTATAATGAGTGTGTATTATAATATGACACTTTATAATTATAGTGCAATTATCAAAACAAATATTTTTAATGGAAAGAGCATACAAAAATAAGCACTTTTGCAAAAAATGGCACTCAAAATCGAGTTACCGATCAAAAGTTACAAGCTTTCAATAATATGCTCTACCATTTGTACTGCATTGGAGTTCTTGACCAAAAAAGGAAAGAAAATCTTTTTTGCGCACAAACTGAAAATGCTATGCCACAACAAAAAATACCCAAAATCTCAAGAAACCTAGAAAAACCCTAAAAAATTTCTAGACCTTTTCGTACTATGTGAATCCCAAAGCAAATCCAGTATGTTTCTCTACACAACAAAAAATGTTGAATCCCGTAATGGTCAAGTTTAAGCTGATCTTAGGGTTTTCACTACCTTCTGGATCTAGTGGAAGCCTCTGTTTTGCATAAAAATGTACACAACAATAAAATAGAAGAAAATATTGAATATATGAATATATAAAGAATTCTACTTTGTAAAATCAAATTTTACAAAAACAAATGTCAATAGCAATCTCCTACTCTCAATACCATAAAAGGAACGATAACCAGATCATGCCGAGAAAAGAACACATAAGCTTTTCAAACACTCATGATCAATAAGATGAAAGTAATTCACCAAAATCTTAACTTTACATAAACCTTTGTAAACAATCCTGAGCAGCAATATCATATATTATTATGGAACTCAATTGAAATACAATGAGAATGGACCTTGCTTATATAGGCAAGGATCCTAACAATCTAAGAACCAATCAAGGTCGTAGATCAAGCCATAAATACATGAAAGAACTAGTCATCAAAGAACTAATCAAGTCCATATATTTATGAGAGAAATGTAGACATCAAGGATCTAGTCAATATCATAGATCTAGGAAAGAACTAGTCGAATACCATAGATCAAGGAAAGAACTATACCTAACAATTAGATAATATCTCATAATATCTAAATAAATAAAAATAAATATCCATACAAATAAGTGGGTGAGGATAAATACAATAATGTACCTAGGTGAACATAAGCTAAGGTAAATACCTACTCTAACAATTTCTTGGGAGAAATGAATTACTATACTAGAATAAAATGCTCTTGCCTTCACAACACAAAGAAAATGAAAGGGGGCTGGAGTCCAAGCACCTAAAAGTGAGGAATCACAAATTTTAAGCCCTCTCATATGACCATACCATATGACCATGGGCTTTTTAAAATCCAACTGGCTTTTCGTATAGTGTGAATTTTTGAAGCAAATCCAGTATGTTTCTCTACAAACTAACAAAAACCAAATAAATGACTGCCTCCCGTAATGGTCAAGTTTATAGACCTGATATTAGGGTTTTACTACCTTCTGGATCCTACATGAAGCCTCTGTTTTACATAAAAATGCATCACAGCAACAAAATACAAGAAGTGGATTTATTAATGTATAAAGAATTATATTTACATGGTCGAAAACTTACAGACGAATGTCAACAACAATCTCCTGACACTGATAGCCATGAAAAGGAACGACAACCAGAATCATGCCAAGAAATCAACACAGAAGCTAATCAAACACGCATGATATATTATGTAAAGCAATTTTCACTAGAATAAATTTACATAAACCTTTGTAACAAATGAGGAGTAATATATATATAATTATGGAACTCAATGAAATACAATAGAATGGACCTTGCTTAATAGGTAAGGAATAACAATGGTAAGAACTATTCAAGGTCGTAGATCAAGCCATAAATCATGGAAAGCACTAGTCATCAAAGAACTAATCAAGTCCATAGATTTACTGACCATCAAGGATCTAGTCAATACCTTTAGATCAAGGAGGGTAACTATCCTAACAACTTCTTAATATCTCCTAATTCTAAATCTTAAAAAGGTAAATATCCACACACATGAGTGGGTGAGGATAAATACAATGATGTACCTATGTAAACATGTTCTCTAAATACTACTCTAACATTTTATTTGGGAGAAACAAATTGTCAGATCTTAAGATGGGAAGGTGCATTTTACTATTTCATATGCAACAAACTCCTTATTTTAGGAGAATACAATTGATCTTATCTTTATTCTCAATCCTAACATGTTAAGATCTCTATCTCACTTTGGAAGAGATATATTATTGAGTCAAACTCATCTCACTTATTTTAGGAAAATTTTCTCTTATCTCCTTGATTATCAGTAACAATTTACATAAGATTTTATTCATCTACATTATTGGAAGGAGTTTTTCCTCAAAATATGATTTTAACCAAATACCTTTCTTGGATATTTCCATTTGACTTTGTTGTTTTTGACTATGGAATTTTTTACGCTTGTTAGATACGCTTTTTCCTTATACTAAGTTCACTAAAAGTTATATTTATCTTCATTGGTAAAACTTGTTACATAATATTAATGAGTTTTTTGTTACCCCACATTGAGAGATGAATAAAAACCTCTATCAAATTTTTATTGATTTTTGTTTCTGTTTATGAAACTTTTAGTGCTCGTCTTATTTTCCTCGAACTGCAGTAGCAAAAGTTAGATCTCTATTCATTGGTAAAACTTGTGAAAATATAAGTGAATTTTTTTAAACACTAATTTCTATTCATAAAAACCTCTTAGATTTTTTGTTTTACTTTTCTTTTTCTATTGGAACTTTGAGTGCTCGTCTGATAGTGTTTTTCCTCATACTGCCTCATAAAAGTTAGATTCTCATGAATTGGAATACCTGTAAGAAATATGAATAAAATTACACAAATAATCACATTGCTATTAACAGAAACCTCTCTCATATTTTACATTAGATTCAATTGATCTTTCACAATGAGAGAATTAAAAACTATCAAAATCTGCTTAGTTTTGGAACTAAGTCTGCGAGTTCCAGAACTAAGCCTAAGTTCCAGAATAACTCTGTAAGTTCTTGACTAACTGTTGTGAGTTCCAACTTAAGCCTGCAATTTACCTGGAAGAATCCTGCGAGTTCCAGATGAACTTAAAACAATTATAAATTTGATACGTATGATCTCGGATTGAGATGATATCTTATTTTGAACTTACATAACACAAGTGAGGAATCTAAATTTAAAATAAGATTTGAGTTTAGATATACCGTCCATGATCAATTCCAATTTTCTCAATACTATCATTATCTTTCTTAGATGGCCTGTATACTTAAGATATTACATATTTTCCCAAATTCAATAGGATTATAAATAGATAACCTGGAAGATTTTTAAAGAATGAACATCTTATTCTATGTTACCCTATATTCTATCTTACTATAAGTTTCTAGATTACACACAAATCGACTTTTACAGGTAACTTGGAATTTCAAAATCCTAATTTATGGCCAATTTATGGCCTCATCAATAATCCCCAATATTTTCAAAAACCCCCTACAAACACATTTTATGAATATATCTGATGCCTTTATTCAAAATGACAATTTTCTGATTGAGATTTTCAAATGTTCATCTCGTTCACCAAAAAACCCTTATTCAAACCCTATGTCTGAAAGTTTCTCTATATTGCACTTTCTTCAACTTGCTCTTTTCATCAAACCTTGCACACACTCCTGACATTTTCAAATCATGCACTTTTTCAAAATGGTGAAAACATTAAATTTGACTTTTCAGCACAATCATGACCATGAATAAGTGCCTATAATTATTTTTACTTATTTAACCAAACCATACATTCATCAATTAGATTATCCAACATCATGATGACCATGTGTTTTATTAAGATATGTAAAATGAAGAAATTTATCCTCATGATGTTATAGTAGGTATTCACCTTAGCTCATGTTCACCTAGGTACTTTATTTACCTTCATTGTATTTATCCTCACCCACTTATGTGTGTGGATATTTCTTTTATCTTATTTAGATATTAGGAAATATTATCTAGTTGTTTGGTATAGTTCTTTCATTGATCTATGGTATTGACTAGATCCTTGATGTCTAGTTTTCTCCTAAATCTATGGTCTTGACTAGTTCTTTGATGACTAGTTATTTCCTTGATTCATGGCTTGATCTATGACCTTGACTGGTTCTTAGATTGTTATTCCTTGCCTATTCAAGCAAGGCCCATTTCTCAATGTATTGCATTGAGTTCCATAATAATATATGATATTGTTGCTCATTTTTTTGCAAAGGTTTTATGTAACGTTATTCTAGTGAATTGCTTTCATCTTGTTGATCGTGGTGTTTGATTAGCATCTGTGTTCTGGCTTGGTTTGGCACGATTTGGTTATCATTTGATTTCATGGTATTAGAGCAGGAGTTGTTATTGACATCCGTCAGTAAGTTTTATTTTCAAATAAAATCTTTGGTATTCATATATTTGGGATTTGGATGTATTTTGTTTCTGCATGACCATTTTTATGTAAAATCCTTAGCCCTTGGTCAAATGGCATGTTCCTATGAGGGCTTAAACTTGTGACATTTCTACTATCAGTGCTTAACTTCAGCCCCCTTTAATTTTGGTTGTTGCAGGAAGCACACTAGCTCGCCAATTCGTACCCACCAGGAAAATTGTATTATTTTTTGGGTGGTTAGACTATAATCAAGATTGCATAGGAAAATTTAAAAAGTCTGTTGTAGCTTTTGATCGGTAACTCGGTTTACGACATTTTTTGCAAAAGCTTTTTTTTCATGATCTTTCCATTGGAGGGGTATTTATTTTGCATACTTGCACTATAATTATGGGAAAATCCACATATTGATGATTTTCGGTAAACAAAGGTCGTGCAATTTTGGCTGAGCCCGAAATATTAAATCTTTTGGGAGTTAGCCCAGTTGGTACCTATATGGATTCATATGAGAATGATATGCTTTTCCTACTGAAGTATGTGGACTTCAAGAGGAAATTGTAAAATTTTATGTGAAGAAAACAGAAGGCAACAACAAGTGAAATTCTCTTCTACAATCACTAAATTCAAATAGGGAGTACAATAATACACTCCTTGTAACAAACTTGCTAGCCTACAGCATTGACCATCATATTGTGGAAAACTTCATATTCATGCTCCTAGTCCACTTAGAAATATTTGCTTTTGAGACCCACTACACATTGATAAAGTGTCAATCTTGGAGAGTGTTGCAGTCAATTGTTGACGTGCTTGGTTAGCCCGAACCTATTGTTGGCTTGTTACTAATGCTCTGTCCACATCATGCCTATTCTAAGAATACCACATTCTCTGTGTATCCTACTTTTGCTCAACTGATATGGTAAAATTTGTAAGAAGCATACCACTGCAGAAGAGTTCTTCTACATGCTCCGTTCTATGGGTCTCACTAATACACTCATTGCAGACATTCACAAGGTATTGTTTCCTCTATTCCACATATTAAGTGGAATTCATCGTCATGACATTGTAGTTTTGACTCAGATACTTCATTGGGATCACACATTTTAGAGCTCCTTTTTTTGTTCGCTCAACTCTTTCTGAGGATCATGAGCAACACATGAGTTTTGCACCTTCACTCAGGCTTGAGAAACCTAAGATTTCAGCTGTCAGACATGATCAACCTGACACACATTCTGATGTTCTTTTGCATGCACCCATTGTGCATTTTTTTCCAAGTCATATGCAGGCATCTTCTTCATCCATCCGTGTTGGTTTTGGTGGATATCTGATCACTCATGGCAGCGACATAGGCCTTCATTAAGAGGACTCTACAAGTATGGCTCCTCCACCATTCGGCCTCTTGCTCCACTTTATATACCTTATGCATTGTGATGCTTCTTGTTTTGAGCATTTTTCTTTAGTAGGTGTAGTGTATCTCTCTTGTTTGTTGAGAGATTTTGTATCTGTATTTTCGACACTTTTGGCATGTTGACAGTATCTCTTATGGGGGATCTATTCTGGTGCATTCTAGTGTTAGTTTGTTAGTGTTCGAGTAGTTTTTTTAGGAAACTCATACATATTTGTATCATCACTCCACCCATTCAGCAGTATGGGAGGGTGTGGTGTTGATCTTGCTTCTTCAGGTTTCATATCCTTACCTTATTACCTTGGCTTTTCTTGTATCGTGACACTCTAGATTTTGTGTCCTTGTCTTGTTGCCTTGGTTATTATTATTGGATCCTGACACACCTATTTTTATTAGTTGATCGAATTATGTTTGGTGTTTTTTTACACTTTCGACATCACTCCGCTGACAGTCTCCTTATATGGAGCTATTTTGGTGAAACCCAGTGTTAGTTATTTTTGAGTTTTGTGATCAAGCAGTGGATTCAGACTACAGTGCACCCCAAACTTCTTTAGAATTGTATGAGTTTTTGATCCGAGTTTCTTGGGATGCCTTGGAGCTGGTCTTTACTCTCTATACTTTGTTGTTACTAGTTTTGGGTACCTTACGGTGTCCCTTTTTTCCTAGTTATTTTACATGAGTACCTCATCAGGCCTAGTTGCCGGGACTCATACTGTGGACATGCCACTTATATTTTGTCCCTTAGCTTCACTTGAGGGGGGTCTTAGAGTAGGTATTTACCTTATCTTATGTTTACCTAGGTAATTTATTTACCTTTATTGTATTTATCCTCACCCACTTATGTGTGTGGATATTTCTTTTATCTTATTTAGATATTAGGAGATATTATCTAGTTGTTAGGTATAGTTCTTTCCTTGATCTAAGGTATTGACTAGATCTTTGATGTCTAGTTCTCTCCTAAATCTATGGTCTTGACTAGTTATTTCCTTGATTCATGGTTTGATCTACGACCTTGACTGGTTCTTAGATTGTTATTCCTTGCCTATTTAGGCAAGGTCCATTCTCAATGTATTGCATTGAGTTCCATAAAAATATATGATATTGCTTAGGGCTCATTTGTTTGCAAAGGTCTTTATGTAAAGTTATTCTGGTGAATTACTTTCATCTTATTCCATCGTGGTGTTTCGATTAGTATTTGTGTTCATGGCTTGGTAAGATCTGGTATATCTACTTATCTTTCAGGTTATGAGGAGCTAGAGGTTTGGAGTAAGAAATTTCTAGCTAGATGCTACAATGAGTTCGAGGAGATATAGGAAGCTATGTTGTCATAGATTCTTTGGGTAATTTGTTGAAGATGGTCTTTACACCTAGAGAGAATACAACTGTAGTGTTAATGAGGATGCTTCAAGAGATAATATAGAGATCAGTTCTTTGTGATGCTTCGGGACTGAAAATGAAAGTTGTTTTATGATGCATTGCATAAGGATTAAGTATTTTTTGATGCTTTGAAGTATATGGAGTTGTAATAAAAAATGGAGGTGATGATTTAGGAATAAAAATTACTTGGATAAGCTATACTTTTCTGGATTCTTAGTGACTTGTACAATGGAGTTATTATTCCATTGCTTTGAATAAGGATTATGTATGACTATGAGTCTATTAAGAAGACTATGTGTACTACAAATGAAGAGTATGGATCTATCTACGATTTTTTGATGTTGGTTAAGTCCATTTGACCCTAAAAGCTATAGATGGTTGTAAATTTCATGAAACCCATGAGCCATTATGTGAAACTATAGGAATTTCATGTTTTTATAAAATGGCTCATGTTAATGAGTGCGAATCATTTTGTTCAGGCTAATATTATGAAATTACTAATATTGCAAAGCTTGGGTACAACATAATCTTTCCATGGTTTGGTTGAGATGTTGTTGGTGTGGATGCGAAACACGGTGCTAATAACCAATATGTAGCAATATGTTGTCGGTCATTAGAGTCGTGAGGGCTCAAAGTGTGGCATATTGACTGTCAATCACTATTGGGCACCAAAAATATACCACGTATCTTTTAAATCCTAGGCAACGTTCTATATTAAGCCAGATTGAGATTAATAAATACCATTAGTTGAATTCAATAAATAACTACATATTACTGTAAAGGATGGCATACGTATACGGTGTATAATCATATGCTACATTAATACAGTTGCCATTATTTCCTTAAGTGCATCCTTAAGTAGGTATTGTTATACATCAAATCATCTTGTTTTTGTAAAAGATACTGTGTACGATTATTGAATTCCCAAGCCTACATACCTCAAGGATTCAAGATAGTGTCGAAATATTGACTGGAATAAGATGCTCATTATAAAGGGAGGTGAACTGTAGGCTTCAAGAAGAGTTATACATAGCAATGGATTCACAAGTATCAATTAAGATTTAGTTAATAATTTCTGTGAAAGGTGGTCCATAGCGGAGGCATGCATTAGGTCCACATTACAAGATGAGTGGCTTGGTATAATGTAAAACAAATATAGCTTCCTTTATTGGATAAGAAAGTTAAAATTAATCTTTTCCCACCAATATTACTGCTATAGTTCAATATTCCTTAGGCATGTGGAATCTTAGATGGTCAACACATGTGCCCTTGATGCAATGGCTAAATGTCATACCTGTCATTTACTTGCACTACATCTAAAGCTTTAAGAAGGTAGATTATTTAGATCCGAAGGCATTAAAAAACTAAGGTTCAATGTATCCCCTAGTGTCAGATTCACAAATGACTACCACAGGCTTCGGATAGTTACAGAATGTAGAGTAAATGGCATGGTAATCTCCCAAACTTATCCACTTGAGACTCATTATTTGCACAAAATTCAATGATTTATCACATAACTTAATGACTTTAAGGCACTGTCAAAATACATGGGTTTCCTATGGGATAGTCACACTATTTCACCTCATGCCTTTAGAATGGTGTAACATAAGTCCTACATTTTACATATTTCTTACGCACTCCCGGCCAGCTTGTGCCTAAAAGAAATAAATAGTTTGGAGTAGACCATCGGTGATGCTTACCTGTCCATCCAGGACATATGAGTAATAAAAGAGTAAGGAAGAAGAGGAAGACTTAGGATATTTTTCAACATGCTTAAACATGGTATGTCGAGTGTGGAACCGATGTGTAGGCACGCAAACTCTACGTGCAATTTTAACTAAATTGTATTCTTCAGAAGATCAAGAGGATAATTGACCTTTAGACTGCAGGACAGAAAATGACTTGATGCATTCTTGCAATAAGGCTACAGGAAGTAATTTGAGGGAAACGCAAGGAGTAGTTATGATTTGCAAAAATTTCCTCTCTTATGATATTTACAGTTAGAATTTCACTCGAGAACCAATGTGCAAGTAGTTAGCCTAAGAAGCCACTATCGAAGATATGCTATAAGCTGGTGACTATCAAAATGGTAAATTATAGGGAATATGATGCCAACATTTTGGAAAGGGATGGAACTCAAGTATGCATAGGAAACTTTAAAATTCATCTGTTCACTCAGAAACGCGTGGTTGTGGGTGATGATTATCGGATTTAGAAAACATCTTTCCTGCCATGATGAATAAGTGCTTAGTGAGCGTGAAGAAGAAGTCCTTACTATCAGGAGATGCCAAGAATTGGTCTAAGGAGTTATTAGGTGAACCATCAGAGTTTCACGGGGAAGCAGGCTAGTGGAGAAATGTACTTGAAGTATGTTTTTATGGTATTGGAAACATATATACCTATTATTGTTGAGATGGTCTAGTAGTCAAAGGGGAGAAGAATTCTATGCACACAACGGACATTAGATATGCCTAATAACCCCACTAATATCATGTCGTGAGATTTTAGAGTACACTTGTTGCTGAAAAATTATGGGTGGGAGATGATGGACCCTAAAGGTGCATCCTTAGTGCATTACAAGAAAGATGTTGATTTTGTCTTTCAATTTGCAGAGTGCACTATGGATGACCATAGTATTTATTTGTCAACTTTAGGAAGCATCCAAATGGTGAAGAGATGACTTAAGGTGCCTCGAATTGAACCCATGTTCATGATCATACTTTACATATTTAAGTTCATTACATGACAATTTTAGAATGCTAAAAATGTACTGAAAAAAATGGCGTGCAGAAGTGGCTCAAAGAAATTTGGATAAGAGATCCATGCTTTCAGAACATGTATTGGAGATGACAACAGAGAATAAGGAATAGAATTGAGCAATTGATTGAGGTGTTTCGACAGAGTTTTGAAGCATAAGGAGGCTATTTCACAATATATTTCAAACACAGATTTCAATTGAAAACCATGAGTATTTGTGGTAATGTGGACCCCGAATTTGGTGAGTGAAATACAAGAATACGTATCCGACTAGCCTTCCTATTTTCTGTAATCATTTAGTCCACATGTTACCACAAGAGAGGATGATCGTCACATTCGGGGAACTAAGTGAGGATAAATTGGCATAGAGGGAGAAGAACTTTCCACCAGATATTGTAGTGTGGAGGATGTCATGGAGCTTGAAGCCTTGAAAATTGCAGACCATAAAGGATACCTTGGGGGAAGATGTGAGATGGGCATTGAACATCAAGTTGATAACAGCATTAAGAAGATCTCATCCATACAAGTGTTATTGACTCCACGAAGAGGTAGATTTAGAAAGCACGAGAGGTGATGCCCTGGACCCAAGGAACGGAAGCTCCAGGTGAGTGGAGATACTACCAGTTGATCCTACACATTGCCCCTCGAGCCCAATCCTTGAAGCATATAAGCAAGATGAATTTGAGGACTCATGGCTCAATGAGCTGGATTTCATCATCACAAGAAATTAGATTACTTGGAGGGATTAGATCTTAGGTCTCACAGGATTACATAATGGAATTGAAGTATACCACGGGAAAAACGATCAACCAATGACTCTTGAGCTTCATAAGGGAGAAGCCAACAGGAGTAATATCCCATGGGGAAACGGCCACCAAGTGCTTGGTAGAGTGGGGTGAGGTTGAAAGCACTCTCAATAATTAGTTCCCAAAGTTGTTACAGCCATATATGAGGAGATAGGATACTGACGTGCATTTGAAGACTCTTCTACTTGCCCTTATACCTCCCCTTAGTACCTTTGTATACCTCCCATTCTCTTATGCCTCTTTTCACTCTTATGGCACCCCATAACGTTGGGAAACCTCAATGCCAAGGATGATTTATTGTACATTAGTGTGGGGTAATGTTGGACTAGATAAATGAATAATTCTAGAAGACAACCCACAGGACTCTTTTGGCCACTCGTACAAGGAGGCATCACTATAGGGGTGTGAGTGAAAGGGGTTAGAGTAGTGTGCAGGAGGTTTGAGCCCAAGGAGCCAACAAGATTCCAAGGATATTCAAGCTGATTTTATGGCTATAGGCATAAAAATAGGAGAACATTATAAAGATGCCAAGCTGCCTACCTCGAGACAAGGATAAAAGAAATTTGACTCCAAAGGTGTCCATAGAAAGGGATATTTTTGGATAAAGAACAGTGCATAATCTCCAGCAAGACAAAAGGATTTAACATGTATGGATAAGGCTCTTCATATTACATGAGCTCAAAACAAAAAGCAGTTATTTTATAGGATTGTAACCTATTATTAGTTGTCTTGAAAAAACCACATGTAATATACACATGAATAGTTTTCAACAGTCTATTTTGAGGAGTGCATGAGGTAGCTCCATGAAGGATGCCACATCACTCATCCTCCACTCTACCTCACAATTCAACCTCATACTCCAAAGAAAAATTAAAAAGGTGGGTGTACGAATAACATTGTTACTTACACACACACAATCTTATTGTTCATGTCTTAGTGACTGAGATTAATTTGTATGCAAGATGGTGCATGGATTAGGGTTTGATGTTTTTGCATGGTCCTAACATACATAATAAGGCCTAGTCCATGACGTATTCAACTTCTGTTATGTAATAATTTGTTTATCAATTTATTATGGAGGTGTGGGATTATGGTTAACTTGTCCCACATGTTTTTGAATATCAGTGACCTACATGGTATAATTGATCTTAATTCCATATTTGAATTTGTAGTGTTTCACACTCAAAATTACTTACACATGTACTTTCAACATATAAGCTCATGAGCCATCAACTGTAATAAATTCATTGTACTTGAGATGATTGCTTTAATTAATGGTTATCATGGATATGTATTGCTAACTAATCTTGACACAAATAAACACAAAGGAGAGACCTGTTAGCTTCGTCTACTTCAGATGGAGCATTCAAATCTCTTTGAATGAGGGGCCATCACATATAACAATTGTGTGGACTAAATAAAAGAATACACAACCCCTTGGTCACATTCGAAGGTGATTCCCCCCATGGGGACCCCTAACATCAATTCAAACACACACACATAACAAATACATGTTGTCATGGTGACTCTTGTTGAATTCATTTAGGATTCCAATGTGGTTGGTCTCCAATCCTCCCATGTTTATTGTGACATGTTTACCTACAAAACACAAATACCTCATTCGGCCTTATAACCGCATCAAATCATCCAAAATAATTATAAAATAATCTCCAATGTCATATATATATAAATCCAAACATCATCAAGAAAATAACGACATCATTTACAATTTCCTCAATAACCATATGATCATAAAATTTGTTCAATTTTCTAGGTTTACTCAATATGACAACATATCACATGTAAAAAAAACATATATATATATATATATATATAAAACCATGTCAAGCATTGTATCAACATCAATATAAACTCTAATAATCCACATGCATCATATATGAATCAAAATCAGCCATAGTCCATGATCTCTAATGTCTAACATCATACCAAATCAAAAGCTACAATAATATCCATAAGTATAGTCAACAATTTATTATAATCAATATAAAAAAGGTGTCGAAGGGAAGTGGGCACTACATCCCCCTTCCTCTTAGACTCGAATTCCTCTTGTAAGTCATTGGAACAGGTGTGGAAACTAAACTCGTAGCAAAGTAGCATCCTTCCATGTAGCCGCAGTCTCATCATATATGTCCCACTGCACTCAAACCTGGTCAATATCTCTGCCTCGAAGGCCTAGGGTCCTGCGCTCTATAATGCAAATGGGCTCCACCAGCACTTGCCCCTTGATCCTACACCAGTAATGAGGTCCAATCTAGAACATGAGAAGGATCTGCAATATATATCCTAATTAATGAAACATGAAACACATCATGGATGCGAGACAAGCTAGGTGGCAATGCTAGATGGTAGGCCAAAGGACTGATACGCTCCAAGATCTCAAAGGGACCAACGAATCTAGGAGCTAACTTAGAACCTTTTCCATAATAGATAGGGATCTTATGTGGTCTGTCGACACTAAAATTTTCCTCCGTAATTTCTATTTCATTAATGTATGTATTAGGAATAGGATGTTGTTAAGTATAATTAGTAGTAGCGTCTGATAGAAGATAACGGTGCCGTCAGTACGGTGCCGCCAATAATGTGGAGTACGGTAACAGTCAAAGTACAATAGGAATGTTGTAAAAAGTAAATATTTGTCGTAAGTGGTCCGGTAATGTTAAAATGTCAAAGTTTGGGTAATTAGAGAAGTAGGGTCTACATGATTAGGAATTAGAAATATTATATTGAATTAATAAAGACAAGGAGTGAGGTCATAAATATTTTGTGTATTTTATTTGTAAAAAGTCTAAAAATGTGGAACCCATGTAAAATGATAAGGTTTATCTTATCTTAATAGATAAGCTTACATGTACAGATAAGAGTTAAGGTATGGAATATGATTCGTCAGAGTGGATTTCTTATCCTATCTTAGAGATAAGATGGATAAGCCTGGAAGTTCTATAAATAGAGAGGCCACCCCCCTCATTTAGCATAGAAGGAAGTAGTGAGAAATATTGTAGGAAGTGTGCGAAGGAAGCCATCAGTTTAAAGGTGTGTTGAAGAAGCCATTAAGAGGTGTAATTGTAAAGTTTCTCCCATAGTCTTGGTGAAAGGCAAGTGAAGTCAATAACACTTGAAGTACCTCATGGGTGAGATTGTAACAGTTTCATGTTAATATTATAATTTATTTTGATATTTCAGATTTGTCATCATTCTGTCTTATCATAGTCGATGGTATTCTTGTGTTATGTTGTTGTTTTGTTTCCAGATTACATCCACCAAACTAAAGGCTGTGCATTAGTAAATAATCATAGCACGAGGAGTTCCCGGTGAAGAATTATCATAGTGCCGGATTGGTGATGACATTTTGGTTCCGTTGCCGGGACCATTCCTCGTTGGTGGATTTTCTGGAGAGATATTCCCACTTAGTCAAAAATCAATTAGAGGGTAACCTTGTTTTTATTGTGCATAGTAGTTACCATGGTAAAGTCATTTTTGTTATGAATAGTAGTTACCATGGTAAAGTCATTTTTGATGGAATAGTATTTACCGCAGTAAAGTCACTTTTTACAATGAATAGTATTTACCGCAGTAACTTCACTTTTTACCGTGAATAGTATTTTACCACTTTTTAGTAAAGTCAGTAAAGTCGAGTTTTTACCGCAGTAAGTCAAGTTTTACCATAGTTTACCGTGGTCATTTCTATTTTACTGTAGAAAGGTGTAAAGTCACTTTCTAGTATAGTGATTCCAATTATTTGTACACATAAGTCTTGTTGATTGTACTTGTGAGTTGGTATTTCACGGTGGTTACTTTTGAAAATGGGAAAGATTCCTATTTTTTCAGCTCAATCTAATGAAGATGCTTCTTCTTTCATTCAAGAGTTTAAGCGATCTTGTATTTGTAATGGCCTTATAAGAAGGGAACAATGGACTGAATTTTTTCCTACCTTTTTGGATGGTTCAGCACTTAGGTGGTTTGAAACACTAGGTGATAATGTGAAAAATTCATGGGATTTATTAACTGAAAGTTTTCTTGAAGAATTTGGTGAACAACAGAAATATGCAGATCTCATGATCGAGATCACAAAGCTATCCCAAGGAGAGAAGGAGAAGATAAGGGATTATCATGCTCGTGTTCTAGAGCTAAGGAGGAAGCTCGATGCCCAGATCCGGAAGGAAGGACTAGCGGATGGGTTGATGAATGGCATGGATAATCTCCTCTGTAAGCACTTCATTCTTGGGATGAAGCCAGAGATCAGACAACGAGTGAAGTATGACCGCCCAACTACCATTGAACAAGCAAAGGAGATTGCAAGAAGGCAAGAAGAAAGCATGGAAGAGGAGCCCAAAGAAATTGTTGCTAAAGTAGAGCCTACACCAGCACCTTTGGTCCAGAATCCACAACCACTCCCGGTGAGCACAAATATTTCTCCTAGTACATCTACTGAGTATGAAGATCTGCTCAAAAAGATGGGTCAGTTAACTATTAATCTTCTTCAAGGAAAGGAATTTAGTTCTCAGGGAGGAGATAGAGGTCCAAAAAGAAATATTTCTGAAGTTGTTTGTTATGGTTGTTATAAAAAGGGTCATTATAAGTATAATTGTCCAGATAGAGCTTCTACATCTGGTAAAGGAGATAATGATAAAGGAAAAGCACCTGTGAATTCTTTTGATGTAGTAGATAAGAGTAGAAATAATGAAGTAGATGTGTTTGTAACAAAAAGAAAGAAAGAAAAAGATAATCAAGATGGAAATGATCCTAAGAAGATGAAAGAAGAAACTAGTAAGAAACATAGGAGAAGAAAGTTGGGTGTGCAGGATTTTCTGATTTCACAGGGGCAAGGACCATACTCCATCTTGGAAGATCTGTCCAAAAGGCCTGCAAATATTACATATGGTCAACTCTTGGCTATGTCTTCTGAGAAGAGGCGGGGAGTTGCGAGGTGGACTCAATGCTCGAAGAAGGAAGGAGGTTGAGGTCCCTATTTTGGAGGTAGAGGCAGATCCCTATGCTCCACAAGCTGAGGTATTATGTAATGGTATTTCAATTCATGATGTCTTAGTTGATGGAGGTGCTGCAGTTAATGTAATGACCGAGTCTGTAATGAATATGTTGGGTTTAAAAATTGATCGCCCTTCAACACTTATGTTAAGGTCATTAAATAAGGGAAAAACTAAACCAGAAGGTGTAGTTTCAAATGTGGCAATATCTGTTATGGGTGTTGTATGTGTGGTAGACTTTCAGGTGATGAAAAATGGTACTGTTGCGTACCCAATGCTGCTGGGAAGACCATGGCTAAGGAGAGTTCATGCAAGAAACTACTGGAATGAAGGTTTCATGACACTTGGACGTGGTAGAGAGAGGGTGAAGATAAACGTGATCCCTCGACATCATAAAGCAGAACCTGTGGATTCAAGTGATGAAACTGATGATTGGACATCCTCTGATTACTCTAGTACCAGTGAAGTGGACACTGAAGATGAAGAAAGTGAGGTGGATGTTTCAGTCATGGATATCCTTCCAGTCACACCAACTCATGACCCCATAAAATTATCTGAAGAAGAAGTTGATGATCGTCTCCAACAAATAAAGATTGGTGATGCTGTGATGGAGAGTGAGAAGGAATCCTACCTCCAGCTCTTTCGAAGGTACATACACCTATTCACTTTTGATTACAAGGAACTCCGTCAAGTAAGTTGGGTAGAACATTGTATTGAGCTGGTAGATGGTGCTAAGCCCATAAAGCAAATGCCATATAGAATGAATCCTAATTTTTCCAAGACTGTAAAAGAAGAAATAGATAAGTTGCTTGATGCAGGATTCATATTTGCTGTGGAGAATTCAGAATGGGTTTCTCCCATTGTGATCTCAATAAAAAAGAATGGGAAGCTACGCATTTGTGTTGATTACAGGAAGCTCAATAAGGCAACAAAGAAGGATCATTACCCTCTTCCATTTTCAGATCAGATCTTGGACGAAGTAGCTGGCCAGGAGTGCTATAGTTTTGCTGATGGATATAGCGGCTACAACCAAGTTCGTATAGCAGAGAAAGATCAGCTGAAGACCACGTTCACCACTCCTTGGGGAACGTTTGCTTATAGAGTTATGCCTTTTGGGTTGTGTAATGCTCCAGCAACATTCCAGCGTTTGATGAATAGGGTGTTCGAACCCTACATTGGGACCTTCATCAGAGTATTTCTGGATGATTTTTGCATCTATGGGAGCAAGTTGGACCACCTGCACCAAATGGAGACAACATTTCAAAGGTTAGATGAAGCACAAGCCTCACTAAACCCTACAAAGTGTGTCTTTGGATGTTCTAAAGGCGTTTTGTTAGGGCATGTTGTATCCAGAGATGGTATTGGTACTGATCCTGATAAAGTTTCAAAAATCAAAGATTTACCATTTCCTCTTAATAGAAGTAAGTTGAGATCATTTTTAGGCCATGTGGGTTACTATAGAAGGTTCATCAAGAATTTCTCAAAGATTGCACAGCCACTAACCCAGTTCTTGAAGAAGGATGTTACTTATGAACCAGGAAATAAGGCGCATGAAGCTTTTGGACAACTGAAGGAAGCCCTGGTGTCTTCACCTGTTTTGAAGAATCCAGATTGGAGCAAGCCATTCATTGTGTACACTGATGCCTCAGATGCAGCACTAGGAAGTACTTTGAGCCAAAAGGATGAAAATGGGAATGAACATCCAATTTACTTTGGGAGCAGACAAATGAGCAGTGCTGAGGTAAATTATACTGTAACTGAAAAAGAGGCTCTGGCTATCATTTTTGCTGTAAAGAAGTTTAGAAATTACTTGCTAGGGCAAAAATTTCTAGTTGTAACAGATCATCAGGCTCTAAAATATATTGTCAATAAGCCTAACCCATCAGGGAGGATAGCAAGATGGATAATTTTGCTACAAGAATTTGAATTTGATATTATAGATAGGCCAGGAAAGAAGCATGTCAATGCAGATGCACTCTCTCGAGCCTATGATGGTTTAGGATCATCTTGTGATGATGATGATTTCCCCGATGCAACATTGTTATCCCTTGACACAATCCCTAGTGAATACATAGATATTTGGAATTATCTGAATGAATTCAAGTTTCCTGATGGTGCCAATGCAAAGACTAAGAGAAAGATTACTCAAGCCAGTCATCCATATTCTATTCTGCATGGAGTATTATTTCGAATAGGACCTGATGGACAGTACAAGAGGGCAGTTGGACGTGATCAAGGGAAGGAGCTGCTAGAAGAATTCCACAATGGTACATGTGGAGGGCACTTCTCTGGACAACTTACAGCAAGAAGGATCTTGGATGCAGGTTATCACTGGCCCACTCTTTTTAAAGATTGTTATAATTATTGTAAGACATGTGATATTTTTCAAACACATGGTAACCGTAAGACTTCATCAGCTCCATTATGTCCTATTCTTCCACTTGGTCCCTTTGAAAAGTGGGGAATAGACATTGTAGGTCCACTTCCAACTACATCATGCCAAAATAAGTATATTGTAGTTGCCACAGATTATTTAACCAAGTGGGTTGAAGCTAGGCCATTGAAAACAACTTCCATGGATGAAGTGGCAAGGTTCATATATGAACGCATTGTCACCAGATTTGGTTGCCCATTAGAAATTGTAACAGATCAAGGAAGCCACTTCATTAATGAGGTGGTAGAAGCCCTAGTCAATAAGTTTTCTATTAAGCACAGGAAGGCAACAACATACAAGCCAAGCACAAATGGACAAGTGGAACGAACAAATTTTGTGTTGTGTCAAATTCTAGCAAAAGATGCAGCCTTGCAGGTACATAAATGGGATAAAAGGATTCATGCAGCATTGTGGGCATATAGGGCAACATCAAAGTCAGCAACAGGATACTCCCCATTTCAGTTGGCCTATGGCATTGATCCAGTTCTTCCTATTGAGTTTGATATTCCCACTGTGAGAGTTATGAAAAATGAAAGGATGGATGAAAGTGATTCAGTAAAAGAAAGGTTGGTACATCTTCATTTGCTGGAGGAAATGAGGGAAATAGCAAAGGATACAAGCCATAAGAAGAAAATGAAGTAGAAGGAATACTTTGATCAAAAGATCCGGTGGTCTCCATTTCATGTGAATGACTTGGTTCTAGTATATGATTCCAGATACAAAAAAAGAAGACAGAGAAAATTTCTTCCAAAATGGATGGGGCCCTACAAAATAGCAGTTGTGCATGAAAATGGTACGTACCGACTGGAGGAATTGGATGGCACTCCCATTACGAAATGGGTCAACCACGACAAGTTGAAGATTTTCCAAGCACCAGAATAGTCTACTCCGAGGACGGAGTAGAAGCTAGGAAGGGGGAAGATGTCGACACTAAAATTTTCCTCCATAATTTCTATTTCATTAATGTATGTATTAGGAATAGGATGTTGTTAAGTATAATTAGTAGTAGCGTCTGATAGAAGATAACGGCGCCGTCAGTACGGTGCCGCCAATAATGTGGAGTACGGTAACAGTCAAAGTACAATAGGAATGTTGTAAAAAGTAAATATTTGTCGTAAGTGGTCCGGTAATGTTAAAATGTCAAAGTTTGGGTAATTAGAGAAGTAGGGTCTACATGATTAGGAATTAGAAATATTATATTGGTAATAAGGACAAGGAGTGAGGTCATAAATATTTTGTGTATTTTATTTGTAAAAAGTCTAAAAATGTGGAACCCATGTAAAATGATAAGGTTTATCTTATCTTAAAAGATAAGCTTACATGTACAGATAAGAGTTAAGGTATGGAATATGATTCGTCAGAGTGGATTTCTTATCCTATCTTAGAGATAAGATGGATAAGCCTAGAAGTTCTATAAATAGAGAGGCCACCCCCCTCATTTATCATAGAAGGAAGTAGTGAGAAATATTGTAGGAAGTGTGCGAAGGAAGCCATCAGTTTAAAGGTGTGTTGAAGAAGCCATTAAGAGGTGTAATTGTAAAGTTTCTCCCATAGTCTTGGTGAAAGGCAAGTGAAGTCAATAAAACTTGAAGTACCTCATGGGTGAGATTGTAACAGTTTCATGTTAATATTATAATTTACTTTGATATTTCAGATTTGTCATCATTCCGTATTATCATAGTCGATGGTATTCTTGTGTTATGTTGTTGTTTTGTTTCCAGATTACATCCACCAAACTAAAGGCTGTGCATTAGTAAATAATCATAGCACGAGGAGTTCTTGGTGAAGAATTATCATAGTGCCGGATTGGTGATGACAATCCGACACTGAAGGAATAGGTGCTCATACCCACATCATTCCTTCAATGTCCTGAAGGCTGATACTGCATATCTAATCTTCAAATGAAACATTCTTCCCTTTTCGCTAAAAGGAAGCTGATGGGGTGCTCAATCTGAGAGACAAGTCATGGACCCGCAAAAACTCTTGCTAATAACCTGCTAAAGCGTGACGACCCATGAAGTCTGTTCACCTCTGTATCACTGGTGGGTGTTGGCCAGTCCATAATAGCTCGAATCTTGGAAATCGAGTGTGATACCTTGCATCCCCATAAATTATGTGGCCCAAATACTGCACCTCTACCTAAAAGAATGCACACTTCTCCATGTGTTCCCGTAAAATGATACTCAAAGACACTGAAGAACCTGGCGAAAATACCCCTACATGCTCCTCACACATATGTGAGTAAATAAAAATGTCATCAAGGAAGATGAACACTAAGTGTCCAACTAAGATCCTACAGTCCTGCATTCTCATATGACCATACTCATGAATCTGATAACAAGCGTTGGCCATATTTGATGATAAACTGTAGCAAACTATTTGATTTAGGCAAATCCAAAATAGGAAAAATACTAGAGAAATATAAAATGATAGATCATGTTATAAAATACATGACTGAGTGTTTAATGTCCTTTAAGATTGAATAGTACTCGGAAGGTCATTTTATACATCTTACTTTCTCCTATATGCATGGAGACAAGTCTGATCTTTTTATCCCGAGGGCTCTCTGTACATGGTAGTCCAAAAGTCTTATATAGAGGATCTAGTAAATTCTAGGTCACAATAATCTTCCATGGAATCCTGTGTAATCTGAAAAATCATCTAGATATACCCGTGCCACTATCTGTATAGGTGGTCTTCACCAATAAAAATGCAGCCACTTTCGTCAATTTATCCACTGTACCATGATGGCATCATGGTGTATCTCAACATCGGTAGCCCAAAAATGAAGTCCATGGAAATGGTGTCCCATTTTCACTTTGGTATAGCATGAGAAAAGAGAAGGCTAGATGGATGTTGATGCTAGACCTTCACTTTCTGACACTCTAAACAACATAACAAAAAATGAGCCATGTCTCTATGAATTTCCCTCCAAATGATACAATTGTCTCAAGGTGGTCATGCATCTTCTTCACCCTGGGATGGGCTGAATAGGGTGCACGATGTGCCTTTGTCAAAATGTCCTAGCCCTCAAGCCTCCATCTCTGGGAACATAAATCTGGCCTCTGTTGAGAAGGCCATCTACCTCTAATGAAAAACAATCAAAATTCCCCTCAAGGGGTCATATGAGACAATCTCTTGATTCTAGCTGCATGTAGAAGCTATCATGAGGAAGCTGTTGTAGAATCCTACTCCACAAATCTGATGATACTCACTGAGCCGATTTTGGCCATAACCACATGTCTCCATCTGCTAAGAGAATCTGTCAACCACATTCTCCTTCCCCTTCACATGCTCTATCTCCATATCATACTCAAAAAAGAAACATCCATCCAACTCCACTGACGAGTGTTGAGATTGGGCTGCATGAAGAGGTGGATGAAGACTCAAGTGATCAATCCTGAGTGTGAATCTCTTAAAAGCCAAGAAGGATCTAATGTCTCCATCGAACTAAGTTTTTCATAACAAAAACTGCCGCAAGCTCAAGATCATGAGTTCAGATAATTGAGCTCATAAATTTGAGTTTTTGAGACTCAAAAGTAACTACCCTACCCTCCTACATCAACACACCTCCAAGTCCTGCTAAAGAAGCATCCGTGCATACAAAAACTCACCCTATGGATCTGGCACTGCAAGAACTGGTGTTGTCATGAGGCATTCCTTCAGTTTCCTAAGGGCCTACTCACATCTATCTGACCAAACAAACTTCTTCCCTTTCTGATGAAGGGAAGTGATGGGGTGCACAACCTGAGAGAAGTCTTGTACAAATCTCTTATAATATCCTGCCAATCCCATGAAGTTACACACATTATTCACACTAGTGCATGCTGGCCAATCCATAATAGCTTGAATCTTGGAAGGATCAACTGCAATACCTTCCCCAGAAATGATGTGGCCCAAATACTACACCTCTGTCTGAAAGAACACACACTTCTCCAGGTTCCCGTAAAGCTTTTTCTCATGAAGACACTGAAGAACCTGTTGAAGGTGACCCCTCATGCTCCTCACATGTATGTGAGTAAATAAAAATTTCATCAAGGAATATGGGCATAAAGCAATCCAAGAATGTCCTGAACACCCCATTCATCAAGCTCATAAACACTGCGGGGGCATTTATCAAACCAAAAGGCACCACTGTGAACTCGTAGTGGCCATATCTCGTACAGAAGGTGGTCTTATGAATGTCTACCTCCGTAATCCTCAACTGATGATAACCTAAATTAAGATCTATCTTGGAGAAAATTGTGGCCCCCTTCATCTGATCAAATAAATCATCAATGCGCGGAAGGGGGTAACGATTCTTGATCGTTACTTTGTTCAGCTGGTAGTAATCAATACAAAACTGCAAAGATCCATCCTTCTTCTTTACAAAAATCACTGGTGCACCCCAAGGGGATACACTAGGACAAATTAGGCCTTTCTCTGAAAGGCCCTCTATCTACAACTTGAGCTCGAAGAGCTCAGGGGTGGTCATCTGATAAGGTGCTCGTGAGATAGGCTCTGCTCCCACAACTAGATCTATGTGAAAATATATATCACGTGGGGGTGGTAACCCCGGTAGCTCCCTTGGAAAGACATGTGAAAACTCTCTCAAGATGGGATGGTCATCAAGCGATGGTCCACTAGACTCATCCTATGATCGGTCACTAACTGTAACTGCATACATCTGGAAACCCATGCACACACTGCTTAAGTTGCATAGTGGAGATGGTGTGAATGGAAATAGGTCTCCTAACCCCTACTATCATTGACTCAACTCCTAGATCATCTACACATGATATAGTCTTATGGTAACAATCCACTCTAGCTCTGTGTGCAGACAACCAGTCCATGCCCAAGATGACTCCATACGAGCCCAACGCAAGGATACGAAGATCCGAGGTAGTGGTAAAGGGTCCAAAATCCACTACACACTCCTTAACTAAGGATTCTATAGAGATCTTGGCTCCAGAAGCCATCTTGACATCCCAACTAAGACCCTGCCTAATTTGCCACTAGCCTACATTGCTCTACTAAAGATGGTGTAATAAAAGAATCAGAAGAACCAGAATAAAATAGAATGGAGGTAGGAATACCACCAATGCTACCTATCATCTAAATCATTATACTTTGGTGCTCAACCTGGCGGTTCTCGACCACTGCATAGATCTGATGACTACATGCCCCATGTCACCAACAGTGGGATCTGAAATCTGCATCTTACCCTTGTTACTAGGGTTTTGTGGGCAGTCTCTCCAAATATGTCTAGTAACACCACAACAATAACAATTTTCTGGTCCTCTCCAATGAGTAACATCTCCAGTGGTACTCTAGAGGTTTATGTTGTGGATCCTAATGATCTGGCTATAAACTGCTGAGGTCTCTACTAGTGAGCTCCTATTGACTGAGCTCTCAGGTGCACTGTGTGTCTTAATGGGACCCCTATGAGGAGGCCCCATACTCTACCCCCTTTGTGCATTAACTCTCTATAGAGGTCTTTAACGTGGGTGGGTCTTTTGCTACTGCTTCTGTGTTACCTAAAAGACAACTGTACTAAACCTTTTCCACTACAAGGAGGAGGAGATGACCCCCTCGACATATTGTCCTGCATCTTACTTGATGCAGCTCCAAACTCTGTCTCTAGCCTGTTGTGTCTTTCCCTGAGTCTCCTCTGCTATATAGGCCTTCTCAATGGCCTCAGCTAATGTCTGCGGACAATGGATATGTACCGCACCTCCCAAGTCTAGATTCAGGCCCCTGATGAACCTGTGAATCCATACCTTCTCATCCTGCATATAGTCGACATACTAGAGTAGATCCAGAAATTGACTCTCATACTCATCTACTATCACAGATACCTGTCGAAGGTCATGAAACTCATCTATCCTTTACTAAATGAACCTCCGAGATAAGTACCTGCTCCTGAACCACTCCTCAAAGAGCTCCCAGGTAACTGTCTCTGAATCAACATGGAGCTTCTACTCCTTGGTCCTCCACCAGACACCTACTCCATCCCCCAGAATATGGATCAAAACTTGAGCTTTCATGTTGCTAGTAAAAGGGCAGATCTTGAAGCACTTGCTCAAGCTCACCAACCAGACCTCTTCCTGAAATCCACTTGTGTCCCTAGAATAGTGAGATGGTCGTAGCTTCAGGATCTCCCTGATATGGTCTACAGTTGTAGTCTGACCCCTAGGGCTCTCTGCATGCTCATCTCTAAGCCTAGGGCTCTGAGACCTATCCCTATGTCCCAAAAACCAGTCTCCCTATCCCCTCTATGGTGACTCTTCTCTGACTGACTCCATGTGGGAGTTCTCTACTCTATGCTCCTCACTGTGTCGAGGAGATGCATGAGCCTCAACAAAAATCCTCCCTATCATGTCTGGCTGAACGTCCTCCTACGGACCCTCCGGGTAAAGTGACATGAACATCCTGAAGCGTCTGTAAAATTTGAGGTAGGATGGACTGCTAACAACATGATCTGGAGGTGGCAAGTCTAAGTCTATGTGAAAGGACCCCTCGTCTTGTCTACACGCCCCTGCATAGACCAAGGTGAGAGTTAGTTCATTATTCTAGGTTTTATTCTGTTTTCCATGTTTACTAAAATATGCAATCTTCAAACAAAGTTGTTTTCTATTGATTTAAAAGTGTGCTAGGTTCAATATTGCAAGGTTTATGTTTGTCTCAAGTTTTCTAGGTGCCCAAGGGTCCAAGAGTTCATGTCTCAAGTTTTCTACTGTGCCCAAGGGTCCAAGCTTTGAACCCACGACTCTGAAAAAAAAGTGTAATGCCAGCTAAAAATGCCCACTCGAGACCCAAGAACAACCTAGGTTTAGTTAGAAATAATTAAATTAAATTATGGAATATTTTTTTGAGAAGCGTGCCCCGTATACATGCTTTGAAACTACAGTCCAAAATAAAGCAGTTACAGTCACAAGAAGGACAACAACAAAATAAATAAGGCCTCATTATACAAAGGCTAAAGGAGTAAGATCTATGGGGGAAGTTGCTTATACCTCCCAATGGGAAATGGGTGTCCATCTAAAAACCTGCCAATGTATATCATCTCAAAAACCCCTACATACTCTTATGCCTCCCTCAAGTATCTCTTATTCCTCCCCATTCTCCTATGCCTCCCTCCTCTTATGGCTCCCTCATAAGTAAGAAATGCAAGCTATTTCTTGTCTAGGGTGGAACACCCATCTCAAACTACCTCCACAAAATAAATCTTATGCCTCCCCATAAGAAAGCTTCCCATTGTCTTCTCCTACACCACACTTAGGAAATCTACCCAACCAACCAACAAACATACCAAACCATTCAAAAATCATTCACATATGCATATATATAAGAAGAAACATTTTAAAGAGTCAAGCTCCTACCTCTCCATGATAGAGTTTGATCCAAAAGTTCAACAACAAGCTTCTTCAAATCTAAACAAACAAAATCTCCAACAAATCCGCAAGCATCCAAAATCCTCCAAATCTCTCCAATTGTAAGAGTACAAACCCAAATGAAGTAACCCCCAAAACAACAAAATAATGTGAATAAATAGAAAAGGGAGAGAGGAGGATGAGGTGGCTCAATGTAGGATGCCACATCACTCATCATCAACTCCACCTCACAATTTAATTTCAAATTCTAGAGCACAATTGATAAGTGGGTGAATAAAATGACATTTTACTTACACACAAAATCCAAGCCCACACCCCTTAAGGACTAAAATTAATTACATGTAAGAAGGTACAATAAAAACCTACAACTTGTCTTCCCCAAATGCATAAAGAGGACTAATTTTGACTCCCCTACCCATAGGTAGGGTTGGTATAGAATTTTCATGGGTGTGGGACAAGTTTAACTTATCCCACAAGCCTCCAAAATTGGCCGCTAAGGACAGAACCGAATTTCAAAAGGAAGGTGGAGTGTTTCACACTCAAAGTTACTTACACATCACTTACAACACATAATCCAAGAGCCATCAACTCTAATAAATGCATTCTTTTGACCCATTTTAATTAATTTAGCAACATGATTTCTCACAAACTCTAGACACAATTTAATAAATAATAAAAGGGGAAAATACATCACTAAATAAACACATACAAAAATTAAACAAAGGAAAATAAATAAAATAATACTCATAACCCCTTGGTCATATTTTAAGGTGATTCTCCTCCATGGGAACCCCTATCAACAATTCAACATACACATATAACAATACATGTTGCCATGGTGAACCTTTTTGGATTCATCTAGAATTCCAATGTGGTTGGTCTTCAATCCCCTGATATTTTTTGTGACATGTTTACCTGCAAAACACATAACACCTACTTTGGCCTTGTGGCCATATCAAATCAACCAAAATAAATATACAATATAAATCAAAAATCATCTATTTATAAACCAAAGCATCCTCCTGGCAAGTAACGATATCATTTACAATTTCATCAATAACCATATGATCATAAGAGTAATTCAATTTTCTAGGTATACTCAATATCTGATGAAATATCACATGTCTCAAACATATATATATATATATATATATATATATATATATATATATATAGATACCATGTCAACAACATATCAACATCAATATAAAATGTTTCTAATAATCCACATGCATCATATATGAATCAAATCAACCACATTCCATGATCTCTAATGTCAGACATCATACCAACTCGAAAGCTACAGTAATGTTCATAAGTATAGTTGACAGTATCATAATCAATAACAAAAGGTGTCAAAGGGAAGTGGGCACTATAGATTCCATGTTTCAAAAGACCTTTCTTATTTGATATTTCAAAAATTTAGTGCATATAAATATTCTAAAGGTAGACATCATTATAAAAAAATTAGCATTCCACTCATTAAGTGTGAGGATGGATGAACCATCAAGTCCACTTGGAGAGCATGTATGGGGAGCTAGTGAGATTAATAGGTTATATCATTATTTCATTCTCATATTTATGTGTAATTCCAAGATTTTTCATTTTATCATTTAAATATTCATGTGAAATTGCATGATTCTTATCATCAGTTTTCGTAGCATGCACATAATAAGAAAGTTTGAAGAGAGAGACTCTAAGTTGATAAAACACAACAAGAAAGATCTGACCAAATAGACATGAAGGAATAGGAAAGAGGTAGAAAATAAAACTAATAAGTGATAATGTAAAAATTGAGAATGCATTATGATTTAAACTAGGTACAAACCCAAATTACATGTTTCACTTGGTGTGAATCCACTCTATTCATAATGACAACCTAAAATATGAAAGTATGGGTCTGATCCCAATATCACATAATAATAATATGCATTTTGGCATCATAATTATATAGCATATTGTTTTCCGTAGATATGTATCATAATTATGTGAATTACATCATTTTGGTATGCCCATATGAAGCTGTAATATATATAATAATATTACAGCAAACATTTTCAAATTTTATATGCAAATAATACAAGGTTGCAGAAAGAATGCCAACGCTAATTTTAGTATCACAATGGCTATATAAGAACATTGTTGGGCATCCACAAACATGCTTGTTATCCAAATATTTTCTTCTAGGGTAGAAGAGAAGTGGCATGACATTCAGTCACTAATAGAAAGGTGAGAGATATTTCAAGTAGAGTAGAACTCCGTAAGAAGAATACCAATTTCACACGTGCATAGTTTGACACACTCGTTTCCTTCATCAAAATATGTTCTATACATGTAAATTTGTATTTTTTCTTGATTAATACAAACTTTAAATTTTACCACCCAAGATATGGGATGCTATGTAGAAAAGGTTTTGATTCCATCCACACAAAATCAAATATGTTTTCATTACTTTTTGTAAGCACATAAATAATATGGAATATGATGGAGAAATTATTCCCAAATAGATAATCCTATGTTATCCTACAAGTATGTAATTTACCACGAAGGGAGCTCTGAAAAACACCAAAGAGTGCAAGAGAAATCCTAGACACCAAAGTGTATAAGAGGAATGACAAGACATAAAAGAATGTAATGACATGTTCTTCATAACCTAAATATTATTGATTTTGTGTTCTTAATAAAAATTTCTTTGATCTAGTAGTATAGTAAAATTTAAAATTTGAGCATGTTGTCTTTATTGTTCACTTGTGTCAAATCATGCTATACAACAATACAACTATGTCGTGAAATAATTGTGAACATTTTATATTTATAAAAATAATAGAAAACGAGAAAGGATACGGCCAATAAAACAAGGCATAGAACAAGAACACAATGAAATTTACATGTATATATTTTGTCTAAATGTGCTATCATGGTTTGGAATGATTGCACAGTATGTACAAAAAGGTAATTTAAAAGCAATGAATGAAATTTTATCAATGTTCGAGCACCAAAAATGGCCACAAGACTGATCTATAACCAATATCACATATAATACAATAAGATGAACATACCAAAAAATCAAAAATCAAAAATACTATTTCCAAGAGTTGGCTATCATCCATAAGACCAAAAGTAATCCAAAAAATATGCAATAATTGTTTTCACCCAAAAATACTTATAAAATACTTGTGGAAAGTAGAAAATTAACATACAACTAACAACAAAGGCCAAACTTATCTCACCTTCTTGCACTGAAGCTACTCCACACTAACTAGAGTAAGAGGAAACAATGTGGCCTAAAAATGGAAAGAAAAGAAGAATAAATTAGACAAGGAAAAGAAATCTAATCTATGATAACTGAAAAAAAATGAGCATGAGGAGGTCTACCTTAAGACCTACAATAATATTTGTGATAAAATTTGTAAATATGAAAAATTAGGTGTCTCTTCCAACATTCACAAAGCTACGCCCCTCTGCATTGAATGGTACAGCTCCTATTATTTAATGTGACTAATCTAAACCTAAACTAAATGTTTTTGGTTAGCCAAATAGGTCGGGGATCACATAGGGACACTCCATTAAACCTGTGGAAAAATTATTCTACGGGGATACAAAGTAGGAAATTAGAATGAGTTAGGGAAAAGAGGGGAAATTAGGAAAGGGGGGTTATTAATGTGATTAGGACAATTATAGAGTTCGCACCCAATAACCAGAATAGTTCAACATTCAATATATATGAGCAATAACCTTGTTACAGATATCAAGATAAGATGAGACCATGAACCCAAAGTTTCAAAAATCTCCTTATCAAGAAAAATAACATTTTTTTCTTATTTATTGACATTGAAAAAAATTATAATGAAAGGAATAGAAGAAAATATGAGAAATGGAAAAAGAAGAAATGTAGCTCTTTATTTCATGTGCATTGACACAAATTTCAAAAACCACAATCCACAATTGCTATAGAGTGGAAGTTTTCACAATATAGGATCCTTTGGAATGGAGAGGACATCTCAATTTATAGAATTTTGGATTGATATTTCAATCTCCCTCACATGACTCTTCGCATTCCTATTCTACTTGTAAGCTTTCATTTTTCATATTATGTATTTCTCTTATAGTTTCAAGAAAATACTTTTGCAATTTTTAAAATAGGTCACTTAAGTGAATAGGAAAAAATACAATGATGAATCCCAATGAAGAATTAGAAAGGAGAGAGAAAGGAGAGGGGTGGAGAGAAGAAGAGAAGGGAATGATATTTATTATGAAGTGGATTCCTCGTTGAAGAAATTTGAAAATTAGACACCCTGATGAGAATCCTCTAAAATGGGCACCTTTTCCTTGAATTCTTTCCCTTTTTGAAAATCTTGAAACAATGGATTTATACATCTTGTTGAATGATCATGATCTTCCCCTTAGTATGATACACGGACACCATTAACTGAGTGTTTAGAAAAACTATTGAAAAATACTTCCGATGACCACAAACATCACTCGTGAAGATCCCTTTTGAAAAGGTTGAAGTTTCAAACCGATCCTATCATGATCATTTATAATACTGCTATATAAATATTCTAATGAAGCACACTATGGACAGTCTGAAGATGATGATCACAAACTCCACCTTGCACATGATACACAGACAATCTAGATCATAAGATGAGTGTCAAAAGACATTGTTCAAATCTCATGATGTGGATTCCAGATGGCCTGTGGGAAATGCTTGTGATGATCCCTCCTTACATTTCCATGTTCTGATAACAAAGATGACTCCTGGAATGATGTACTTTTCTTGCACACGTTGAAAGGGGATTTATTAAAAATAATAATGAAAAATTTCCATCTTTTCTGACTTTGGGCACTTTGTTTCTCTTTCTAGATGACCTTTGTGCACATTGCCTTCATATAGATTGCTCTTTAGTATGGAATACTAATAATGGAAAGTTCTCATGTAGAAAACTTACCATTTTTAGTAAGTGTAATTTTTTACCATTTCCGGCACTAACCACTCATTCTGACCTTCTGGGTATCCTTAGTGCACATTGTCTTCGTCGCAACATCCTTTTGGTGATGACTTACCAAAAATAGTAAGTGTTCTTACTATTTTTGGAAATTAGGATTCTGGTCCTCAGTTTGCAATGAAACAAACTTTTCTAATATGATTTTTTTCTCTACAATGTACCTCCAGAATTTCAAGTCAAACCATTTGCTAGATTGAGAGATTTTAAATTTACAAATTTTTGCTGCAAGAAACGTGAGGTTTCTTTGCTGCAAAAAATCTATTTCTTGCATGAAATATATTTCTTTTGGAGATTCAAGAAATTTGGGAAACTATATTATTGCGAAAAATTCCACATCGATCCGCTTGCCGGTTTGTGAGATATAAATAAATCCTCTTTACGGATTCGAGGTTTTCCTGCAAGAGATTTTATTTTTGTTCTTCATAAATCTGGTTTTTATTGCATTTTTCTTCTTTCATATCATGGAGCATGAATAATATTTTTTAATTATTCATAAAATGTTGGAGGAAGATCTATAAAAAATCTGACATCATTCCGACAGCATGCAAAGGTTGCGGGGGGTTTGAATGCAAAGAAGGTTAAGTGTTTCATTATTTCTATCCTTGGAATGTGAAGGGAGTAGTTGGGGCCCAATTTTTTTCACATATTTTCCCTTTGGTAAGGTGAAATAGGGACATGAAAATGTTCCTTTCCCTTAACATGACAAGTTTTGGGTGTTTATTCATTGAGCAAGGTGAAGGAGGGGGCTAGAATGAAGCACCTCGTGGCTAGGAGATGGTCACATGAGGGTCCATAAGGGAAGAAAATGGTGGGGTGCATATTTATGTCCCTATTGTCCCTTTTCTTTGGAGAAAAGAGGAGAAAGAAAATTTTCCTTGCTCCTGGCTTGACAAATGGCGCACATACAAGGGTAGGTGGAGGAGCAAGTCAAACCGGTCAAAGGTGCTAAAAGAGGAGCTTCAAGTCATATGAGTGACCAAAGGTTAAATGGGGGAGGGCGTAATTTTTTTCACCTCATGTTCCTTTGGAAAGATTCTATAGGGACATAAAAATGTGCCTCAACCTTGTGATGTCACATGTCCCTTTGGAATATTGGCTAAGTACCGAAGAGCATACCTTCATAGTCGACTTGGGAAGGTCGTAACTTGACCTCTCGGATGAGTTTTCGAGTACTTATTTATATGATTTTTCATGAAAAAATACCTTTTGATAATAATGGTGGAGGTCCCATTACTTGATTCTGACTGAAAAAACCCTTTAAAATCTCCTTTTTTTCTCATGATCGCCCATTGTGCATGAAAATAATGAGTTGGCCTGAAAAATGAATGGTGCTTGAAGATGATTTGTTTTCTCCACCATGTAAGGGGGCTGAAATTAATTTCTAATGATATATTTTTTGGATATTAACTCATTTTGGAGCTCCTAAAATCACACCTTTAAGATCAGATACTTTTTACAATGTAAGATCCTTCAGCCTCAAAACCTCACTTTTAGTGCACTAGCTCCTAAACCTTCGGAACTTCCTATAATATACCTAAATTTGTTCCTTGATGTTTCCATCTCATAGATATACCTCCATGATGAGTATAAGTCTCCTTCACTGCTCTAATGATGGTACACTTGGCTTAGAAAGGATGGTGAAAACCCTCTCTAAGTATGCTTGAAAAATTGCCTTAAAAAATACTACTCCAAAGGAATTTGAATGATTTTGCTTTTTCCTAAATACTTAGGGGAACTGATGACATTCACAGATGAACCACTAAAGGAAAATATTATACTTGACATTCAAGGGTAGGTTGACCTGGGGGTGTTTGGAAAGGTATGACATGGAAAATTTTGACACCAAGGGTGTAGTTGTCCTATTTTCAAGTGAATTTTTCCCATGAAAAAACATAGGAAAACAGTTGGCTCTAGCTTGGGGACATGTATAGATCAAGCACAATGCATAAATTACATGAGAATCCTAGAATATAAATTTACTTCGTGGAGCATCTCCTTATCCATTGGGCTTTATGGAATCATTTCTTATAACATATACACAAACAAACAAACAAAAATAAGGGAAACACATGAGAAGAGAAAAGAACACAACAGAAAAGGGAAATTATATACAATGGGATGGACATTTATAGAGGTGGGGAAAGAATATAAACATACCCAGTGATGGGTTGGTAAAAGTACATGTCATCATGGAATAATGGCCTGAAATGTGATCTTTAAAGCACGAAAACCATTTTATGATCAAACCATGCTCTTGTGATGGATTTACATGGCTTGAAAAGAAGAACACATACCAAGAATCCATCTTCATACTCATACTACACCGATAACATTATCATATCTGATTAAAAATTGGTCACCCTCTCGAAAATCTTGCGTCATGAGGGTTCCTCTTGACGTCCTACGATAATGATACACTATTTCTCCATGTCTTCAGGAGTGGGAAAATTGATCTCTTCATGGAGACATTCTTCATCCTTGGATTGCAACCTAAAATCATCTCCTTTATTATCAAGGCACTTAGAATAATTGATAAAAATTTGATTTTCTTCCTATTCAAAAACTTCTTTGAACATCTTGATTTGCTTCTATGAGTAACTACCTTCCAAAATAGAGGTTATATCATTGAGATGGAGTCCCTCATCAATCTCAGGGAAATATTACAATATGGGAAAATGTTAAAGGCACAATGGAACTTGAATAATGGTGAGCGTATTCTGATTTTGAATTTTTTGAAATGAGTTATGCGCATCTACATCTTAGTTCTCATAACAAAAAAATTTTATGTCCACCCACTCAAATTCCATCTTTGTATCATTTACAAAGTTGGTCATAGAAGTATTATTTACCCTCAAGTGGAATTTTCCATATGAACTCTTGTTCTACACTAGTTGAGCATTCTGAAGTGGTGGGAACAAGTTGACCTTGAACATACTCCCAAGAACCTTGCATATTTTCACTTTGTTCTAAATAATTCTCTTCAATTCAAATCAGCTCTACATTTTCCCTATTATCATCTTCTATAGCAGAGATGTTGTCTTTAAGATTGAGGAATTCCAAAGGAAATTCAAGGACCTTCCTTCTTTTTCACTCACGAACCTCTTCACACTATGTGAAAGAGAAATACATATTTTCACATTCACTCTCATTAACCAAGGCATTGGGGAAGACACTAAGTTCATACATTGGCTCTGTCTCGGCATCAAACATTGTCATGTCAAAAAGAGGATCACAAACTCACTTGTACCTATGTTACATCTCCATAGCCCAAGTCAAGAATTCAAGACTAAGCTGAGGATATTTAGTTTCTTCTACATCCTTCAAGAATTCTTATACATATAATCTTCTGAGTTTTCCATATACTCATCCTTATCCTTATTGAAATAATCTCTACATTTTTCCTCCATGATATGGGTTGAAAATCTAATCTATATATGTCCATGATTCATTTGAAACATCCTTGTTCACCTCTTCCATGCTTTGGGTTTCCTAAGATTCACTTTCTTGCAAACACGGACATACTTGGATCACAACACCTTCTGAAAAGGAGAAGAGTTCCATGCTTCATGGGAAGGGTACTTAGGTTCGAGTTCAAAATCCATATCTTCCTTATGATGGAAAAAATGGGACCATGTCGAGGTGGAAGTATGAGAATAATTTTCAATTCTATCTTGATCGTATGGACAATGAAAAACTTCATACTCATGGTGATGATCGTTCTGCTCCTTGGGTAAGAAGAGGTTGTATTCGAACTGTTGATTATCATTGGCTTCAAAAAGGAAGTGGTCCTCTTCCATTCAATCATCCATGATTGAATCAAGAATGGAATTTGATTCTTTGACTATCTCCATTTCTTCATCAAAATAGGAAGGAAAATTATCCAAGATCATTTTAAATTCATCCTCTTAAGTCCAAGGGGAAGGATGGATTTTTTGTGTTTCTTCACATATCTCCATTCCATCATTAATTAAAAGATAGAAATTTGAAATGAGATTATTCATGCTTACTTCGAAGCGGTCATCTTGTACTTCTTCATTGTTGGAGTCTTTGAAAAGCATTAAATCATCCATTATGCGACAAGAATCTTCCTCTTTTAAATCCATCACTCCTCCAATGGGTTATGCCTCAACCCAAAAATAATTGATGAATGTATGTTCCACCCCCATGTCTCTTTCATCATCTTTAAACATGTTTCCTTGATTTTCAATATAGGGTTCAAGGATAATGCATTCCTCATAAGCATCCAAGAATATTCCAAGGATGAACTTTCATAGTATGGACAATCGTCAAGATATTCTGGAGTTTCTTCATTGTTGACAACACAAAGTGATTCAAGGTGTTCATACCTTTTTTTTAGAGCTAAAACATACCTCCAAATTTCGTGATAGGATTCAGTGTCATAATTTTATTCTATTGAGCTTTGAAGCCTTTCCATATAGTCTCTTTTTAAAATGTTCATTTCTTCATCACCATATGTAAGGAATTCATCTATAGAGTGGCAAAAGAAATACAATGTTATTGATATTATAGTGAGCTAGGTGAGGTTACAAAATTATTCTTCAGTGGATCCTACACCACCTTGTCCTTCATCCTCCTCCATAGTGTTGATTTCATTTTTGTCGGAAGGATCAAGGATAATATTTTCTTTAGCAGCATTTAAGAACCTTTCAGGGATAAACACCCTGTAGTATGAACGATCCTTTGGATCTTCCTCCATATGAAAAATCTCTTCTTCCTCTTTTCTAGGGAGTGCTTCAAGTTTTTCATACATCTCTTGCAAATCTTCAGCATATTTCAGAATTTCAAGGTATATTTTGGGATCACAATCACCTTGTGCAATTCTCATGACTCTTTTCACGTACTCAATTCTTAAGGATTCCATCTCATCATTCTTGTATGGAAGGAAATCATCCCAAGGGAGGGTGATGAAAGACATGGATACGATATTTTCATTCAGTTGTGTGAGACTAAGAGTCTTACTTTGAGTATATTCTTGTTCTTCTTTGTATCCACACAACATATTGTATCTTATCCATGTATCTTTCAAAAATTTATTATCTTCTTCTTCATTGGTAGGTTATTTTTCCTTTCCAGTGTCTAACAGTATATTTTTTCTTGAAGTAGGGGACCATTTTTACTGTGCTCAAGTTCTCTTTCCTGCAAGAACTAGTCTAGAACCATGGATAATAATCGATCTTCATTTCTCAGCAACCATCTTCTTCTTCTTCGTATTCATTGTTACTCATTGGTACTTCACTCCAGTCTAGAAATTTCTTCATTGTGTTATGGGAAATGAACGTCACAGGGGTTCATTCCTTAATGGAATCACCTTCAAAAATAATTTTCTTTGAAATCTGAATTTTTTGTTTTTTTACTATATATATATATATATTGATTTTTTGGGAAGATATACTTTTTGGGTGAACTTTGGAAAATCTTTCCCCAGTAGAGTCGTCAAAAAATTTTGGTGATAAAATTTGTCGATATGACAAATTAGTTGTCTCCACTAAAATTTATGGGGCTACACCCCTCTCTATTAAATGGTACAACTCCTATTATTAAATGTGACTAATATAAACCTAAACTAAATGTTTTTGGTTGGCCAAATAGGTTTGGGATCACATAGGGACAATCCATTGAACTTGTGGAAAAATTCTTGTATAGGGGTGCAAGGGAGGAAATTACAGTGAGTTAGGGAGGAGGGAAATTAGGAAAGGGGAGTTATTGCCATGAATAGGAAAATTTCAGAGTTCACATCCAGTAACTAGAGTATTTCAACATTCAATATAGATAAACAACAATCTTAATACAGACATCAAAACAAGATGATACCATGAACATATAGTTATAGAAATCTCCTTATCAAGAAAAACAAAAAATATTTTTCTTACTTTAATGACATTCACAAAGTTGTATAATGACATTCACAAATTTGTATAATGAAAGGAATAGAAGAAAATATGAGAAAGGGAAATAGAATAAATGTAGCTCTTTATTTCATGTGCATTGACACAAATTTCAACAAATACAATCCACAATTACTACAAAGTGAAAAAGTTTTCAAAATCTAGGATCCTTTGGAATGGAGAGGTCATCCCAATTTATAACATTTTGGATTGATATTTCATCTCCCTCACATGAATCTTCACATTCTTATTCTACTTGTGACCTTTCATTTTTCATATTAAGTATTTCTCTTATAGTTTTGAAAAAATACTTTTAAATTTTTTAAAATAGGTCACTAAAGTGAATAGTAAAAAATACAATGATGAATCCCAATGAAGAATTAGAAAGGATAGAGAAAGGAAAGGGGGATGAGAAGAAGAGAAGGGAATGATATTTCAAATGAATCAGCTTCCTCATTTAATAACTTTCTAAATTAGACACCCTGATGAGAATCCTCTAGAATGGGAACCTTTTCCTTGAATTCTTTCCCTTTGAAACTATTGAAACAATGGATTTCTACACCTTGTTGAATGATCATGATCTGCCCCTTAGTATGATACATAGACACCATTAACTGAGTGTTTAGAAACACTGTTGAAAAATACTTCCGATGACCACAAACATCACTCGTGAAGATCCCTTTTGAAAAGGTTGAAGTTTCAAACCGATCCTGCCATGACCCTTTATAATATTGTTATTTCAATATTCAAATGAAGCACAATATGGATAGTTTGATGATGATGATTGCAAAATCCACCTTGTACATGATACACAGACAATTTGGATTGTAAGATGAGTGTCGAAATACACTGTTGAGATCTCATGATGTGGATTTCAGATGGCCTACGGGAAATGTTTGTAATGATCCTCCGTGACATTGCTATGTTCCATTCATAAAGACGAATCTTAGAATGATGTACTTTTCTTGTACACATTGAAAAAGGATTTACTAAAAATAGTAATGGAAATTTTCTATCCTTTCTGACTTTGGGCTCTTTATTTCTCCTTCGGGATGACCTTTGTGCACATTATTACCACATAGACTACTCTTTGGTATGGATTACTAATAATGGAAAGTTCTCGTGTAGAAAACTTACTATTTTTAGTAAGTGTAATTTTTTACCTTTTCCGACACTAGCCACTCATTCTGACCTTTTGGGTATCCTTGGTGCAAATTGTCTTCATCACAACTGCCTTCGATGATGACTTACCAAAAATAGCAAGTGCATATGTAAGAAGCTTACTATTGTTGTAAAGTACACTTTTGGGCCTCCGTTCATGACAAAATGAACTTTCCTGATATGGGTTTCTACTCTACAGTGCACCACCAGAATTTCAAGTCAAACCAGTTGGTAGATTGAGAGATTTTAAATTTACAATTTTTTCCCGTGGGAAACCAAAGTGGAGTTCGCACCATGCATGAACTATCCCTCAAATAAAAGTGGAAGGATTAAAAGTAAAAAATTGAAATCAAAAATGGATTTGGAAATTTACAGCAGAAACTAAGCTAGAATTTTACATTATAGTTTGAACAACATAATTTGACATCTTCATTTCCTTGTCCACATGATTATTTCATTTCTAGATTCCCTTTTAAGTTATTATTCCAACTTTCCACTTACCTTTTGATATATGTCTATTCATCCATGCTCTATAGCTCCCCATTTTGATATAGGTTGGGAGAATGCTAGAAAAGGCTATATAGTTTGTTCTTACACCAATTAAATTGCATTTTCTTGAAAGTTTCTAAGGCATTTTCAACAAACTCATTTTGTGCATATCCTACAATAATTACATTGCATAAGACCTATTGGTTGTCAAAAATGACTTTGTTGAGAGCAACAGTCAAGGGAGAAGAATTCCCTCCTCTTTAATGGCAGAGGTTCCCTTATTCAAAAGCAAAACCTATTTACATATGTACAATGAATAATTTAAATGTGGAACTTGGATATCATGAAAGTGTTTTTAAAATAAAATAGATCATCAATACAAAAGTGTAGAGGAATGAAGGAGTAGAAAGGAGCATAAAGGCATTTTGCAAAATTATAGATAACAAAGTAATTCCTTATGCATGCCAGAATAAAAAATTTTGGAATAAAACCATTTGCATTTGAATCAACAAGATGCTATTGCAAAGAAAAAAAGTTCCAGAAATAACATCCACAAGAATACAAAGCTTCTTAACATAATACAAACAAACAAATGGTTCATAAGTATTCAACGGATAGCAATGAATAACAGGATTAGATGGACAAAGAAAGAAATCTCTTTTGTATTGATTGCTTTGATGCTCTTTACGCTTTCAAAAATAAACCAAGTTCCAACCCCTAAAAATGGTGGAGAGAGACCATTATATAATTTTACAAATCAGTTACACTTGGTAACTACTTCTTTTTAACTAAAATGTTTAGTTAAGGGATGCTTAACGCAAAACCCCAACTAATTTACAATAAAACCAAATTTAGAAATATAAGAAAGAGAGAAGCCATGAGAGGAAGACAAGTGCTCATGATTGGGAAGGGCCCACTGACTTGAGGATTCATTTTCTAAACCTTTTCAGTGCCTCTGCTATGTCTCTGCCACATGGAACAGATGTGTTGGTAGTATCCTGGGTCCAAGACCCCAGACATTTCTCCATCTCCTTTTCGAGCTTGGTGTGCGTATGGTATTCCTTACTCGCTTCTTCAATAGTAGATTACAGAGAGAATATTTCCTTTATCTTATCTTTGGTGATGGAATCCTCTTTAAACAAGTTTCCTTTGACAAAATCTCTGAATTGAGCTTTGATTTCCTGCAGGGAGAAAGGTACACCTGAGGTCTCATCATGGAGGTGGGATTGAATATCCTTAAAACCAGATATCATCAGAGTTTTGAAATCCTCTCCCTTCTGCCAACTATTCCTTAATTCTCCCAAAGCCTCCTCCAACACTCTGATTTTCCATTCTACGTTGAATACCTATGAATTTGACAAATTATCTTTCACATCATCAAAGACCTTGCTTGCCATCAAAATATTTTCATCAGTCTACCCCATGAGGTGAAGGTCTACTATGCAGCTGCTCCAAAGTTTGAGCTCTTTATCCATGTTTCCAATTGTGGAGGAGAGCTTCTGTTGTAGATTATTTACCTTCTCGTTGAGCTTGAAGGCTTCACCAATGAAATTCAACCCTGCAACAAGCATGTCATCCACCATGGCCTCCATAGCCCTCCCATAGATGGAGTACCTATGTATATCCTTGATACTCTGGAACTTCATCTTGGCATTGAGAATCACATGCGGTGGAAGGGCAGTCAGTGGGGTAGGGTCTAGAACTTTATCTTTAGATAGCAGTGACTTGATGAAACTAGAAAGCACTTGATCCTTCTCCTCCAGCTACTCTATAGTCTGCTACCCTTTTTCTACCCTCCCAATGACCTTGGTGACTGTTTCTTGAAGATTTTGTATTTCCCCTTCAGGAGTAGACTCTCCCATGGAGATCCTTGAGAGTTCCAAATCAGAGGTCTTGCAAGTCCTACTCTGGCTTGTCAACTTTGGGCTTGGCTATTTCAAGAAATTGCTGACCTTGGGCATCAGTTACTATCCTTGAGGTTGTTCTAGCTTTTCTTGACAGGATCAGAAGGATTAGTACCCAACAAGGCCACCACAACATCAAAATTGGGCCTTAAGATCTGAGAAGAAGACTTCCTCTTCCTACTATAAACAAACGATTGTACCCATGCAAAAGTGGAAGAAGAGGAAGAGGGAGTAGCAAGGGAACCAAGAGCAAGGGAACTCATGGAATAGAGAGTGTTTGCTAATGTGGCCTCCAATAGGGATGTGAGTGGAGTAGATGAGGCATCTTGGATAGAAAAATCCACATTGCTCGGAGGCTCAGTGCTATGAATCTCCTGCTCCTTATCCATTGTGGTTTCAGAAGCGTCTGCAAGATTTGTCATTTCATTAGCTCCACTCTCACTAAGAACAATGATGTTCTTTGGCCCAGAAGGTAGATCTGAATGCTTTGGCAGATGGTTTTATTCAATGGGATCCTTCTTAACCTCCTTTACCTTCTTGTGATGGACCTAAGTAGAGGAAGAAGGAGTGGAGGATACAGGGCCTTTACTTGATGAGGCAAGAGGAGTCTGTATAGGTACCGTGGAACTGGGTGTTTGTTCCTCCTTCCTTGGTGTCGAGGTGTCTTTAGAAGAGGATTCTCCTGCATTCTTCCTCATCTCATGAACCTTTCTATCAATCCAGACTTTGGTCCTTACTAGGACAGGGGCGAGGATTTCAGCCAAATCATCCTTTTCTTTTTTAAACCAGTCCATGATCCTCTATGAGAGTAAGCTTGATCACAGTTTCATACTCATATGACAACAGGTCTAGTGTTGTCATCCTGAAGTCCTTCAGGAATTTGATACAAGTTAAGTTCTTGAACTAACTGAAGAGGAAACCTGCCATAAGGCCTCCTTTTGGCCTCAAAATCATCTGTGCAGTCAACGCAATAATCTTCAGTGTTTTCCCTATGATGGTAATTGATTCTGATATTTTTCTCAATGAATTTATTCAAGTCAAAATAGGTTCTGGGCTTGAAGAAATGGATAGTGATGGTAGCTAGGGCTCTCTCTATGTTTTGGGCATCCAGATTCGTCTTGCATGTGTAGCTCCCCAAAGATATGGGGAAGTTTAGACCTAGTGATTTTCTTGTCTCTACAAGTTTTTTGTAATTTGTCCAATTTCCTGCACACCTCAATCAGGGCCATCTTATCATTACAGAACATGGGGAGCTTGAGAGGGGTGCTCTCATAACCTACTAGCCTAATATAAGAGAACCTTCTGAAAGGAATGAAGTAGGCTTCGTACTTTGCACTATCAAGCTCATGGCTTCATCTGAGAATCTCCTAGCAGTGTCACTCTCTAGGAGCCTTACAATGTACATGGTGAAAGCATCATTCACCCTCCTGAAATTATGATTGCTAATGTTCAGGGTGAACTGAGGACAGTAATCATATATGGGATCATATTTCTGAGCATCAATGTCGGTGAAGCCAAACCACTGTCTGGAAGCTGCAAGGGTATACATCAGGTAGGAAGTCATGTAGAAATTTTTTATTTGTTGTACATGGGACAACTGTTATCTACCAGATTCATGCAGATAATCTCTGTTCATTTGATGTTCTAGGTACCTTCACACACTATGTTGATAAGTGGGCACATCCAAAAGTGGAACTCGTTAGTATAAGGCAAGCCCATGACCCGAGCTAACAGAATTATGAAGTCTGATAACTCCTCATTAAAATCAGACCTAAACAGAGCCTTAGATAGTCGGGATGCCCCTTTCTTAGGGTTCTTCATCCAAGACTTTGTAATTCTGGCTTTGTATTTTTTCATTGTCTTGATCAAAGAGTGCGTGTGCTTGATTTTGGGAGATCACCACAGAATTATCCATTTCTAGGATTCTTAAGGTAGTGGCAATGGTAGCAATGTTAAGCTTGGCGATAAGCTCCCCATGTACATTTGTTAATTCACTCGAGTCGGGGTTGAAGTGAGCCCCGTAGGTGAGTACTGTGTCTGTACATTGCACTAAGATAGAAAAACCAGCAGTAAATACCAATCCGTTATCGTTAATCATTTGTGCCATTGGAGAGGGGTTCAGGTCTATCAACCTAGTCCAAAAATTGGCAAAGTCCAGGTGACGAACTTCACTGTCCCCGATATCAGGAAACGGCAGACTCGAGTGGAGAAACCTGTTCCTAACCTTGTAATTTAATATTCATGTTAACATTACTTGAGAAAATTAAATGTCACAGCTTGAATCCGTGATGAAATTGCAGGGGAAATGAGGACGTGAGCAAATGGTTTCAATCGCAAGGGTATGAACAAATGTTAATGAGAAAGCAGTGTGCAAAAATGCATAGAGGGGCAGTCTATCAAATATCCTTTTAGCTAGAGAGAGGGTTATAAATGTGCATTAAATTCATATCCACCAACTCAAAAAGCAAGCATCAGGAAGAAGAGTGGGAAAAATCAGCCCAGAATGGCCTTTGGTACATTTGGGACACGCGGGACGCAAAAGTGTGATTCGGCCGATGTGGGTGATGCAAGGACAAGACTACACAAATGTTTTAGGGACATGAGGGACCAAAGGTACGTGAAGTACACGAGGCAGGTGCCACGAGCAGGTGACATGGGGAACAGAGAGCCCGAGTGAACTTGGGATGGTTGGAACAAAAAGTTCTGACGGGCCCGCAAGTTAACAGATTTTTGAAGAAAGTAGCTTAATGGCGAATAGAGAGCCCGTGTGAACTTGGGATGCACGGGACAAAAATGTCTGACAGACCTGCAAATCACACAAATGACTCAAAAAAACGTAGAATTTTCCAAAATTTTCGACTTCCTCTCTTTACCAGAACATCAAAGGAAAGGTGTCAACTCAAAAAAAATTCAATTTTGACTTTCAAAGGAGGGGAAATTTTGAGAGGACAACAGTTGGCTCCTTCTAGGGATGACTTGAGTGGATTCAAAGAATGAGACAAGGCAAGAACTCTCAGAAAACCTAGGGGAAACAGACAATTTCCTTATCCATTGGACCATGGAATCAAAAGCAACCAATACAGAAAGCAAAACCCCAAACAAAGAAGGAAAACACACCAAAAAGCAAGAAAACACACACAAGAAAGAAATGATTCACCTATACAAAATATACATAGGACTTCCTATTCACCTAGGACTTAAAAAATTTCAGGTACTGCCCACTATAAGGAAGTGGGAGAGAAGAACCATAAATGTAATCAAGGTAGAAAGAATTCTCACTAGCAAAGTGCCTGATCTTGAAATGTCCAAGCCAAAGAGAATCGAACTTGTCATGGCTGCCACGAGGTTCATGTCTTTTATCCCACAGTAAAATGATATCTCTCAAATTTGAAATCCCTGGGCCTAGCCCTCTTGTCAAACAAGGCTTTTACCTTCTATTGGTGAGCTGATATTCTATCAACAACCTTTAATCTGTCTTCATTCAATTTGTAAAGATATATGATCCTCTTATCCAAAGAATCATTAAAGCTAGTGTCTTCAATGGCCTTCATTAAATGCAAGGCTGGTAGCTCCACTGTTATTGGCAATTGAGCTTCCACTCCATATACCACCTGAAAAGGGGACATCCCAATAGCTCTTTTAGGTGTAATCATGTCTGCCCAAAGAGCATCATAGAGTTTCTTGTGCCAATTCCTCTGAGACTCATTAACCATTTTCTTTATTATGGCTACCATATTTTTTTTTGTTGATTCAGCTTGCCCATTTCCCTAAGGATAATAGTCTGAAGAGTGAGCCAAGGAGATGCCATATCCATAACAAAAATCCATCATCTCAGTTGAATAAAAATTTGAAGCATTATCCGTCACAATATTGTTTGGCACACCAAACCTTACCAAGATGTTTTCTTTGATAAAATTTTGTACTAATTCAGAAGTAGTACTCTTTATTGGAATGGCTTCTACCCACTTAGTAAAATAATCTATGGTTGTCAACATGTGGGTATGTCCGGCGAACTTGAAGAGGGATTAAGTGTTCTAATGAAATCAAAACCCCATTGTTGAAAAGGTTCTTCAATCATGACTAGGTTAAGAGGCAAGGCAGCCAACTTGGGTCTACCTACAAAGGTCTGACAGGATTCACATTTTTCAATCCACTTTGATGCATCCTTGAACAATGTTGGCCAATAATATCCTGCACGAAGAATCTTATGAGTAGTAACAGTTGATGATTAATGGCCTCCACACACTTGATCATGGAAAGCTGAAAGAAGCTTCCTCTTTTTCTCTTTATCCACGCATTTTAGAAATCTTCCATCTATCCCACGTTTGAACAAAGCATTCTCCCACAATACATATTGGGCTGATCTTAACTTAACAGCTCTATTTTCCTTGGTAGTCAAATGAGAGGGGCATTCCCCATAGGTGAGAAAATGTGTGATATCAACATACCATTCATCAATTGAGCTGAAAAACAGAACAATAGGAATATCAACTTCATCCTTAGGTAACTCATGTTCAGCTCCCTCAGCGATGAGTTCACACAAGCCTTTTCCGCGAACTAGTTTGGTTGGTCTGATGTCAATATCATATCCTTGATACCTTTGCCCACCCAGTTTCCTCTCTTGGATCCAAACTCTTGTTGCGTGTGAGAATGGACTTGATGGTTGTATCAAGCACAAGTATTGTGGAGTGAGAGTTAAGGATATAAAAATGAAACTGCTTGATAGCTTTAACCACTATAAAAGCATGTTTCTCCATCATTGTGTATTTCAACTCATGATTTTTAAGAATGTCGTTCATAAATGCAATTGGGAGCTCATGATCATTAGAATCTTTCTGAGTCAAAACAACAACTAGGGTGTTATCTATGGCATAACAATAGATAATAAAATCTTTGCTAAAATTTGGACATGCTAGGATAGGAGTTCTAGCAACAACATTTATAATACCTTCAAATGCTTCTTTCCCTTCAGAAGACCAGCCAAATGTTTGTTTCCCCTTCATCATTTGAAAGATATTCAAATTTAGTTCTACAAAATCAGGGATGAATCTTCTCAAAAAATTAATCTTACCGAAGAAAGAATGCACTCCCTTCTTATGCTGGTTGGGAAAGGAATCTGCTGAATAGCTTGAACTCGCTCAGGATCAATTTTGATGCCATCTTTAGAGACAACATGCCCTAATAATTTTCCCTCTATGACACAAAAGATAGATTTTTTAGGATTCAAAGAGATCCCATGCTCTCTGCACTTCAAGAGAACTGTTTCCAAATGCTGAAAATGATCTGCTCTATTTTTGGAAAGCACAGTTAAGTCATCTAGATATACAACAATACATTTCCCTTTTAAACTTCCAAAGGCCAAGTCCTTAGCTCTTTAGAAAGTGACACCAATGCATTAATGAGCCCAAAAGGCATCCTCTTATAGGAAAAAGTACCCCAAGGGGTGGTGAAAGCCGTCTTGTGTTGATTTGTGGTATTGACTTCTACCTAATTATACCCTAAGAAGCCATCAAGCACGGACAACATTTCAGATCCTGTAACAGCTTGCAAGACTTGATCCATCATGGGTAGAGGATAGGTGTCCTTCAAAGAAGCTTGATTCAGATTTTTGAAGTCAACATAGATACGAATCTCACCATTTTTCTTCTTGAAAGGCACAATGTTGGCAATCCATGTTGAATGGTGAATGGGAAAAATGATTTTGATTTTCAAAAACTTTTGTATTTCCTGAAAAATAGTGTTAGCTATCTTAGGATTGTATTGCCTTTGTTTCTGCCTAAAAGGTTTAATCCCAGGTTTGAGAGAGATGAAATGTTGCATCTCTTTTGGTTGAAAAGCTTTTAGATCCTCATAGGAATACAGCAAGAACATATTTATACTTCCTTAAAAGATTAATTACTTTCTTCTTTTCTTCCGGTGTACAACCTTTTCCAATGTTCACAAGCTTAGGGTCAATAGAACTTCCAAATATTAGTTTTTTCATGCTCAGCAGATTGTTTGTGATCCGGTAGAACCTTTAGACTTCACATACCTGTCATGCTTATCAAACAATTCTTCTAAACTCATCACTCCTTTTGGAATCTTGTTACCTTTGAGCCTAATACACCCATCTTGATCCATCTCTTCTGCCTTGACATCCTCTTTATTGAGAAGACACACTTTCACGAGGTAAATTGTCACTTCCTTTAAAGTACAATTGTTCAAAGTTATCCTTGAGTTCTAGGAAAGAAAGAAAATGTTGATCATCATTGAAAACCTGCCAGTTGCTTCGTGTTATCAGGTACACTGGGCCTATGGATCATCTCAATGGTAAACCTATCTTGATAAAGGTCGGGATGAGGTACTCAACAATGATCCTGAGACTAGCTAATGAATCAGCCCTGGAGTTCTTTTCCCTAGGTACTGCTTCAATGGAGAAAGCATCAAGAAATTCAATAGAATCCCAAATCATTATTTCTGTAATGCTTCAACCTTCTATTCTTTACTTGAAATAGGTTTCTGACTTGTTTAACAACAAGTTATGCATCTCCATGAGCTAGAATATTCTTTACACTTTTTTCTTTTGCCATATTAAGCCCAAGAATAAGAGCTTCATACTCTGTTGTATTATTGGTATTTTCAAATTGTATTTTGAATGAGAAAGGATGAACCTTTTCTTTAGGGACACCAATACTACGCCAGCTCCAAAACCAGCTGAGGAATAACTTCCATCAAATTCCAAAATCCAAACCTCATTAGGATCATGAAGTACTCCCTTAGGAAACTGAGTCTCCTCTAGAGACATAATCATATAGTTACCATGCCCCATATCTTCATAAAGTATTTGCGCTTTGGGATCATCTGTTTTTTGTACAATATACTCGGATTTCTTCTCGGGAAACAACTTCTTCATTTTTCCATTAACTAGTATGAGGGCATGTGACCAATCCATTTGAAAATCTCCTCCCATGTCCTTGCAGAAGTTCCTACTTAATAGCATACCATATGAATGGTGGAATATCGGTTATGAGGATAGTAGCCAAAACCTTTTTCTCAGGTAAACTAGCAAAGGCTACTTGTTCATCTTTAATTCTTCCAACCAGGGGTACTTCCTTACTCTCCATTGAATAACAAGACCCATAAGTACGTGTGAGAGTTAGGCCTAAGGCATGGGCTACTTTGTAGGAATTACATTATTTGATGCCCCTGAGTCTATGACATAGTTGTTGAGTTTATGGCCTGCTATAAGGAGGGTCACATAGAATGGTTTGATCTTATCATTAGGTGAGGTAACAGCAGCTACTAGATTTGGTTGAGGTGCGGAGGATGGAGTGGGTAAAAGGCCTTTAGAGGTAATTTTGGAATGAGAATTGACAAAGTGAACCATTTTAGCAAAGGCCTTAGGATGGGTCTGATAATACTCAGCCTCTGAAATTTGAACCTTGGTCTTTTTTAGATGATCAATGATATCGAAAGATCCAGAGGTGGATGGGCTATCATCACTTGGAACCTTAGGCTTATCAATTTTAGGAGTTAAAGAAGAAGAAGAAACTTTATTAGAAGAATTAGGAAAATCAGAATTGGCAGAATTCACCTTTTGTGTGGACGTAGTGGGGATAGGAGACCCTCTTTTCGCAATCACAGGGATAGTTATGGAATGCTGGTTGGATCTTTTAGCGGGCTGCATCACTTTCTCCCTTTTATTTGTATGCTCTCAAGTCATGAACAGCGTAGGATTCGCTATTTATATCTACTACCGCTTCATCATAATCATCTTCTTCATCAACGCCTTCAGTAGTAAATAAATTAACTCGAGATCCCTCAAGTTCTTCCATTTCTTCATCGGCCTCTTCAACAAGTTCTTCACAATCTTCACTAACCTCTTCATCCTCCGGTTCTTCAACCTCATAGGTTACGTTAACATGAACCTTGATAGGTGGCCCCTCAAGTGCTATCCTTGTTTGAGAAGCAGGCAAACGATTCCTAGGCTGAAAATTCCTCCTTGGAACATCTGCATAGGGGGCGTGCTAAGCCAATTGTTTCTTGATGGCAATGAGGTCATTGGCAAGCTTTTACACCAATGGATCAGTATTAGGACTAGGAGTGGAAGAGCTTGAAGAAGAAGAAGATCTAGACTTAGCAGGTTCTCTTTTCAACTTTCCAGACATAATCAAATCATCTTCAACACTAACAACAAGGTTTTGATCCTCAACCAATGTTGTGATATTGGCTCTTCTTAATGCATAACTAACTTCAGGCAATTGAGCATTTAGGAAGAAACACTTTTGAATTTAATCCACGGGTTGAGTGTCTGGTGGGATTTTGTTAATCAGCTTGTTAAACCTAGCCACGAATTTTCTCATGGGTTCTTGTGAATCTTTCTTTATTTGAGAAATCTAAGCCAACAACAAAGTGTGTACATCCTCTGCAGGTTTGAAACAGTTCTCAAACCTTGTTCTCATTGTATTCCAGCTGGTAATAGCCCCGGGTGGGAGGCGATAGAACCAATCTGCCGCATTATCTTATAAAGTCTCTACATGAAAAGCCTCACTGAGACATCTTCATGTTCAACTCTGAGAACTCCACATACAACTATGAAGGCTGCAATGTGTTCATCAGGTATGCACTTTTCCATCACATCTGAACTTGGGGAAGTTCTTTCTGTTACCTCTAGGTAACTCATGTAAAGGCCTAGGAAGGGCGAGAGGCCCAACACGATGGCCCCAAGGCAATGGTGCTGCCATCCTTGGAAAGATAGTTTGAAAGGGAACCGAAACACCAACGGGGATCAAAGCATGGAGATTAGGGCTGAGTTTCTCTGAGAGGAATAGCACCTATAGGGGTTTTATCTTCAACAGGAGGGGTGCTTGCTAAACGATCTCTTCTATTTCTTCCTGTTAAAGGGAAAGGAAAACCTTGTTGTTCCAAAAGTTGAAACTGAGAATCTTCAATACCAAGGGCCCTCCTCCCGCGAGTAAAATGTGGAGTCGCAAGATCAAAGGATGATCAAGAAATTATTCAAAGAACTAGAATTTGTTTTAATAAAAACGAATCCCTAGCGGAGTCGCCAAAAACTATTGGTTGTCAAAAAGGACTTTGTTGAGAGCAACAGTCAGGGGACAAGAAGTGCCTCCTCTTTAATGGGAGAGGTTCCATTATTCAAAAGCAAAACCTATTTACATATGTAAAATGCATAGTTTAAATGTGGAACTTGGATATCATGAAAGTGTTTTTAAAATAAAATAGATCATAAATACAAAAGTGTAGAGGAATGAAGGAGCAGAAAGGCATTTTCCAGAATTATAGATAACAAAGTAATTCCTTATTGATCAGGGGATCATTTTTGAAAGTTCCCTAAATATCCCTAAATGGTGTCAGTGTAGAAGATCATCTTGAGAGCTTTCTAACGACTGTGAGAACGTGACAAACGGACATCGGGAGCTCTAGTTATGTCCAGTCAAAGTTCAGTCAACAGAAAAGTCAACTCTAGTCAACTGGTCAATAATGGACCAATCGCACTGCGACACGTGGCAAAAAGGTGAAAGGGAGTTGTTTGTTGGTTTTCAATCACCGGTCTTCGACGAGCGTAAAAATGGTGCATAGGAACAAGAGGCTCAACTTTTATTACGGAGGGGAGCCCGGCCGCCATGTGGACTATGGTATTATCGCCAACGTGGTGGGTCCACAAGCCAACACGTGGCTTGCCACCACAAGTTCGATTTTCCTATCAAGGGTCGACAAGTAGATTTTGGGTTAGTCAACATTGCTACCTTATCTCCTAACATATCCGCATATTTCCTCGCAACTCGGAGTGTCAACAACAACTCACCACAACCAACGCAAACCGTTTGGGGCCAATCAACAATGCATCGGTTTCCACTTAACTCGGCGGTCAAACCTTATCGTATTGCCAACAACCCTACTACATAGCTCGGCCCATATCACGGGCATTTCAAACAACACAAATCCAAATTCAAATACAGCTAGCTCACCACTAGTATGTGGTCAAACAAAACGGTGATAGGTGTGACCAAAATCACATGTGGTTCGGGCGGTTTGGCCTATAATAAGCATTAATCCCTCCATTCACGTGGTCAATGTCGGATATCTCACCCACATGCAAAATAGACTCCGCCTTAATACATGTCGCTGGGTCTTGAACCCATAACCTCCGCTTCCCAAGACTAATCCGCTAACCAACTCACCTAGAGGCTTGGGCGGATTATAAAATGGGGCGCTTCAACTTATACTGGGGTACAGGTCTATGTAAGCAGCATAAGGAGGAAGTTTCAGAAAACACCAATTTTGTAGGCGTTGCTCTCAGATTGGGCATTCAGAGTAAAAAAATGAAATGAAGGAAATTCTGAGATGATTCCAACGATGTAAGATTTGATCTTTTTTGTTGAGTTTTAACCTATTTTTGGAAGCTTTGAATGCAGATTTTAACAGGGATCTTCAAGACAGCTAGTTGGAAAACATGAATTTCAATGCACTTCTGGTCCAAATTGTGACTTGGTGTAAACATGAAAAGTGTTCAGAATTCAAATATGATCTCATAAATATAAATTGTTTTCATAGAATGTTTTCAAATCTCCATTTTTTGGTGTTTTTATAACACATTTGCAGGGAGATCACATTGTGAAAACACTATAGGAGCCACGGATCATTCTTGGGACAGTTTCTACTATTTTTCAGAGTTCTTGGGACATTGATCAGCTCATTTGTAGGTTGTGATTCATTATTGGTTTTTTGTAAGATTATTGTACTTGCATTTCAATATTATTAATGGATCGGTTCAATCTGAACCCGGGGACATAGGAATTTCTGAACCCCATAAACAATCTTGTTTGTTATCTGAATGTTTTAGTTTTCTGATTATTTATTTGCTACACAATTTTTTAACACTTCTATGGATGCATAATAATCAGAATTTAATCAATTTGTGGAGTTAAGAATACTTAAAATTGGTTAAGAAAATCACGATCTTAGAAAACTTTTAAAAGTGATTAAAAATACAACACTCGTTTTCAGATCAAGTTTGGTATCAGAGCAGTTAGATTTCCAGATTAGCTTCTAATTGTGTTTGGAAATTTGGCTTCAGTTTCAGTATTGATTTCACTTTTCAGTGTGCAGACATTTTGGGGCTTGTTAATCTTCTTTTGCAGTGTGTAATTTTGGAAGTACAAGTTGTGTTTGCAGGAACGAGGAATCATGGGCAAATCATCCAAACAGGAGCAACTGGATGAGCTTGAAGCCATAAACCGCCAACTCAAAGAAGAAAATTCCTTCTTGAGAGATAAATTTTATTCCTTGGAAGAGGAAATAGTGCGGTTAAAATCTGAGCCACAATCCTCTATAACCAAGAAAGAGGAGTATGCCAACAAGATGCTTGAAGAGAGCAAGAATTTGATGGGCTTTGTTAAAGAGTTGCAGGAAGAAATACGAACCAAGGATGCCCTCTTGGAAAAGCTGCAACAAGGTGAACATAAGAAGGAAATTCCTTCCAAAGCAGATGCAGGTAATATGACAGAAGAATGCATTGTAAGTTGTTCACATTTTAATTCTTCCTCTCATTCAGTTTCAAATATTCCTTTGGGTCAGTTTGAAAACACACTAAGGGAATTGGGTCTAAGCTAATGGTTAAGATGGGATTTAATGGAATGGGCCTTGGGAAAAATGGACAAGGTGATGCTAACCCAATATAGGTAGAGGATCAACCTCGGTTTTCAGGTTTGGGTTACTCTAGTGGGAAAATGGAAATTGGAGAAAGTTCCAAAGCAGCTGAAGGAAGACAAGCTTCCAACAGCCAAGGATCTACACCACTAGAATTGCAGGATTCCACCATCAGGAGGAATAATGAAAGGTGTAAGAAAACAGGTAAAAGAGGTAATCAGATTCCACCTCCTTCAACTTACACTAAAAATAACACTAAGGGAAAATCAAATCCTAAAACTTCTAATACACTCTTTCCGTTGGAACAATATAGCTTTGGTAGGCAGAAATATGCTTTCCCTTGCACATTTTGTGAAGGTACTAATCATTCTGTTGCATATTGTTGGAAGAGGAAAATTTTGATTAAGAAGTTAATGCCTTTTGTGAATGATAAGGCAGGTGCTAAAGACCAATCTCACCAAGGAAAGGCGAGAAATGGCAAGAATGTTACCTCTCCTAAACAGGGGAATCATTCTCGTAGACAGAGTTCTAAGAATGGTAAAATGGGTAAGACTCCTAAAAACAGGGAAGTTAAATTTTGTTCCCATTGTAATAGGAATGGTCATGATGTTAAGGTTTGTTGGTTTGTTTCTAAACAACAAAATTGGAAAGTTGTCAAAAAGAACAGTATTGTAAAACCAACCGTGCTAAACCTAACTAAAACTCATTGTGGTATTGAGAAGGTAAAACAAGAAAAACAGAAAAACCCAAGTGATTGGTTTGGAAAAACACTCCTCAACTTTATATTTGCATTACAGTAAATTGTTGATAGGAGGCAAGCAAAAAAAATTCAAAGCTATATTTTAGGGATTCCTATTGATTGATAAGGATTTGTTCCTAAGTTGATATTTAAGCTTTGAAAATGAATGGAAACAGCTAAAGAGAAGATTTGAGTGATAGGTTCATCATACTCATGTTTTGTTTTCTCAAATTGGTTGGTAGTTCCATTGTTGAAAACACTATGCAGGGATAGGCATCAGTAACATGTCTAAATTTGAAACTTGCAGTTGTAATCAGCATAATCACAAAGTGTTAGTTGAACACTAGCTTCTGTTATAGATGGGTGTTATTATCTGACTTATTATTTGTGATGGCGATACAGTGTTTTGGCATATTTATGTTGATTCAGTTGTTGACTATAGCTATTTTTGGGTGTTAATAGTCTATTATATTCTGATAGTGAATACTTGCAGTTGTTACAGTTTCAGATGGGCAATGGGCACTATCCTAATTGGGGGCAGTTTAGATGTCTTGTATACTGATCTGTGTTATGGAATTGTAATTTTTGGTAATCGGCCGTATCACAAAGTGACAGTTGAACACTAGCTTTCCGTAATATAATGGGTGTTATTATCTGGTCAGTTATTTGTGATGGCATTACAGTGGGGTATGACAGTTCACAGTTGTGCGTAGAGTTGACAGGGTTGCAGCGTTTCAGTTGAACACTAGCTTAATTGGGTGTTATTATCTGATCAGTTATGTGACTAGCTAATCAACTATTTGCATTTATTTAACCTATAATGTTATTTTGGGTTCTTGTATGTGTTTGTGCAATGCAAGAAGAGATAGCATGTTTTTGTGGGTTGATACACAGCTTTTTGTGGACAAAAAGCCTTCTCATTAAGGAGGTGTGATCAGGGGATCATTTTTGAAATTTCCCTAAACATCCCTAAATGGTGTCAGTGTAGAAGATCATCTCGAGAGCTTTCCAACAACTGTGAGAACGTGACAAATGGACATCGGGAGCTCTAGTTATGTCCGGTCAACAGAAAAGTCAACTCTAGTCAACTAGTCAATAATGGACCAATCGCACTGCAACACGTGACGAAAAGGCGAAAGGGAGTTGTTTGTTGGTTTTCAATCACCGGTCTTCGACGAGCGTAAAAATGGTGCATAGGAACAAGAGGCTCAACTTTTATTATGGAGGGTAGCCCGGCCGCCGTGTGGACTATGGTATTATCGCCAACATGGTGGGTCCACAAGCCACCACGTGGCTTGCCACCACAAGTTCGATTTGCCTATCAAGGGTCGACAAGTAGATTTTGGGTTAGTCAACATTGCCACCTTATCTCCCAACATATCTGCATATTTCCTAGCAACTCGGAGTGTCAACAACAACCCACCACAACCAACGCAAACCGTTTGGGGCCAATCAACAATGCATCGATTTCCACTTAACTCGGTGGTCAAACCTTATCGTATTGCCAACAACCCTACTACATAGCTCGGCCCATATCACGGGCATTTCAAACAACACAAATCCAAATTCAAATACAGCCAGCTCGCCACTATTATGTGGTCAAACAAAACGGTGATAGGTGTGACCGAAATCACATGTGGTTCGGGTGGTTTGGCCTATAATAAGCATTAATCCCTCCATTCACGTGGTCAATGTGGGATATCTCACCCACATGCAAAATAGACTCCGCCTTAATACATGTCACTGGGTCTTGAACCCATAACCTCCGCTTCCCAAGACTAATCCGCTGACCAACTCACCTAGAAGCTTGGGCGGATTATAAAATGGGGCACTTCAACTTATACTAGGGTACAGGTCTGTGCAAGCAGCATAAGGAGGCAGTTTTAGAAAACACCAATTTTGTAGGCCTTGCACTCAGATTGGGCATTCAGAGTAAAAATATGAAATGAAGGAAATTTTGAGACAATTCCAACGATGTAAGATTTGATCTTTTTTGTTGAGTTTTAACCTATTTTTGGAAGCTTTGAATGCATATTTTAACAGGGATCTTCAAGACAGCTAGTTGGAAAACACGAATTTCAATGCACTTCTGGTCCGAATTGTGACTTGGTGTAAACATGAAAAGTGTTCATAATTCAGATATGATCTCATAAATATGAATTGTTTGCATAGAATGTTTTTAAATCTCCATTTGTAGGTGTTTTTCTAACACAGTTGCAAGGAGATCACATTGTGAAAACACTGTAGGAGCCACGGATCATTCTTGGGACAGTTTCTACTATTTTTCAGAGTTCTTGGGACATTGATCAGCTCATTTGCAGGTTGTGATTCATTATTGGTTGTTTGCAAGATTATTGTACTTGCATTTCAATATTATTAATGGATCGGTTCAATCTGAACCCGGGGATGTAGGAATTTCCGAACCCCGTAAACAATCTTGTTTGTTATCTGAATGTTTTAGTTTTCTGATTATTTATTTGCTACACAAGTTTTCCGCACTTCTATGGATGCATAATAATCAAAATTTAATCAATTTGTGGAGTTAAGAATACTTAAAATTGGTTAAGAAAATCACGATCTTAGAAAACTTTTAAAAGTGATTAAAAATACAACACTCGTTTTCAGATCACTTATACATGCCAGAATAAAATTGTTTGGAATAAAACCATTTGCATTTGAATCAACAAGATTCTATTGCAAAGAAAAAAAGTTCCAGAAATAACATCCACAAGAATACAAAGCTTCTTGACATAATACAAACAAATAGTTCAGCAGTATTCAACGGATAGTAATGAATAACAGGATCAGATGAACAAAGAAAGAAATCTCTTTTTTATTGATTGCTTTGCTGCTCTTTACACTTTCAAAAATAAACCAAGTTCCAGCCCCTAAAAATGGTGGAGAGAGACCATTATATAATTTTACAAATCAGTTACACTTGGTAACTACTTCTTTTTAACTAAAATGTTTAGTTAAGGGATGCTTAACACAAAACCCCAACTAATTTACAACAAAACCAAATTTAGAAAAAGAAGAAAGAGAGAAGCCAGGAGAGGAAGACAAGTGCTCATGACTGGGAAGGGCCCACTGACTTGAGGATTCATTGTCTAAACCTTTTCAGTGCCTCTGCTATGTCTCTGCCACGTGGAACAGATGTGTTGGTAGTAGCCTGGGTCCAAGACCCCAGACATTTCTCCATCTGCTTTTCGAACTTGGTGTGCGTATGGTATTCCTTATTCGCTTCTTCAATAGCAGATTGGAGAGAGAATATTTCCTTTATCTTATCTTTGGTGATGGAATCCTCTTTAAACAAGTTTCCATTGACAAAAGCTCTAAATTGAGCTTTGATTTCCTGCAGAGAGAAAGGTAGACCTGAGGTTTCATCATGGAGGTGGCAGTGAATATCTTTAAAACCAGATATCACCAGAGTTTTTAAATCCTCTCCCTTCTACCAGCTATTCCTTAGTTCTTTCAAAACCTCCTCCAGCACTTTGATTTTCCATTCTTCGTTGAATACCCATCACTGTGAAAAATTATCCTTCACATCATCAAAGACCTTATTTTCCATCAAAATATTTTCATCAGTCTATCCCATCAGATGAAGGTCTACTATGCAGCTGCTCCAAAGTTTGAGCTCTTTATCCATGTTTCCAATTGTGGAGGAGAGCTTCTGTTGCAAATTATTTACCTTCACATTGACCTTGAAGGCTTCACCAATTAAATTTAACCCTGCAACAAGGATGTCATCTACCATGGCCTCCATAGCCCTCCAATAGATGGAGTACCTGTGTATATACTTGATGCTCTGGACTTCATCTTGGCTGAGAATCATAGGTGGTGGGAGTGCAGTCAGTGGGGTAGGGTCTAGAACTTTATCTTTAGATAGCAGTGACTTGATGAAACTAGAAAGCACTTGAGCCTGCTCCTCCAACTGCTCTATAGTATGCTGCCCTTTTTCTACCCTCCCAATGACCCTGGTGACTATTTCTTGAAGGTTGTGTATTTCACCTTCAGGAGTAGACTCTCCCATGGCAATCCTTGAGATTTCCAAATCGGAGGCTTGCAAATACTGCTCTGGCTTGTCAACTTTGGGCTTGGCTATCTCAAGGAATTGTTGACCTTATGCATATGTTACTATCCTTGAGGTTGTTCTAGCTTTATTGGCAGGAGCAGAAGGAGTAGTACCCAACAAGGCCGCCACAGCATCAAAATTGGGCCTGAGATCCGAGAAGAAGACTTCCTCTTCCTACTATCAACAAACGGTTGTACCCATGCAAAAGTGGAAGAAGAGGAAGAGGGAGTAGCAAGAGAACCAAGAGTGAGAGAACTCATGGCACAGAGAGTGTTTGCTACTGTGGCCTCCAATAGGGATGTGAGTGGAGCAGACGAGGCATCTTGGACAGAAGAATCCACATTGCTTGGAGGCTCGGTGCTATGAATTTCCTACTCCTTATCCATTTTGGTTTCAAAAGCATCTACAGGATTTGGCATTTCACTATCTTCACTCTCACTGAGAATAATGATGTTCTCTGGCCCAGAAGGTAGTTCTGAATGCTTTGGCAGAGGGTCTTCTTCAATGGGCTCCTTTTTGACTTCCTTTACCTTCTTCTGATGGACCTGAGTAGAGGAGGAAGGAGTGGAGGATGCAGGGCCTTTACTTGATGAGGCGGGAGGAGTCTGTACAGGTACCTCAAAACTGGGTGTATGTTCCTCCTTCCTTGGTGTCGAGGTGTCTTTAGAAGAGGATTCTCTTGCATTCTTCCTCATCTCACGAACCTTTCTATCAATCCAGACTTTGGTCCTTACCAGGACAGGGGCAAGGATTTAAGCCAAATCATCCTTCTCCCTCTTAAACCAGTCCAGATCCTCTAAGGGAGTGTGTTTGATCACAGTTTCATATTCATGTGACAACAGGTTAGTGTTGGCATCCTGAAGTCCTTCAGAAATTTGATACAAGTTAAGTTCTTGAACTAACTAAAGAGGAAACCTGCCATAATGCCTCCTTCTGGCCTCAAAATCATCTGTGCAGTCAACCCAATAATATTCAGTGTCTGACCTATGGTGGTAGTAATTCTGATGTTCAACTCAATGGATTTCTTTAATTCGAAATAGGTTCTAGGCCTGAAGAAATGTACAGTGATGGGAGCTAGGGCTCTCTCTATGTTTTGAGCATCCAAAGCGGTTTTGCATGTATAGTTCCCCAAAGATATGGGGAAGTGTAACCCAATGATCTTCTTATCCTTGCAAGTTTTGTGTAATTTGTCCAATTGCCTGCATACTTCAATCAGGGCCATCTTATCATTACAAAATATAGGGAGCTTAAGAGGAAGTTTGTCATAACCTGCTAGCCTGATGTAAGAGAATCTTCTGAATTGAATGAAGTAGGCTCCATACTTCGCAATTAGGCTCATGGCTTCGTCTGAAAACCTCCTTGCAGTGTCACTCTCTAGAAGCCTTACAATGTACATGGTGAAGGCATCATTCACCCTCCTGAAATTGTGGTTGCTAGTGTCCAGGGTGAACTGAGGGCAGTAACCATATATAGGATCACCCTTCTGAGCATCAATGTATGTAAAGCCAAACCACTGTCTGGATGCTGCTAGGGTATACATCAGGTAGGAATTCATGTAGAAATTTTTTATTTGTTGTACATGGGACAAATGTTCTGTCATATTCATGCAAATAATCTCTTCCCAGTTGATGTTCTGGGTACCTTCACACACTATGTTGATAAGTGGGCACATCCAAAAGTGGAACTCGTTAGTAGAAGGCAAGCCCATAACCCGAGCTAACAAAATTATGAAGTCTACTTGCTCCTCATTGAAATCAGACCTAAACAGAGCCTTGGATAGTCGGGATGCCCCTTTCTTAGGATTCTTCAGCCAAGACTTTGCAATTCTAACTTTGTATTTCTCACTATCCTTATCAAAAAGAGCTTGTGCTTGATTATGGGAGATTACCACAGAATTGTCCATCTCCGATATTCTTAGGGTAGTGGCAATGACGGCGGCATCAAGCTTGGCAATGAGCTCCCCATGCACGTTGGTTAATTCACTCATATCGGGGTTGAAGTGAGCCCCGCAGGTGAGTACCATGTCTACACATTGCACCGAGATTGGGAAACCAGTAGCAAACGCCAGGCCGCTATCATTAATCATTTGTGCCATAGGAGAGGGGTTCAGGTATGTCAACCTGGTCCAAAAATCACCAAAGTCCAGGTGTCGAACTTCACTGTCCCTGATATCGGGAACGGCAGACTCGAGTGGAGAAACCTGCTCCTGGCCTTGGAACTTAATCTTCATGTTGATAGTACTTAGAAAAACAAATTCATAGCTTGAATCCACGATGAAATTGCAGGGGGAATGAGGACGCGAGCAGAGATTTCAATTGCGAGGGTATGAGCAAATGGTAATGAGAAAGTAGTGTGCAAAAATGTGTAGAGGGGCAGTCTATTAAATAGCCATTTAGGAGAGAGAGGGTTATAAATGCGCATTAAATTCATATCCACCAACTCAAAAAGCAAGCATCGGGAAGAGTGGGAAAATTTATCCCGGATGGCCTTTGGTACATTTGGGACACGCGGGACGCGAAAGCGTGATTCGGCCGATGCGGGCGATGCAAGTGATGCAGGGAAAGACTGCACCAATGCTTTCGGGACATGAGGGACCAAAGTACGTGAAGTGCGCGATGTGGCTGCCGCGGGCGAACGGGGAACCGAGAGCCCGGGTGAACTTGAGACAGTTGGAACAAAAAGTTCCGACGGGCCCGCAAGTTAACAGATTTCAGAGAAAGTGGCTGAACGGCGAACAGAGAGCCCGGGCAAACTTGGGACATGCAGGACAAAAATGTTCGACAAATCCGCAAATCACACAAATGACTCAAAAAAATGAAGAATTTTCCTAACTTCTCGACTTTTCTCTTTACCAGAACATCAGAGGAAAGGTGTCAACTCAAAAAAAATTCAATTTTTGACTTTCAAAGGAGGGGAAATTTTGAGAGGACAACAATACCAAAACAAATTCGACCATTTTTATCAAACACTTCCAATGAACTTAGGAGATATGTATACAAGCTATGGAATCATGAACTTGGTGTGCGAATTGTTGAACTAAATGCCAACAATAAATGTGGTTTCATCATCTGCCCATAAAATATAGAGTAAATTTTGAAAGGTGGTGGTGGGCTGATAATCAAATGGAACTATATATGACATTCCCAGATTGTAATGTAGTATACCCATTTTCTCAACATTAAAAACTTCAATCCCTAAAACTAATAGATATGTAAAGAGTGGAAGCATCTACATTGTATGTGAATTGTTTTAATAAATACCTCAACTAAATGCATTATCGTGGTAAACAACGATGGAAAGGTTTGCACAAAAAGGGTTTGTTGAAAATGCCTTGAAAAAACATGGGACAAAAATTTAGAATCAATAAGCTTTTCCAGCATTCTCCCAACTTTTTCCAAAATGGGAAATTTGTTTTCACATCATTTTACAGGAAGCGTAAAGTACATCCAATGAATTTTTCATACACCAAACTTAATAAAAAAAGAGTATAAAAATGTCTTGGATCTCTTTCTCTAGAATATTCCATATTTTTATTAATGCATCCAAGAACATGAACAATGTTTGTATTCCAATATCTCAATCATATTAAAGTGCAAGAAAACAAGCACGTGAGAGATGCAACTCTTAAAATATGAATATCTCAAATATGGTTGATGTTGTACGAAAACTGAAGGAGATTTTTATTTAAAAGGAAAAGAGATAAAAACCTTTCTTGGAATTTAATTTGGGCACTTTCAATTTTTTATCATTTTTCATGCCTTCTTCACATTCCATGAACAATACAAACCTGAAAATTTTGAATATCTCAAAATAGAAGGAGGTTTTTAGTTACAAGGTAGATAGAAATAAAAACCCCCCTCATAATTTTATTCTGACAAATTCCAATTTTTGCTCATTTTTTATTAAGGGTAACGGTTTTTTGGTTGGGATCCTACCCAGAGACAAAAGAGACCTGAAGCCCAGATAAAACATTACAAAACAAGAGAGCGAAACAAGACTAGCAACAAGCATAGTCAATAAAAAACCCAAACGCAGTGGGAAGACAACACAATGTCAGCACAAAGTCAACCCAAAGCCCTCACGGAACAACAAAAGATTCAAAAAACATCCAGATGGGAAATAGACCCAGAGCAGAGAAGGAAATAGACAAGAATCAAAGGGGTGGAAATATCCACCCACTTTTGACTATGCTCCTTGTGATTTTTTCATGTTACGGGACTGAATTCTTATGTTTATCATGCCCTGACTGCACTGTGTTCCACCCATCGTCAGATTCATCGATAAATCCAGCCCCAAATGCCGATTTGATATAATCTCTATAATTTTCACCCTCCCAGAAGTCAAGTACCTTAAGGGATTCCGAATCAAATTGGGGGAAGCACCCTAAGTTGTGCCTTCTTTTTGACAATCTCGGCGGTATTCCTCGAAACCACCTCTAAGTTTGCCATAGAGGATCTAGCTACAAATGGATTAGAAGTCATGTTTTCTGTATGAGTACTTTTTTGTCCTTCAAAGGCCCTATTTTTTCCCTAATTTAGTTTCCAGCGTTCCTCTTCAAACGATTCCGTAGCCTCAGACCTACTTTTTAAAAAAATAGACAAAGCCCTCTCAGTTATTTTTCCCAAAATAAGGGCCACCTCAACTAAAGTTCCAGTACATTCCTCTTATTCAGATGAAGAATCCTCCTCTTTCTATGCATCGCATGAATCCTCCTCATGATCTCCGTCATTGGGTTCTTCATCATGTTCTTCATCGCTAGATTCTTCAGAATCCTCCTTGTAATCTTCGGGCTTATCTGGCGTAGAGTTCACGGCAGGAGCAAGCAAGAAATGTGTCGAGCATGAGAGAGACCACCCCTTGTTTTTATATAGATCATTTCCTTCATTGATATCAATCACCTTATCTATTGTTGGATCTCCAAAAAACCTTTTCTGTAGCTTCCTAATTAGACGGGGGTTCCCCCAAAATTGCAACTTGTCCCACCTGTAGAGAGTCTTGCGCCAGAGTAGGGTTTGAAGCTTCATTGACAGATCTCAAATCAGCGGCCAACACATTAATACCCTTCTCAATACCTTTCACTTCCTTTACCGTCAGTGTTTCACAAAGTTGTTATGTTTCCCCATTCCCATCCACTGTCAATACTGGAATGGAGGCAAAGGATTTCTTCTTCCACTCAAGAGATAAGCCAAAATAACTACCTACATTATGACCAACTGATTTTCATTTGGGGAAAATAACAGGAGATCTCTTGTACACCAATTTTTGATCATACATTCCATAGTTAGATATAAGCCGAAATAAAAGAGGCAAATATTTACCTGCAGGCACATTTATGGACATTCTCGCAATGATCATTCATGTTTGCGTTAGTGTGGTTGGATCAAAAATAGCATATCTCCAAGAGCTTTAGCAATCCATTCATCAATTCTCTTTTCCTAGAACTCTATAGCCAGAGCAAGAAGCCTGACCTAGACCGGAAAGACATTAGGGAGCATATTCTTCATATCTGTACCAGAACGTCATTTTGTGATGTGTAGAATGGTTTTATCAAACAGCCAGGTCCCTCCAGTGATCACCATGTGCAGGTATTCTTCGAGCATAAATCTAAACAAGAAGGATTCACCTGTTATGGTTTCCACATCAAGGCCTCCCATTGGCTTCCATTTTTTGAAGACCCAAGTTCTTACAGAGTCGAGATTGGGCCTTATTTCAGTGAAGCGGTCAATCAATGTAATACAATATTTTTTGTATCTTTCTCCACCCACACATCTGGTACTGTCAAGGATGGAACCTTAGCAACCCATTTAGGATAAATAGGATAAATAACATGACCCTCTGTATTACACCTAACACCTGAGACACAATCCGCTCAGTTGCATGGTTCTGAGCTAGGTCAGGGGTCGTGGTTGGAACAGTCTCCATTTTGAAAATTTTCTTTCCCACCCATCTACGCAGGTTTACAACCGTAAACTAAGTCTACTACTATAAAGGAGACAATAATAGTGGGTGTTTTACAAAAACTAAAGGATGATTTTACTTAAAATGACAATGGAAACCAATACCTCTCTCAGAATTTTATTTTGAGAACTTCAATTTTTTTCTCATTTTCATGCCATCTTCACATACTCGATTTTACTTGAGCTTCTGCTACATTTTATATCCTTCCCATCTTACCAAAACTTTATTTCATCATTTCTATACAAATTATTTCTATTAAATCTACCAACAACTAGTATTCAGTCTAAACACATCAAAAGGATTCATGGATTTCACTATAAGGAAAATTTAAGTGATATTTTTCTCACTTACCGCTCCTCGGGATAAAGAATTGTAGTTCATATAAAGTTAAATTTTGGTTTCAAATTAGATATGATATCGTGCATATTCCCCTTAACACATCACAAAACATTCATTTATAATCATTATGACTATAGGATACACTAATATTTCAACATAAAGTATCTTTACAAGTGCAAGCAACATTCTTAAAAAGATTACTTGAATGATAGGGACAAAAGATAATTCTAATACCCGTCACTTGTTAATCCAAAGTAGCACCGTTTTTTATAACCAATGCACATAATTGAGGAATATTTTTATAACTTCATGTAAATTGCGTTGAAGAAACCAAATAACCTCTACCCATCACCAATAAGTGTGCATGATTAATCGCAAACTATTAAAATATTGTATGGATATGGGGCCTGTTAATGTTAATGAACATAAACTTAGGGTATACTTTTCTATAAAATGAAAATAAATAGGAAAATGAGTACCCAATCTCTTAGAAATGAATTGTCCAATGGAGAATTTAGTGCCTAGCAATGTACATATCAAATTCCCAGATTTATAAAAGAGTCTTATTTGTAAAAAATTAATAGTACCAACAAAAAATAAGTTGAACTATTTTCATAACATCTAGATTTTATATCTGATATACGAAGAAAAAATAAAACTAAACATAATATATTATCTCAATATGTATCCAAACCTCAACCATGATGATCTAGAGGACTGAATGTAATAAGTGGTTTGGAATCCAGCCTTTAATAGTTTTTTGCATGTAGATATAAATACACATAACTTTATATATTACCTAACTCACATATATGGACTATAGTATTTTATATGGCCATTCTTCAAGGATCTATTAATGTTTGGCCCCTCTAATCATCATGGTTGTGGACCTCAACTTATGTGTCTGAAAATCGCAGCATTTGAACCAAAGAATTGCCACATCCTACATTTGAGGGTATTTTCTTTTGGTCTTATGTAACAAAAATTATTAATGAAGAAGTGTTTAACATAATTACAACTGAATGGATACTTGCATATTTTAACGAACCTCATTTATGGATTCTAAATTGCAGAATCCAAAAATGTATCCACACATAGTAAGAAAAGGATCCATTGTTTAGATCATGTAGCTATTAAAATTAAGAGAAAAATACATGGCACATATACCTGTTGAATTTCATTAATTAACCCCTCGTCATCAAGCTTGTTCCCATTCTTGTCATTTACATGGGAAACTATCACATCAAAACACATTTACAGTGTGAAATCCTGAAAAATTAAAACAATTGTTAGAAGAGTACAATAGAAAGTAGCTAGATGACATCATATAGGTGAAAAAATTTCATCCATTAACCATCCACCAATAAAAGATGCCATGTATTTTGGTATTATCAATCTATATAGAAAAAAATTAAATCCTTGCACTTCCGCTCAGTTAATGCATTAGAATCCTTGTTGAAAGAAATTGAATTTGGTTCATCTAACTATAGAAAAACATGTATTTGGATATATTCACCGTGTTATTTTTCAGGAATTGTTTCAGTGTTGTTGTCATTGATGAAAAGTAAACATTTATGTCAAGGGGTTTCTAAGTGGTATATGTGTCTATATGAGGTGTCATCTATCAAGAAGAGTGAAGGTTACTTGATAGTGTAGTGAAGTGTCATGGTGTCTTGGAGTGAGTGCACGATTTGATGCATAGTTCAAGAAAACAAGGTGTTGTGTGTTCTTGATTATGGGATCTAAAGGTTGGTTTATTTTCTTACATGTTCATATAAGTGTGTCAAAGGTTTTGATGAGTTTGTAAGATGAATATCAAGCTAGTTCATGAGGAACATGTATTGAGACAAGCCTAACTAGGCCTAATCCTAAACCTAGTGTAGAGTGGATGGCATTGTAGCTCCAAGTATGAATCAAATCAAGGTATTGAAAGAATGTAAGTTATGTTTTGACATTATTAACAGGTATGGAAGGAATATCAGGTCATAAATCATGTGTTAAGTTCATGTTTAAGGTCCATTTGAAAGCAAAGCATTGAAGAAAAGCCAAGTAAGACAAGGAAAACCATTGTGCTTGGAATGTTTTAGAGATGTACATGAATAAATGATAACTTTATATCATCAAGGAGGTTTTCCTTGTGGTGTATGCAAAGTTTTAGGTCACATGTCAAAGAAAGAAGTAATAAAAGTTGTTTTTATTCCTATAGAGTTCTCAGAATTGCTATTTCCAATTCAAAGGTCAGCTTCATATGATCACCCACACGTGTGTGCTTGTCATGGGTGACTAAGATATTGATGGATATTAGGGAATGGATATAATAAGGTTTAGAAATAATAATGAAGTAAAATAGAATTCTTATTTTTATGAACAAACGTTAACAAGATAAGTGGGTTTAAACCCTCTCTAAACCCTAGTTTCAAAGCGATAGAGGAAAGATGAAAATTTTGGGCATGTAATGGCATGGTAAGGATAATGTAATTCTTCAAGGTTGTAGATGACTCCTCAAAGGTCATTTTTGTGGTGGTTTCATGTTTCATGTCTATTGGTAAGTTGAAGAAAAACCTCTATTTTTAGAATATTTGATTGTACAAGTGTGTTTTGCATAATTCATGGTAGAAAACCAATTGTTACAGGAAGATTTGGATGTATAATAAGTGGTAATGAAGAGTTATAGGAAGGTTTATTGCAATAAATTGGTGAAACGGGTCTCACAATATGACCTACCGCTAAAAGGCTCAATGGTGAAAAACTAATCATGGAGGTTTGAAGTGTGTTTTGAAGTTTTACATGTTGTAGTGATGATTTATGGACTTGGATAAATTAAAGGTTTTGCATATGATGTGTTAGAAGTATTTATTTTATAAGTTGAGGTGTTTCTTTTCTAGAGACCTAATGGTCTAGGCTTCCCTATTAGGCATGTCAAGAAGGCTTGTAGAAACAAGTATGCAAATATGAAAATATGACTATTATGTATACTTATGAGTGCTTGAGGTTGTGTATCAGATTTCTAGTGAAGTGTTCCATGTGATGGTATATTTTTGAACTGATGTTTGAGGTATTAGAGGATGATGATATCAATACTGGTTCTTGAGACCTTGAAGCATTTTTAAGTAGTTTTACTGAAGGATGTGTTTCAGAGTCTTTTGACCTAGTTTGAAGGTTTATGTGAGTTTTTTTAGTTTCCTAAGGTCATTACCTTCCTATTTATATTTTATATGTTCCATGGTGATTTTATTTGCTATGAGAACTAGTATGCTTTTGGAGACATATTTTTAGGTGCTTGAGACCTAATGGGAGTTGTTCTCCAAATGGACTATGTCATGATGAAGATGGAGGTTGCATATGTTCCTGAGATTGTATATGAGCGTGATAGGATGTATCTGACATGTATGGAGCTTTTGGAGTCATGATGGTGATTATCTATTCCTTGAAATTCAAATTTGTGATCGTTAGATAAAGAAGACTTGTTTAAGGTCTAATTGAGAAGCCTTGGGTAAAAGTGTGTGTGTAAGTATTGTGCCAACCTATTTGGTCCATTTATGTGATTTATATGAGGTTTTAGAGATTTTTTTTAATTTTTTCATGAATGACCTTAATGGTCTTATCCTACTTATGTTTTTTTTGTGAGATGACTCATGTATAAAGGTGATTTATGTTTTCTCATTTGAGCTAGTGGAGAGGAGAGAAGTTTGAGTGAGCTAGAGGAGAGTTGAGATTGTTGTAAGGGGTCAAGAACATAATAAGGAAAAGGTATGATAATTTAATTAGAGAATAGAAGAAGTAACTACACATTATTATACCTAATCATCCTATGAAGATGTAATTTTGAGTAAAGAATGAGAGAGAGTTTATTTGAGAGTTTTTTGAGTCGATAGAGCTGAAAAAGAAATCAAAATCAGTTGTTGAAGCAACAATGACATCAGGTGATCATTCATTTCATGTGGCTATGTGGGTACTAAGTCATCTTATGGGGTTTTAGCCTCCTTGTAGATTTGGTTCTCTACTAAATCAGGGGTTGGTACTCCTTACAAGGTTGGTGCCCTACTAAACTAGGGATTGGTGTTCCTTCTAGGGTTAAAAAAATGAACGATAACCAGATCGTGCCAAACCAAGAAATCATATGCTAATCAAACACCATGATAAATAAGATAAAATCAATTCACCATAATAACTTTAATAAAACCTTTACAAACAAATGAGCAACAATATCATATATTATTATGGAACTCAATGAAATACAACGAGAATGGGCCTTACTTATATAGGTAAGGAATAACAATCTAAGAACCGGTCAAGGTCGTAGATTAAGCCATAAATCAAGAAAATAACTAGTCATCAAAGAACTAGTCAAGACCATAGATTTAGAAAAGAACTAAAAATCTAGGATCTATTCAATACTATAGATCAAGGAAAGAACTAGTCAATACCATAGATCAAGGAAAGAACTATACCTAACAATTAGATAATATCCCTCTAATATCTAAATAAATAAAAATAAATATCCACACACATAAGTGGGTAAGGATAAATACAATAAAGGTAAATAAAGAACCTAGGTGAACAAGAGCTAAGGTAAATACCTACTCTAACACCCCCCCCTCAAGTGAAGCTAGGGGCCCAAAATAAAAGTGGCATATCCACAGTATGAGTCTCAGAAACTAGGCTTGATGAGGTACTCATGTACAATATATCCATGAAGAAATATCAAACCAAAATAAGGAAATAATCCTGCTAAAAGGAAAGAGAAAGAAGAAGAAAGAAGATTTATCGCAAACACCCCCCAAGAGAAACTTCCAAAACCCCAAGCATGCCACACAACTCAAGGTAGAGAGGTGATGCAAAAGGCTTTGTAAAGATGTCTGCAACCTGTTGTTGATTTGGAATGTACTCCAAGCAAAGAAATCCATCCTGAATGTGCTGACGAATTAAGTGGAGGTATATATCAATATGCTTGGTTCGCTGGTGCTCAAATGGGTTGCAAGAAATGTTAATTGCACTTTGGTTATCACACTAAAGTATAGTCAGTGAATCCTGTGGGAATCCAAACTTTGTTAATAACTGTCGAACCCAAAGAATCTTCTGACTCGTTGTAACTATTTCCCTATACTCTGCCTCTGAAGATGAAAGTGTAATTTCCTGTTGCTTTTTGCACTCCCAAGAAACCAAATAATAACCAAGACAAAAAATATATCCATAAGTGGAACACCTTTCATCAATAGAACTTGCCAAATCTAAACTTTTATATCCAACCAACTGAGTAGAACCCATAGTGTAGTGTAGACTAAAGTGGGAAGTTCCCTGCAAATATCGTAAAATCGTTTTAGCAGCCTTTCAATGACTACTATGAGGATAATGTGCAAACTATGATACAATCCCTACTACAAATGAAATATCAGGGTGAGTATGGGTCAAGTACATGAGACTTCTAACCAACTGCCTATACAAAGTAGGATCACAAAGTGGGGTGGTACATGTGGAAGTAAGAGTAGCCCCAGACTGAAAAGGAGATGGACTTGGCTTGAAATCAGCCATATCAAAGTGCCGAAGAATATCATGCGTGTAATTTTGCTAACTCAAATGAATCCCTGAATACGTCTGCTAAATTTTATAAACCAAGGAAATAATGCAATAACCTAAGATCTGTCATGTCAAACTATGTAGAAAGAGCCCTCTGAATACTCTGAATGTGGGAAGAAGAGATGCCAATAATTAATAGATCCTCAACATACAAGATAAGTATCATAATATCCTCACCAACATGTTGGAGATACACTGTATGATTGGAGTGGCAACAAAAAAAATTAGTAGATAGAAGAAAATAATCCATCTTCTCATACCAAGCCCGAGGGGCTTGTTTGAGACCGTAGAGAGACCTTTGGATTCTACAAACAACAGAATAACCCTAAAAAAATTCATCTGGTTGCTCCATGTATATTTCCTCTTGTAAATATCCATGTAAAAAGGCACTCTTCACGTCCATTTGGTATACGGGCCACCCCTGTGATGCAGAAATAGCAAGTACAAGGCGTACAGAATCCATATTGGCATTGGGTACAAAATTCTTAGAGTAATCAATACCTTCAACTTGTGAAAAACCCTTTACAACAAGACGATTTTTATACTTTTCAATGGACCCATCAGCTGCATATTTGGTTTGGTATACCCACTTACACCTAACCATTTTTATTCCTATAGGAAGAGATACAAAATCCAAAGTATGATTCTTCATCAAAGAATATTACTCAACTACCATCACATCATCCCACTCTTGTATCTCATGAGCCTTTGAAAAGGACTATGGATCCTCATTAACTTCATGACACAAAATTCTAAAACCTGTAAAATGTGTGTGATAATGCCTAGTGGGTGGAAGATCCTGTATGAAAGGTGTTGCCTCATAAACTGTAGTACAAGCCCACTTAGGCATAGTGACAACATCAATGGGAATAGGATCCTCAATGGCATCTATAACCTCCTCATCAACCTCCTCAAAGAAAGTATCATCAAGATGAGATGAAGGAGGCATGGAAGAAGATGAATAATCATGAGGAGAGAAGCGCTCATTAAACTGAACATGTTTTCGAAAAATAACGTCGTGAGTATCAGGATCTAAAATTCGATAAGCTCTCATGTCCTCACAATACCTAATAAATATCAAGGGTTTGTGCTTCTTATCTAAACCTTTCTTTTTCTTCTTTGGCACAAAGGCCCAAGAATGGCTCCCAAAGACTCAAAAAAATGAGTCATCTAGCTTAGTGTTGGACCAAGCTTTCTCTGGAGTCAAATTCTCCAGTGCTCTCTGTGGTGTGTGGTTCTGAATGTAGTTAGCAAAATTAACTACTTATGCCTAGTAGATAGGAGGTAAATCGCTAGAATGCATCATATAATTAGCCATTTCCTTCAAAGTTATATTCTTTCATTCTACTAAGTCATTTTGTTGTGGAGTATGAGAAACAGAATGTTGGTGAATAATGCCTTGAGTTTCCAAAAAGTCAGAAAACTCATTGCTGAAGTAATCCCCCCGTTATCATTACGAAGGTTATTTATGCAACTAGAAGACTGTTTCTTGACCAAATCCTTGAATACTTTGAAGTGTGAAAAAACATCACTTTTGTACTTGAGAAAATAAACCCAAATACGCCTTGAGAAATTATCAATAAAGGTAATTATATACTTAGCTCCATTGAAAGAGGGGGTAGGAAAAACTATCAAGTCACTATGCATAAGCTCAAGTGGTGAAGAAGATCTCTTAGAAAAATTATTAGGAAAATGATCTTGGTGTTGTTTCCCTAATGCACAACCATGACAAACTCCTTCAAGACAATAAACTCTAGGAAGACCATCTACCATACCATTAGTACTCAACTCCTTCAAATATCTATAATTGAGATGTCCAAATCTCTCATGTCAAAGCTTACTCTCTGAATCTACATGAGAAACCAATCTTGTCCCTGTAGAGGAAGTGTCATCAAAACCCTCAAAGTGATATAGTCTAAAACTATGATCAACAATACCTTGAGCAACAAGTGAATTAGGCTCCAATAAATTTCATACTTCTGCCCCATGGGGTGTAAAAGTCACTGTTTTTCCTTGACCAGAATGACAAATTTGATATACAAAAAAAATTGTGATGATGTTGGGAACATACATTGCATCTTGGATACTGCCACCATCACGGTGTATATCACCTTTTCCCTCAACAAAAAGAAAGGAAGAATCTCCAACCTCAATTTTGGAGGTAAAACTCAAACCTAGAGAAACAAAAATATCCTTGGAAGAAGTCATGTGATGAGAAGCACCAGAATCAATAACCCAACTATCTGTAAGTGGTGACTGAGATCTCCCAATAACATTAAGTGACTTTCCATACTAATTAGAAGGAGGTGGAGTGTAGATAGAAATTTTGTGTTTCTTGAACTGCATCCTCTAAGACTTGCATTTGCTTATAACACCTGTGTTCTTCATGACCAATACTCCCACAAAAATAGCATGAAAGGCTAGACTTATTCTTGGATTTAGAAGACTCCTTGGGTTTAGAGGAACTTTGAGATGGAGAAGGGGTGGATTTGGTTTTATTTTTTGGTTTTCCCTTGCCCTTAGGATTAGATGCAACTAATGCCTTTTGAGAGGTGGAAGACTCAAGGTGAGACAATTTGGATTCTTCCCTAGTAATTATTTCACAAAATTTATCTAAGTCAGACATTTTGAATGTGTCACCTAAGGCATCCATGCTAGAGAAAAAGGTAGAAGAAAAAAATTTGAATGGTCCTCTCAACTTGAAACTAAACTTACAGATAGATTTCAACAGCGATCTCCTACTCTGATACCATAAAAGGAAAAATAACCAGATCATACCAAGCCAATAAATCATATGCTAATCAAACACCATGATTAATAAGATAAAACAAATTCACCAGAATAACATTAATAAAACCTTTGCAAACAAATGAGTAGTAATATCATATATTATTATGGAACTCAATGAAATACAATAAGAATGGTTCTTGCTTATATATGCAAGGAATAACAATCTAAGAACCATTCAAGGTCGTAGATCAAGCCATAAATCAAGGAAAGAACTAGTCATCAAAGAACTAGTCAAAGAAACAAAATATTTTCACTTACATAAGTTCCTATCAAACCCATACACTCATCAAATTTTCACTCGTACTAAAATTTCTTATATTCTCTAGTGAAAATTGGTTGTTCTAAAGAAGTTAAAGCCTATAATCATTTCTGATTGATTATTGTTTCCATTATTGATTTCCATGTGTGGTAATTATGTTTTGTTAATGGCTCAACATGTTCTAATGCAGAAGTAGATGTCATTCTCAAAAAATCACCAAAAGAAATACAAGAACAAAGTAATGCAACAAGAGCCTCCTAGATTTTGGCACTTTATAATGAGTGTGTGTTACAATATGGAACTTTATAATTATAATTTGATCCTCAAAATAAATATTTCCAAAGGAAAGAACACGAAAAAAAACACTTTTATAAAAAATGGCACTCAAATCCAAGTTGTTGATCAAAAGATACAAATTTTACAGGTTTATGCTCTGCTATTTAATTTAGTTGCCACTAAAACAAAATAAAATTCCCTTGTCTTCACCACACAAATAAAATAAAAGGGGGTTATAATTAAGCACCTAATAGTAGGAATCACAAGCTTTAAGCCCTCATACGACCATACCATATGACTCGCCAGAATAACTTTAATAAAACCTTTGCAAATAAATGAGCAACAATATCATGAGTGCATGTTACAATATGGCACTTTATAATTATAGTGTGATCCTCAAAATGAATATTTCCAATGAAAATAACATGAAAAAAAAAATGGCACTCAAATCCGAGTTGTTGATCAAAAGATACAAGCTTTACAAGTTTATGCTCTGCTATTTATTTTAGTTGTCACTAAAATAAAATAAAATTCTCTTATCTTCACCACACAAATAAAATAAAAGGGGGCTTGAGTTAAGCACCTACTAGTAGGAACCACAAGCTTTAATCCCTCATACGACCATACCATATGACTCGTCATAATAACTTTAATAAAACCTTTGCAAACAAATGAGTAGCAATATCATATGTTATTATAGAACTCGATGAAATACAATGAGAATGGGACTTGCTTATATAGGCAAGGAATAACCATCTAAGAACTAGTCAAGGTCGTAGATCAAGCCATAAATCAAGGAAATAACTAGTCATCAAAGAACTAGTCAATATCATAGATCAAGGAAAGAACTATACCTAATAACTAGATAATATCCCCCTAATATCTAAATAAATAAAAAGAAATATCCACACACATAAGTGGGTGAGGATAAATACAATAAAGGTAAATAAAGTACCTATGTGAACATGAGCTAAGGTAAATACCTACTCTAACCATTAGTGTCTCACTAAACAAATCCTTTGTGTTGTGTAATATATGTAAAATTTTATTGGATTTTCTTCTCCTTGATGGTTTCCCACCTTATATCTAGTTTTCATTTTCTCTCTCTTGTTTCATGTACTTGTGGATAGTTGTTACACACTTAATAAGCTGACATTGATTATGAATGTTGAATGAATTCAATGTATACAAGTTAAATCAAAATTAAGTATAATTCTTTAATTGTTCATTCACCCCCCATCTCATTAACTATGCTTCTAACAACTAGTATCAAAGCAAGGTCCTTTTGAAGTAAGTTTAACTACTTAAAGGAAATCCTTTGAAGCACAAAAATGGAAAGTCCTGAGAGTAGCCAAGATCCTATATTTTATGGGACTGAATATTCCTTTTAGAGTATCAGGATGAGGACTTACATAATTTATTTCGGATGTGATGTTTGAAGTCAATGATAAATAGGTATATTTTTCCTCAGACTCCTCCAACAAATTCAGCTCGTAAGAAATCTTATAATGATAATTCGCAAGCCATGAATTCCATTTTGTATGGTCTAGGAGAATGATAATTTGTCAAAGTGATGCATTGTACCTATTCTAATGCCATATGTGAAAAGATTAAGATTATCTATGAAGGTGACTCTAAGGTAAATATGGAAAAGCTCGAGACATACAAGAATCAGTTTGAAATCCTAAAGATGAAGGAAGAATAAACTATTGTTGCATATCTACTTAGAGTTGATCAAGTTTTCAACATCATCAAAGGTTTAGGTGAAGAGGTGAAAGAATATATGGAAGTGTTGAGATCACTCACTCCTAATATTGATGTTAAAGTTTCATCGATTAAAGAATCTAAGGATTTGATTACCATGATGATTGATGAGCTCCATGGAATTATTTCATCTTATGAGATGAGGATCATTGATACTAAACCTATCAAGAAGGAAGTTGCATTCACGGATGAAAAGAAGGAAAAAGAAAAGAATACCACCAATGATGATGCTCATGATATTGATGATAATGAATTGATTGCCATGTTTTCTAGGAAGATGAAGATCGGTTCAGGTAAGTATAAGGGAAAATTTACTTTCAAATGTTCTAAATGTGGTAAGATTGGTAATTTTTCCAATAGGTTCCCTCACAAGCATAATGCTGAGAACGATGAAGAATTTTTGGAGTCTCATGATGAATAAAGGAAATCCAATAGGCCTAATAATAAGAGTTTCATAATGTTCAAGGACAAGAAGAAGTCTTCTAAGAACAAGAAAATATTCTACACTAAAGAATATTACAGCTCTTCTAATTACACGGATAATTTCACTTTTGAGAGTGAGGATGAAACTGCCAAGACTGATAATTTTGATACTCTATTCATGGAAAATTAAGGTAGTTGCTCCAAAAAAGCAGATTTCATGATCCATGGTGATAGATAGGTTTTAGATGAAGAAGAGGAAGATATTGACTTCAAGGTAAAATATGAATATACCCTATAGGAGCCAAACCTTCAAAAGAATAAAAATCAGAAAATGAACTCATTAAATAAGGACTACGAAGAACATATATGTCTTCTAGAAAAGAGACTAAGAAAGGATGTTGAGGATTTTCAAGAAATTCAAGGAAACACTAACTTTAAAATTAAATCCAATTATTGCAAATTTCACGTCAGAGACACTCTAAACACTATATATACACCTAAAAAGATACAATTATAACCTCTTTGATGAAAATTCATATGTTTACCTGTTCAATTGTAGAAAGTTCTCAAACAATTACTTGAGTGTAATTTTTGTCTCACCCTCCACCATTTGAGTTCAATATAGGTGCCCCTCATGGTAATAAATTTTATGTTAATTCCCATTTTGATTACCATCAATACATTCATCACTCTACTAATGGTTTTTTCAAGCTTCAAAATGTTAAAAAATATTTCCTCGTTAGTTGTACTATTTAATATTAGACTGCATCTCAACCTGAAACCACCAAGTGAAATGTTACTCTTAATAAATATTTATTAATCCACTACCGGAACATGTTACTAAAAAATCTACCTTGGAAGTACATAATTCTTACCATGATTTACCACCCTCCCCTACTAATTATTACTTTTGATGATATGGATATGGAACGTGGTTTTATTTATAATACACATTATATTTTTGTCTCAATTTATTGGCATCCCATATTCAATGTTTTGGTTGATCATATTTCTCCCCGTTAATTTTACACTTATAATTTATTGTGTTCTCTTGGATTGACTAAAGAGGATGTCATAATGAATCTTCAAACACTCATAGGGTATATTATTATAATTATTATGATCATATCTACTACTTTTTATATCATTTTCTTAGTGGCATCCTCTCTTCATTCATGAAACATGAGCTTATGTTGTTCTTGGCCTCACACCTTTGCATCCATACCTTTGGCATTACATAAATGAGTTAATTTCATTCATAATACTCAATCAGTTATGAATAAGGGTATCTCATTTAAGGATTCCATGATGTTACATCTTGGCTCAACTTATTAAATTCCTGCTCTTAGCACTTTTATTTCTGCATTATATAGTTTTCGTCATCATGTGCCTCATGGGACATCCTCCTTGGGTGCATACAGGGACAGGTGTTCTAGTTCCCACACTATTCCTAATCGGGAACATATTCATAGGACATCGTTTCCTCAAACCATTGTTTATTCATATACATTATATACTCCTGGCAATACATATTATCTTAAACATTGGACTTGTTCACTATATATGCACACTACATATCACAGGTCTTTCGAGTCTCGATCTTCTACATCATATGTCATGAATCACCCACCAATTATAAATACACATCCCTAAACTCTACTCACATATGTAGGGCCTATGTATTCTCTACCTTTTTAACTGATGAACCTCATTATGGGAATCTCATCTATTATCTATAGTGTTACCCCCTTTTCTTGTACATAGTTATTTTCAAAACATTGCAAAAATAACCAAATAATCAGATAATATAAAAACATTTAATTATGATAAAAATACAAAGTTAGGACTTGTTTTAGTGTGCTTGTATATATTGTTCCCTTATACACCTTTTTTTCACATTGATTTGATAGATTAAATATTTATTCTCTACACACATGCTTTCATGAGGTATCTTGAGCTTGATGTTGTACATTCACATATTATTACATGATGATAGGAGTCAACTTGGTTCCTTATAATACTCTTTTGGGGGCATCTCTCCATATTATACAATTGAATTTTTTCACTATATATTACTTTACACCTTGCTCATTATGCTTGATTACAAACATAGTGTTTATTTCTACCTATTGGGTTATTATGACTAGCACATGTGTCTTGTGGAGTGATAACCTATCTTGATATTTTTCTTGTCATTATTATTGCATTCTATACTTGTTTCATATATTATTATCACTACTTAATGTTATCCATTTTTTTCCCTCAAGAAAAATGGACAAACATGAACTTGCACACTAAGAAAATGGAGGGATTGATTCAGTCATAGGAGCTTGCATTTCTAAATTGGCCAAGAAGGTAGCAGGCGGGATCAGAAATGGTGATGATGTTGGAGGAAAGAAATAGAAGGAAGCTCAGAGTCGAGTTGAGAAAAAATGAGGACTTTAGAGTCTAAAGTTTTCAAACTTCAAAGGTTTTGCAGTTCAAAGTTTTAGCATCCAAATAGGTAACAAATAAAGAAAATGCCCGAAGTCTGAAAGGTTTTAGGCATTTTCAGGGTACACGACGCAATGGATCATGGAATTTCAAAGTCTAAACTCCAAAAGTCTAAATTTTGAACTTCGTAGGTTTTGAGGTTCGGGGTCTTCACCGAGAAGAACGGAAAAACATGAGCCAATGCCCGAAATCCCAAAATTCCTAAGTCTGAAAGGTTTTGATTTTCGGGGTCGGCGTGGCAGAAATTTTTGGACTTTTGGAGGTTCTAATTTTATACTTTTAAAGTTCCTAGTTTTGTAGATTCATTTCGGGGTTACCATGGTGAGAAGTCCAAAAGGCACAAGGTACGAAACCTGAAGTCCGAATTTCAAACTTCAAAGTTTCAGAGGTTTAGGTTTCGGAGTTTCAGAACTCTCAAGCCAATTTACCAGTGAATAGTGCCAGCAACTTCTGAAGCATCAATGTCCAAAGTCTCAAATTTCAAAAGTCTGAATTTTAATATTTCGGATATTGCAAGGCATTTTGGAGTCTGAAAAAATAGAGTTAACCACCCACAGTTAATACAGTATGGCACCCTAATCTTCATATGGCCATAACTTTTGACTGGGAGCTCGGATTTGCATAAGAAAAGAATTTTTGGAAATATCTCAGCATCCTCTCCACAACTACGATTGGTCATCTTAAATTAAGTGGGACTAAGTTCTTCAAAATGAAGAAATATAGTCTTCCATTTTAGAGGATGTTCCAGGTTTCTCACCTACCATGATAATGAAGGTATGGGTTTCCTTTCTTTCTCCAACAAGGAAGAGTACATGGTGGCATGGATTTTGCAATAGAACCCCATCATTGTTATCAGGTGAATTGAATTCATTCTAGGGTGGTTGAAGTATGATTTTGAATTCCTCTCTCTTTCTTTCTCTCATTTTTCATATATATTGTAAGGAGGGACATTGTTCTAAAAAAGGTTGGACAATATTGGCTTTGCAACCTCCCTTTTTCTCTTATCTGCAAGTGAATTTTTGGAATGTTCAAACCTCCCATATAAACTATAAAATTAAATCTCACCTCTTGGCCATTGTAATGCAATGTATCAAATCTTTAGAGTCAATAATAAAAGTCTGTGACAATTTCAGCCCTCTCTTGTATTCATTGATTTCTTTGATCTTTCATTGCAATCTTCCTTGTCTCTACATGGTTATTATATTACATGGCTAATTGTTTGTGTTTAATGGTTAGTGGATTGATCTATGGTGTGTTTACATCCTCCTTAATGGTAATTGTGGTTTCCATCTCCATGGAAAATCATGTGTTCAACATTCCTTTTGGTGTATCTCCTCTTTTATTTAGATTTAGTTTCTCGTAATATTCTTAACCCTCTCTCTTTGAAAATTTAGAGTAGGTTTTTAGAGTAGATCCTCTACAATTTGGATGTGTGCATCAGAATACAGAAATAGGAACCGACCTTCATCCAGAGGATATTTCCCGATTGAAAATTCCCACACTTTAGGAAAATCTCCATGTTATGATGATTACACTGAGAGTTTCAACCCATTCGAGTTGCATAGACATTCAGGGGTGTTGTGATTTCACGCATCAAGACTTAGCTTATAAATTGTTTCCTTCATAACAATCACAAACTTATGAAGCTAGATTGTTATCCCACTTAACTAGGAATCCTATGAATATTTACCTTCAAATGACCTAATGTTCATTACGTACTCATTACTTACATCGTGGGTAACACAAGTTTTGATATTTCATTGGCAATATCTATGTGTATGCACTTCTAAGATCATAACAAGACTTGTCACAAAGTGCCTCCTTCTCCAACTGTAGCTCCTGAAAATCCACTTTGGGTATCACATGTTTTTGGCTCCAAATTACCTATATATGAAATTTTTCTAGACTTCATGGCTTAGTTGCAAAATTTTCCACTTTATGACCTACTAACCATGATCTAACATACTAGTTCATGGAAACATATGATATTTATATACATGTTCTCCTATGGATTAAGACATAATGTCAATATTATTTCATGCCTATTTTTGAGATATTTACATTTCCTAAAACTAAACATCGTTATGTTTCTTCTTGTATGTTGAGTGGGTATCTTCACCATAGATTCACAAGTAATATCATGCACCACTTTTGGAAAGATGGAGGAGTCCTCATACAACCTACTAATCCATCACTTCTACAAAATAAAATAAAAATAGGCATCACATATACTACCTTGATATGCATATAGTCACGTTTGAGCTACGGTTCTCAAATGCAACTTATCTTCTTAACAATGCATTCATGAAAAGATGTGACTATCAAACCACCTGGGTTATGTCTATAGTTACAAGCATATTACACAAATGACCTAGGAAGAGATATATTCTAAATAGATCATGATCCTCAATGCAAGGTAAAAAAATACCAAAATGTGGAAGCATTCATAAGGTCAACTTGTACCTCAAATATTATACTCTAGATCAAGATTGTGGTAGGTTATTGCAAACATCTTCATATCTCACAAAATTTTCTTTAGAATGACCCAAAACTTGTCTTGAATTTTTCAATTGATATAGACTTCCTATTAACTATTTACAGGATACTCACCATATGGCTCATAGATATAGTCTCAAACATCTCTATAGAAAGTGACTTATGGGGCATGATGCAATCATTGTTTTTTCATCGACAATATTTAGATTCAATTCCCAAGGACACATTTTGGGGACATGGGCCACCAAGCCTGTGATAAATGACCTAAATTCTACATCATACATGTCAGTATACACTACCACCATTATGTGGGACATGCTCCAAAAATCCATAATCAGCTTCCAAGACCTTATTTTTCAAGTTGTAACAATTTGAGCCTAGACCTATTTGTAGTGGTGTGGTCTATTGGTTTTATTATAAAGCATCAAAGTGAATAGGTTCAGTGTAGACTGATCTTTCCACTATTGTCACTAGATTCCCAAATGAGGAAGGTATCAAAACAACTAAGATATTTGTAGTTAATATCTTCGTCTCTACAGAGCTCTAAAAATGGGCGCATTTTGTCTCTTATTCACACAATACCAATACACAACACTCAATCATCTCCTTTGGCACAATATTGGGTACTCATAACCCCTAATCCTGACATTTCAGAGATAACTCCAAATCTTCAAGGAATAACACAAAAAAAAAAACCTTCCTCTAAAAAAACATGTGTATACCTTTGATGTTTTGTACATATCTTCACTTATGTTTCATAAATTTTAAAGTTATATGCATTATCTATATTTTGAGTTAAATTTCAAGTTATATCATAAATATTGACTACACTTTGTGTTGCAGGTTTTATCATGGAGCATGCAAACACCAACACGTCAAATAGACACTATCAAGAAAAGAAAAGGTGTGTGTGCACACTCAGGTATAGTTTTCCTTTGAGCATGAAATTTTCAACTACACACTTAAAGGGAAGAAAAATGTAGACACTAAAACTTGGTAATGTGTCCTACAATGCAATTCCATGCTTGACCATGTATACTTTTTCTAGATAAGGGTAAATAGGGTTTTTTTGACTTAGACCCAATCCAGGTACAAAAATGCCTGGAAGCTAAGATATATCCATAACAACTACATGAAACATAAGAAAAATAGCTACCTCGCAGTGTAAGGAAAATTAAAATAGCTAGATAGGAACAGTGGATTGTGTAGAATTTTTTTATGAACCACTTTCCACTCCTATGTGTCATCCTCAACAGGAAGAATAAATTCAATAGATTTGATCAGTTCATATGAGTTATCATTTATAGGATATATAGGAGTGATTAAGATAAAATGTTAAATTTTAAGCCTAATATGATGTTATATTAGCAGTAATTAAATAAATAATGAAATATTGAATTTAACTCAAGCAACTAAGAAATAAAATAATGAAATCCTAATCTGAAAATAAGGGAAAAATACCTTAGTTAATTCATAAAGGTTTCTAGACTATGTTGCAGTGGTGACCGGCTGAACAGAGATGGAATACTGACATGCAAAAGCCTAAAAAAATTTAGATCTAGAGGATTTGATTGGATTGGGGTGCCTAGAGAGGGACAGGGGCACCTGTACGCACCTAGGTACTTATTCTAGGCACCTGAGTCTACAGAAATGCTCAAAAACCCAAATTTTTTAGGGTCGCAAGATGTTTGTTGATACTCACATTTTATTGTTATTGATTCACACAATGATCGTTGAGGTCGCAATAAACCTACAAAGAAGTATAGACCCGTAAAACCCTCAAATAGACATCAAATCCCAAAAAATAAAGATGCATAATGTGGGGTCGGACTATGCTCAGCCACCACAATGGTGGATTTCAAATGAGCAATGCACTACATCTTCAGACCCAATGTAGTTCTATGTGTGTGTGTGGAATTGTGCCCTAGGTTGCTTTTGTGCATATTACACTTGAAGTAGCAAGAAAGTAGCTAAATGTAGAATGTAAATAATGTGTGCATCGAATAGAATGAACTTCCCTCATATGAAGTGTATGTCGATAAACCAAACCTTGTGTCCCTTGTGATGGAGCTAGATGGATGCAATGGAGCTATTATATGCCTTGATGGATGCAACCTTAGGTGGAGATAGAACATGTTTAGTGATTGGTCCCTTATTATGATCACATAACTTTATATTTATATGATTCCTTCACTTGAATTTCATAATTAACCTTGAAAAAGGACAACTACCAAAAAGATAAGATGCTCAAATGGATATAAAGGACCCAAAAAGTGTGAGTAAAGTACAAAGAGGATAAGGATGCCCAAATTAGAGGGGACGGGCACCTAGCGTTGGGGTCTTAGTTGGGCGCTAGTGTCCAGGATCAGAAAAATATGAAGTATCGAAAAGGTCAAACTGAGTGAGAAGAATGTGTAAGACCAAGAAAAGTGGTAATAGAAAGCAAAGAAAGGTGGCCAAAGACATGGGTTAATTAGTACCATTCTTACTTAGGAATCATATGAATAGTAGTATGTGATCAGGACTAGATAATTACCCAAAGTGTGTGATTTTGTGTCTACATTTTCCCCCACTTTATGTTGGTGAGTAGAAATCTTGATAACATAAAGTAGATAGATATGTGTACATGATAACCATATAGATCAATGTAGTAAAGTGTGTTGAGGGATTAGACAATGCGTGGAATGATAAAAATGTGAGTGTGGATGCTAAGGATGAGGAAGTGCAAAAGAAGTGATGATGAAAATGAACCTAGGATAAAAATGTATGTGTAGATGTCATGATGTACTTTTTGTTGATGTTCATGTGTGTGATGTTGTTTGTTGTTGTTGTGGTGATGTTGACTACCACTTCCCATACGGATGAGACCTACAAAAGAGAATCCAAAAAAGTATTCAAATACACGTGTATATGATCAAAATATGTAAAAATGTGTAAGAAGTATGTAAAGTGTGAAAATGAAAAAGGAACATGTGCACTTAATTTGTGATGAGTGAATGAGAAAAATGGATCCTGTAGAAAGGATCCTGGGAAATATGATGCTAGTTACACCGACTACGATTTTTTGGGTGATCTCATGCCAAGTAATGGAAGAAGTGTAGGGAGAATTTTTCTGGTATCATCCTCCAACCTTTAACTACTTCCCAAAATGTAAAACACCACTGCAGATTGTGTGTAAAAATTTGATCCGTAAGGACTCTCAGATCCAATGTGATAGTAAAATGTTTTATGTAAATGCATGCCGAGTGCTAAAGGACTATCTTCCCTATCAAAAGTAACCTTTGAAGTGACATGTCTAAACTGGAAAATTTGTATAATTAACCCCTGGTTATAGGCGACTCTAGGAAAGACCACTTTAGGGGCACCCAGGTGCTACTATTTTGGTCTAGGCACTGGTTTCTATGTTGTGACTAAGGACCCAAGTCATATTTTTAACCATGTCTGAAACTAGAAATTGTGTTGTACCGGTACTATGTTGTGTGTAACTAAAAATGTTATGGGGTGACCGATTCACCCATATGATGCCCCCCTCATTTTGGGTGCATGCAACATCATTGAAGGAGTATGTGGCCCAAAGGAGGACTAACATTTGTGTTGAAATTGATGTCCTGTAGGGGAAGGAAATGTGCTTGGTAGAAACCAACGAACACAAAAAAAAGTGGCTAGGAAAAACTAAGTGTTAGTGCAAGAAAATAAAAACACTCATGTAGAAGATAATATGTAAGCTAAGCAGACAATGTGTACGAAATACAGAAGAAGACAATGTAGACCATGAAAAAGTGGGTTACAAACATGGGACATCACTCACGATGTTGCAAGACAATCAAGGCCAAGATGGTATAAGAAAGAAAGTGTGCACACAAGAAAAAGGGAAAATCCCACAAACAATGAGCATACAATGAGGCAAGAGAAAACAATGGTCAAGCAATGTAATGGAAAACCATGGAAGGAAAATATACTTGTAAACAAATGTTGCACATGAAGCACCCATTAACATGTTAGAGAGATAACAATTATGTCAAACCATGTATAATCTGATGATAGTAATGTGCTATGTACAAAATGAAACAATAGCACCTATAGTGTACGAAATTGGATGCCTTCAGAAGCCTCTGTGGGACTGGTAATAGGTACTGCACCAAGCATCACTGTTGTGTGTAATGGACCTATGGAATCTGTGGTCATGGATAGAAATCAATTGAACACACATGTTTGAATGATAAATATAATGACATACAATATATCTATCTAACATGTGTAATAAGATGAACATATAACAAGTAAATGTAAGAAAGAGTAAATGCAACCAAGATATGCAATATGTTGTGGATGAGGTGGAATGGAATGCAGTGTGAATGATAGGAGCAGTGTGTCCCTCGAGTGGATATATATGTATGCAATGAGGTTCATTTATTTATGCCCCCTCGGCAGTCAAGAATTAACCATAAATGAGATTGCATCATCGGGAAATGGTTTGAGTGATGTGTTGTATATAGAAAGGGTTGATGAATTAAGTGATGATTGTAGAATGGTAATGCATTGATGATATTTTATGTGACATAGGGATGATTGATTGTGAATGTGTGATGATTTAGCCTAAAGCGTATATCACTATACGTGTGAGTAAGATGCTAGTAGGCATGATGATGTAGCACAAGGCATATATCACGAAATAGAAGAACGTGATGACGGTAGAAAACGTGATGATGTAGCACAAAGTGTATATCACAAGATGTATGGATAAGATGCTAGAAAGGGGTGATGATGTAACGCAAGGTGTATATCACAAAATGAATGAATAGGAAAGGTAGAAAGAGGTGATGATTTATCCTAAGAGTGTATATCACAATATGCGGTGAATAAGGTGATGGAGAAGAATGTCGCATAGTATGATAAAAATATTGGTTGATCAAATGTGTGGGTGTGATGAGGTCCATTTGATTGGTAAACCCTCAAAAGTCGAGTATGGACCGAGGGACTAAAGTGCATCATCGGGTAGTGGGTGTAGTGCATAGAAGAAGAGGACTAAAATTTTGGATGTGTAGTAGATGTGGTCATGAGAAGATGTCATAAGTATGTGACATGTAAAGCGTGTAATGTGTGATAGATAATGTGCAATGTGTAATTTAAGATGTGGAGTGTCTATGAGTATGGAGGCACAATTCGTTTATGATGTGGTGGAGAATGTGTATAATGTATAGGTGTATACATAGTGTGAATGATGCATATAGTATGATAAGAGGAAAATGATGTGTATGTGCAAAGGTGTAGAACGTGTGAGGATGTATAACATGTATTAGCATCTAGTATGCAATATGTGAGGTTCATGTGTGTAGTACGCCCTCAATAGTCAAGTGTGAACCAAAGCACAAGGGTTTTTCATAGGGAAATTACGATACAAATAGTGTATCAATATGTTTATGTTGTATGTGAGAGATTAGATATGAAATGATGATAATATGATACCTATGTCGATGCTAGAAGGAGGGGAAGAAATAATGTGATGCCCCCAAGTGTGTAAGTGGTGGAGATCTAGTTAATGATGTTAAGTGGATCAATGTAGGCAGTAGCTTCCTTTACAAAAGTGATGGGATTCTGAGGTGGTAAAGATGTGTGACCATCATCAAAATCAAATTCAACCACATTACTATTATTGAAATGAAATGGTTTATTGACATCATAATATTCATCTGGGTCCCAATCATTGACATAGGCATTGTCTAGAGCACAAGGTGGCATTGTCTATAATTATAAATTTAATTATAGAAGGTGGTTATTGAGCTTCACTTAGCATTGTCACATATACCTTTAATGGAGGATGAGGTATACCAACCTTAAGAGGAGGTTGTTTAATTTTATTAGTTTGATCTATTTTGAGAGTATGCTTGTTTGACTGGCCATCTTGAAGGAGGCACACTAGAGGTAATATGATGGTGCTCACTAGACATAGATGAATTAGATTTAGGAACCCATTGAGATGTAACAATTGGAGAGGAATATGTAACATGATGTTGTGTAGTGAATGAGATAAAACCTTGATGCTCAAGATTTTTGATTCTTCATCGTAAATCATAGCATTCATTTTCATTATGTCCATTGATTCGATGATAATTGTAATATGGGTGACCTTTATATTTTGTAAGTTGATAAGGAGGATAGGATTGAGTAGATGGTAAAGTGATCAATCGATGACTAAGGAGATGAGTAAGAATTTCATGTTGCTTAGCATTGTGACCAAACATGAGAGGCTCTGGTAATGACAAGACTTAAGGCTCACTAATATAAGCAAATTTAGAAGACGTAGAATGAAGATGGAATGTAAAAGGATAACAAACATAAGCCTAATAAGCATCCTTAAGTTGTTAGATTTTAGATTTGAGAGATGTAATCATGGATTCCATAGCCTGAAATTTGTCTTGAAATAAAGAATGTAAAGCTTGAATTGAGTCCAACATGGATTGATTAGATGAAGGATTGCTAAGACTATGGTTTTCAGATAGGCAATCTAAAATAGCACTCACTTGATGCGGTGACATATCACTAGGGAGATACATGATGTCCAGGGATTTTTTCATAATAACTTGGTAATTAGGATGCATTTGAATTAAATCATAAAAATAAATTTGAGCAATTTTAGAAGACATGATATAAAATATGATGTGCTAAAGAAGGGTCTGGAAGACAGATCACGAGTGGGGTTCACCAAAATGATTAGGCTAAAATGTAAAATTTAATCCTAATCTCATGTTATAGTAACAGTAAATAAATAAATAATGAAATATTGAATTTAACTCAAGAAACTAAGAAATAAAGTAATGAAACCCTAATTTTCAAATAAGGGAAAGATGCCTTAGATTATTTGCAGAGGTTTATGTACTATGTCACAGTGGTGACCAGCTGAAAAAAGATGGAATATCGTCAAACATAAGCCTAGAAAATCACATATCTGGAGTATTTGACTGGACTAGGGCACTTAGAGAGGGACAAGAGTGCCCATGGGTGACCAGGTACTGATTATGGGCACTTGTGTCTACATAAATGCTCAAAAATCTGAATTCTTGGGATCACAAGGTGTACTTCGATACTCACCTTTTGTCACTATGGATTCACATAATGATCCTTGAGGTCGTAATAAACCTACAAAGAAGTATAGACCTACAAAACCCTCAAATAGACATCAAATCCCAAAAAATAAAGATGCAGAATGAGGGGTCAAACTATTCTCATCCACAAAAGGTGGAATTACAACTGAGTATTGCACTACATCTTAGACCCAATGTATTTTTGTGTGTATGTGTGTGGAATCATGCCCTAGGTTTCTCTTATGTGTGTTGCACTTGAAGTAGAGAGAAAGTAGCTAGATGTAGAATGTAAATAATGTATGCATGGAATAGAATGAACTTCCCTTCTATGAAATGTATGTGGATGAACCATCCCTTGTGTCCCTTATGATGGAGCTAGATGGATGCAACCTTAGGTGGAGATAGTAAATGTTTAGTGCTTGGTCCCTTATTATGATCACATAACTTTATATTTATATGATTCTTTCACTTGAATTTTGTAATTAACCTCGAAAAGACCGACTACTAAAAAGATAAGATGCTCAAACAGTTAGAAATGACCCAAAAAGTGTGAGTAAAGTACAACGAGGACAGGGGAGGCCATATTGGACGAGGGCACTTGGTTTTGGCATCCTGATCTTGGCATTGGTGTCCAGGATTTAAAATGACAAAGACTGAAAAGGAAGACTGGGCAAGTAGGGGTGTAAGACATAAAGTAACAAAAGAAAGCAAAGAAAGGTGGCCAAAGACATGGGTTAATTAGTACCATTCTTACTTACAAATAATATGAATAGCAGTATGTAATCAAGACTAGATAATTACCCAAATGATGTGATTGTGTGTCTACAAGGAGGTACATTCTCCTATACTACTTTGCTAGGAATTGGTGCATTTTTTTGTGAAACAAGATCCCTAATAGGATTTTCAGGGATGCAATCCTAAAATTCAATATTAGAATCAAGTTCTCCCTATGTATTTTCATTAATCACAAAATGATACGGAAGGCCATATTTCCACCAAGTAAATATCACTTGATTTCACCTCTCGAGTTGGTCGTCCGCAAAAATATGTCCCAATGCAAAACTCCTTCTACATTTGAAGGGAAGATCTTCATGATCAAAGGGGTGAATCCAATTTTTGTCCTGTATATAAGGTCAATATTAGCGGGAAGTTCCTTTAAAGTGTCTATCTTAACAAGGATATGAGCATAAGTTTTTTGGATATAGCCAGTTGTGTATGGATCAACATTTAACAAATTTCCCAAGGTGTTTCCTATAGAAACGAGACAATTTGTCACCCAAAATTGTAGAGGAAAATGTGGCATTCTAATCCAAACCATTTTGGTTGAGAATGATTTGATAAGTATATTAAAATATGGGAACTGGGGTTTCAAAATCAAATAATGAGATTGTTGGATCCAAATTCTTTCAATTATAGTATTCTTATCATAAATCTTGGTAAAAATAACTATGAAAATTATTTTAGCACAAGGATAAATTTATAACTAACCTTCAAGCAAGGTAAGCCAATACTTTGAAATCCAAGCATGGATATTAGGTAATATGGGCCACCATCCACTGAATTTTCTAATCAGTCCATGCTCCTAGAAGTAAGACTATAGTTTGTTCACATCATCACCAAAGTTCATGCACAAAGTGCTAGAGGCAGAGGTCATGGTTTTAAAAACTGATCTTTTCTAAAATGCCTCCCAAAATTATTTGTTTTCGTTTAGAGGATACATCGTATGGCTATCCCCCAAATCCATCCCAGCGACATCAGAAAATAACCTAACATAGGTAAAATAATGGACAGGGGATGATACAAACAAGGGAACCACCTCCATGTCCATCCCCAAGTCTGACCTTACAGGCATCAACCCTGCCACCACCACCGACTCCAAAAAATACATTAAGATGGGATAAATTTTCATGAGATCCATCAGAATTCATCAAAAACTATAGAGTATTATTTGAAGGGTGAGTAGTGGAAGGGTGAGACAGGGCTCCACAAATAGATCCACCTTCAACAAGAGATCCACCAGCTGAACCCAAGCAGCCACCACCTCTGCTAACCCTAATAAGTATCTGACTAGATCATTCTTGGATCAAATCTTCCTTAGCAACTAAGTATAATACAGGGGGGATTTTCCCAGGGATTTTTCACTGCCACCAATGTTGTCATCATCCCATGCATTCCATACCACTCTCCCTCAATCAATTTTCTTAGGGTTAGGTTTAGGTTTTAGGCCATGATAAATATAATTATTAAGATATCCTTACTAAGATATATTTTCACATTCGTAATCCAATCAACTCATCTCTCTAGCTCTTCCACAACTTTACGGTCTTTACACTTTTATTTATCGTCGATTCTAAGAATATTATTTTATCAAAGCATTATTAAACCTTTGATACTCATGACATAACTTGTCGTTTTGTTTTTCTCTCTAATTCAAAAACATATTCAAGGGTCAAGATGTAATATTTGATCTTGGACAAACTGTATGGTCCCCCCCTTCACATTTACTAACTCAAATTTTAATTTCAAAATCTTATTTGGAGGGTAAAAGAATGCATCTTGGTTACACTTTTACCCTGATTTTCGTAAATAATTCTATTGAAGAGTAAAAGTGATATACCATTCTAAATGAGGTTATGGTGTAAACTAATTATATGTTATAATTAAAATATGTCACCTGATACTACTTATATATATATATATATATATATATATATATATATATATATATATATATATATATATATATATATATATATTGTTGTGTTCTATTTTGTGAATGATATAGGGTTATTTTTAGAAATTTGCATATATGGGTACAAATTACACACAAGATAAATATATAAAAATATTAATATTTCGCAGGTTAGTGTTTCACATTTATTCTACATAAGGAATTTTAGTTCCTAGTCATTTTTTTGGAATTTTTCCATACATATTATAATTATTAAAAAAAATAATTAATCTATATATGTTAGGCACAACTTTATGTAGCCTTTAACATGTTAAAATATAATTTTGTTATTTTCGAGATGAAAAAATAAATATTTGTATAAGGCCTAGTTATTTTTATAATCCATTTAAGATTTTTTAAATATTAGTTTTTTACATATTATGATTTTATCCCCATTTTATTTATCAAAAGTTACAACATAAATATATAAATGATTAATATTAAGTATGGTAGCTTTGCACATTTCTTCTACACTAGGAATTATAGTTCCTTGTTTTTTTTTTGAATTTTTCCATACATATTTTATATATTGATAAATTTATTAATTAATAGATATCATTAATTTTTGTGCATGTGTTTCACAACTTAAGATGGCCTTAAACATGTCAACATATGACTTTTTTTGTGAAAAATACATATTTATATAGTGCCTAGTTATTTTTTTACAATTTTTTATTATCTATTTAATATTTTCTAAATATTACTTTATTTTTCGATTCTAATTTTACCCTAAATTGTATTCGCAAAAAAGTGTAACCCAGATTCATGATTTTACTCTAGGTCATTTCATTTTCTTAGGGTCAGCCTCATTAAATTATTTCACCTATGGAAGGCTATAAAAGCAAGTTAACATGTCTCTTTATAACTCACTTAGCACTCTTACAAGCTACTCTTGCAAATATCTTTCTAAAATCACTCAAATGGTTCCTAAATCTACCCAAATTAGTTACATATCATCTAGATAATTCCCTGTACTACATGGTTGAAGGACTCAACCAAGTCAAATAATTTATCATCCACCATTTCTAAGCATGAAAATGTCATAGATCCATGTTTTATCAAGAGAAAAGTCACTCCAAGCCTTTCCCAAGGGTTTCAATCAACAAAGGGTTAGGTCACATAGCTGAGCCACACCACATCTGATTGCTACCACATTTTATACATTCTAAACTACCCATATATCCTAATATCTTTGTGTAAATTTCAATGTTTATTTTTATCATTTTGTGCACATTCTTATATCAGAAACCTCCAAAAATATATGGTGTATCACCCCATTTTATCATTTTCATCTTTCCTTCTAACCCTTACCTCCACCATTTTAGTTTAGGGATACACTGAAAGGGAACCGACCCTTTAAATATGGAGATTCACCTCACTTTTGGGATATCCACAGCCTATGAGGTGTTTCCATTGTCTATCCACAAAAGTGGGGAGAGAGAGAAAGAACAAATCTGCCATTCCTCACATAGGGTGCACTTCTGCTAGATAACAGTTACTACTGCCTAAAATCCTCAATTAATCATCTAACATATAATCTATTATAATCTTCCTTTTCTCATACATTTCCCAACTATTTTTTTTGCACGTTCTTTACATATTCACTTTTTTTTATCTCCCAAAAAACTTCAAAGACTTCAAAGGAACCCAAAGTATGAAAAATACATGAGTATGAATTAAAATTAAGAATCCTGCAATAAAGGCACTTGCATAAATATTTGAGGCCTACTACATATTATATTGTTAATACAATTACGTAATTTTATTTTTATTTTGAATGAAGTGAATTGAATTGGTATGTAAGGTTGAACACTAACTTCTACTAGCATTTATAAAACTAATAAATTAATCTAATCTTCATAAAAATCATAGGAAAATAAAATAAATTAGCACCTCCTAAATGTTAACACCTTAGGCAGTTTCCTAGTTTTCTTCCTTAATCCCCCTTTGTTCCTCAACAAAAAATTATATTCTAATAAGAAATGATGGAATATGTTGACATAGAAATAGAAAATAAAAATAACAATCACCAACTTGTAGTGGGTATTTTTAACCATTTAACATTAAAATGGCTTTTCTCTCTTGGAAGCTTTTGTTTGATTTTATATTTAAATAACAACGCAACCTACAATACTTTCCCAATGTAAGTGAAAAATTCAATAATGATCAATCACCCATTTTTGGAAAGCATTCAAGTCATCTTTTGTCCATCTTGGATTAAATTTGACTGTCACCTCTACCCGTAAAAAAAAAGGATTGGTCTTTCATGATGAATATATTTGGGATTTTATTTAGGAAGGTAGATGATTATATTTGATAAGTAGATTGTGAGATTTATATTGATTAGTGAATTTCAGTTTTGTAGAGAAGGTGACAGAGGAGTGACACTATAAGTAAAACATCTACATCAGCTGGTGAGAGCACAAGGAGAGGCCTCCAGAGCTTGTTCTAGGGTGGAATCTCTAGCTCGCACATCCCAAGCATCCGGTGTAGTACCTTTGGTGAAAATCATACAAAGACCCCCTCAAGGGGGTATGGATGCTTGAGCCATACAAATATTGATGATGTATTATGATGGACCTTGATTATATTTTTGTCGATTTATAGAACCGATTTGATATATTTATATATGATGATTTTGATTATGATGATGTTTGTTGATGTAGATGTTTTACTTATATTTTTCCTTTCTTTTCTCATGCATGTATGCCGTAATAATCATTATACTTTAGGAATAATAATCAATCTCATCAATATCAATCTCCTTTGTCACTCCTATGTTGCATACTCCGCAAAACTGAAATTCACTAATCAATATCAATCTCACAATCTACTTATCATATATAATCATCTACCTTCCTAAATAAAATCCCAAATATAATCAGCCTGAGAGACCAATCCTTCTTTAAAATATTTTTTACATCCTTCTTTAAAATATTAACAAATCCATTTTCACTCCACACCTTTGATGCAGCACCATCTGTAGAAACAACAATCAATATTTTTATTTGAAATACCCCTTTATTTCTTCAAAACACAAATTGCATCATACAATGTTTTCCCTCTTCCATCACACACATTTATGAACTTTAAGAATTATGAAATAGGTGGCCCTAACCATTTTGATTCCATAAAAGTAGCATAAACCACAAGGTGTTTCTCTTGGCTTCGATCAGTACTTTCATCCAACATCGATGAAAATAATGGATTGTCTAGCATTTTTGCACCTTTCATCTCTTCAAGTTACTTAGATATGGAAAAAAGGAAATCATTTACAGACATATGATTTGTATATGATTTATACTCTTTATTTTTGGGAATTTTTGGTGTTTCCAATTACATTTCAAGAGAGCAAAGGGACTCATATTTTAAAAGGGGCAAGTCTTCTTGCACATCCTAATAAATTGATTTCATGGTTATGATGATTCTTTCCTTATTTACGTCATCAATAGTCACAATGTGTTCTAGAATTGATTTTTATTTCACTTCATTTCCAAATATCCATTTTTCTTGTCATAATTTTTGAATTTTCGTCCCTTCAACGGTCCCCTGGTCTCGCCCCGTTGGGGTGCAGCAATGGTGCGCCAGGCGGGCCAGGGCTTGTCGGAGGCTCTGTTCAAACGCCTGGGTCCCCGTGGGCCTGACGCTGATTCGTTCCTCACGGACCGAGACTCGTCTCCTTCTCAAGACGATATTCCATCCGTGTCCTTAATCGAGGATGTTGCTTTCACTGAGCATACGAATTGTCTTTCTTCGAGAGCTATTTTTGCTAAGTTCATCGGAAGACGTCTCCCTTTTTCGAGTATAAGAAAATGGTGCGAAACACAGTGGGGCAGCGGCCTTAATATTCGTTCCCTGGAAAAGGGCTTTTTTCTAGTGCTCTTCCGTAGCGCTGCACAGAGAGACGACACTATGGAAAGGAAAAATTCCCTTCTTACCGATTCAGGGCTTGCGATTCGCGAGTGGGAGCCTCACTTTGACTGTCACAAAGCGGCGGAGGATGGGTCTCAAGTGTGGATTCGCTTGTATTCCCTGCCTAGTGAATTTTGGTCGGCTCCCATCCTTTCTAAAATATGCTCCAGTCTCGGGCGGGTCATTCGCATTGACCCGGTTACTCTGAATGGTACTCTTTCTTCCTTTGCTAGAGTATGTATTTCTGTTTCTTCAGCTCCTAAACCAAAGGAATTGATTCTCATCAATACCCCCTCGGGTATCTGGAAACAAAAGGTTGTTTATGAAGGTTTATCAAATATTTGTTTCAAGTGTTTGAAGCCAGGTCATACTCGTAAGTCTTGTTCCACTCCCACACATGGTGCCTCATTTTGGCGGAAAGTGTCCCACGTCTCTCCTGCCCACCCACCTTCCCCTCCCCCAGGTGCTCCTCTTTCGTCTCCTTCCCCTGCCCCCAGGATCCCCTTCCTGTCATTGAACCTCTTGCTTTGGCTCCTGAAACGCTCTCCCTAGTCAAAGAAACGGCGGCTGTTGTCAAGGACTCCTCCCGGATCCTATCCCTGTTCCACGAAGGCATTTCCATTGGTATGGGTGGCAGCTCGGAGGACCTTGAGAAATGGATCTCGGTTAAAGAGGATTTGCTTTTGTCTTCCAAGGTCGACCCCCCTGAGGAACCACTTGCTACCATAGCGTCCCCTTCCCCCCCTTCGCGACCTTTGGGACCGCTCCTTCCCACTCCCCCTCTTCTAAATGTCGATTTTGGTCCCAAAAGTATTCTTGGTCGCCCTAACAAATGTAAGCTTTCCCTTAACGAAGTTGCCCACGGGAAGCAACTTCAACTTCGGTCTTTTTTTCCGTCTACCAGTAGGAGAGGCAAGTCCTCTCTGAAGCAAATATGATCATTTTTTCCTGGAATGTTAGGGGCCTCAATGCTCCTAACAAACGTCTGTTAAGACGTTATGCCTTGGCTGAGGGTGTGGATATTTGTTTGATTCAGGAAACTAAAATGTCAGCTGAAGGTTGTAATAGAAGCTGGTTCAATAAATGGAAAGGGTGGGAAGGCTGTTTCTCGGATTCTGTCGGAGCCTCGGGCGGTCTAGGTATTCTTTGGAAAGCTGCAAGTTGCATGATAGCTCCCCTTGTTATAGATTTAAACTTCATTTGGTGCAAGGTTTCGATTAAGCATTCTGAGGATTTCTTTTTCCTCGGAAATGTTTATGGCCCATCCACTCCCATCAGCAAAAGGATTCTTTGGGGTAATCTTAGCCAGCTGCTGACGGCCGTGTCAGCGGATAAATTCATTGTTGCTGGTGATTTCAATGCTACCCTTTCTGATCGTGATAAGCAGGGTGGTCTTCAATGGCAGCCTCGTTCGCAGGTGGATTTCTCTTCCTTTGTTTCCTCTTCTCATCTGGTCGATTTGGAGCCGTGCAAGGGTTGGTTCACTTGGAACAACAGGCGTTCTGGGTTCAGTTCCCTCGCGGTGCGCCTTGATCGCTTCCTGGTTTCCGAACATTGGTTACAACAGAATTTTCTTCTAAAAAGCTCGGTCCTCCCTTTTTCTGGTTCCGACCATTTTCCTGTCTCTGTGGTTCTCAACTTTGACATCCCTCCCCGTCGTTCCCCCTTTAAATTTGAAAATATGTGGCTTCAGGACCCTTCTCTTAGGTCGCAGATTAGGGGCTGGTGGGACTCCTTCATAGTTAAAGGAACTCGGATGTTTCAACTCTCTAAAAAGCTTTCTTTGCTTAAAGACAAATTACAAAGCTGGAACCATTCAGTGTTCAAAAACATCTTTCAGGAAAAGCTTCGAGTAGAGCAGTCTCTTCGCTCTCTTAACGAGTCTATTTTGCTTCATGGGATGTCACACGAGGATCATCAGAAGGAAAAAATTCTGCTAAAGGATTTGGGGGACATCCTTCTCAAAGAGGAAACCTTTTGGCGTCAGAAATCTAGGGAAACATGGTTATTGGATGGGGATAAAAATACCAAATTTTTCTTTTCTTCGGTCCGTGCCAGAAGAAACTTCAATTACATCTCCTCTCTCAAACTCGAAGATTCCACTTACGCCACCTCGCAAGCTCAGATTAAAACAGAAATGGTGGATTTCTTCCGCAAGCTCCTTAATGATACGGAATCCCCCCGTTGGTCCGCAATCCCTTCTTCACTCTCAAATTCCCAGTTGTATTTCGGAGGCAGATAATGATTCGCTTCTTTCCCCCTTCTCCTTTGAAGAGGTTCGGAAAATTGTGTTCTCCATGAAGCGTGACAAAGCTCCTGGTCCGGACGGTTTCCCAGCTTCCTTCTTCCAGGATTTCTGGGACGTCGTCGGTCCCGATGTCTGGCAGGCGGTTGAGGAATCCAGAGTTACGGGAAAGATTCTTGGGAACCTTAATCACACTTTCATTTGTCTGTTCCCTAAAAAATCCCAGGTTGAGAAGCTTGATGACTTCAGGCCTATTTCCTTGTGCAATACCGCCTATAAAATTATCTCCAAAGCTATTGCCACGAGACTTTCCCCTTTGATGCATAAGTTTATAGCTCCGGAACAGAGTGGGTTCATTCCTGGAAGATCCATCACGGAAGGCATTATTATTTCTCACGAACTCATTCACTCCCTTCATAATTCCTCCAGAGCTGGAATGTTGATAAAATTGGATTTCAGCAAAGCTTATGATCGGGTAAACTGGAGATTCCTTCTTATTTCTCTGCAAGCATTGGGTTTTGGTGCTCATTTCTGTAAGTGGATTTTTGAATGTATTGCTTCCCCGCGCTTCTCGGTGCTCGTAAATGGGTCTGCGGAAGGCTTCTTTCAGATTAGCAGGGGCATTCGTCAAGGTGACCCGCTTTCCTCATTCCTCTTTACAATAGTGGCGGAAGCTCTTAGTCGTAGCATTAAGGCTGCGATTCATGATGGTTCATTGAAAGGCCTTCACGTGTCCTCCAATCTTCCTCCTCTTTCTCATCAGCAATTCGCTGACGACACTTTTCTATTCGGACAAGGGACTGTTCCGGAGGCTAGGCGCATCTCCTCTATTCTGGATTCATACTCTGTTGCTGCGGGTCAGGTCTTAAATTTTCATAAATCCGTGATCTTCTTCTTCAACGTGGCCCCCAGGCTTCAGGGGAGAATTAAAGAGATTCTTGGTTTCTCTTTGGGCAAACTTCCCCACTCTTACTTGGGAGTTCCTTTGTTTCATGGGAAGGGTAAGGCTCAATTATGGAACGGGCTTCTTAATTCCATCTCTGCCAAACTCCTCTCCTGGAAAGGAAAATGGTTGTCCCTAGCCGGTCGTGCGCTTCTCATAAATTCGGTGCTCCTATCTATTCCTATCGACACGCTATCCATTCTACAGATCCCTAACTCTGTTCTCCTCAAAATTGAGAAGGTGGCCCGTACTTTTCTATGGCAAGGCCTCAACTCCGAACGAAAATTCCACCTTGCCAAATGGGATCTGGTTATGCTTCCTAAGAAGATGGGTGGTCTAGGCATCCTGGATTTGGCCATTCAGAACATGGCTCTCGGAGCAAAATTGGTTTGGAATTTCATTTCGGATAAAAGTAGACTTGCCTTTAAAGTCCTGGCTCATAAATACATGGAAGGGCAACGAAATGAGCTTTTTCTTTCCAGTTCTGAGCTTCCTAAGGGCTCTCACATTTGGAATTTTATGTGTAAATCCAAAAATCTTATTGCTGATCGGGTTTCGTGGAAGATTAACAATGGTCGGGAAGTGTCTTTCTGGGACGAAAGCTGGAATGGCTTCCCTCCCCTCAACCTGCTCCCTTCTCTCAATGGTATTATGAATTCTTCCAAATTACTTTGGGGCTCTCTTGTTTCCGATTATGGCTTCCAGCATCCCGACGGTTCGCCCTCTTGGTGTTGGAAAGATATCTCGTCTATCGGCGCCCCTGCTCATGAAGCTGATCTCTTTTCCTCCTCTCTGAAGGAGCGCCATGCCTCATTCCTAAATTGTTCAGATTGTTTATTCTGGGTTGGAAATAGTTCTGGCCACTACACTGTCAAGAATGGCTATAACATACTCCTTTCTCAAATCGGCCAGGGCTCTCCAAGTTCTTTTGGATGCTGGCACCCCCAAATAACACCGAAGATTGCGTATTTCGGTTGGCTTGTTCTGAAGAGAAAGGTTCTCACTCAAGCTAGAAGGCGTGCATGGGGCTTTATTGGCCCATCAAAATGTCTTCTTTGTGGTGAGGCAGAGGAAGATCTGGATCATCTCTTCCTCTTTTGTCCTTTCACCTCCAAGTGTTGGGATTGGCTCTTTAATAAGCTGAACGTTGCCTGGGTTCATTGTAGCAGAATTGAAGCTAACCTTTCTTCTTGGCCGACCTTTTCCCAAAACTGCTTGCACAGTTCTATTTGGCTTGTAAGTCCTTACTTCTTGCTTTGGCACGTTTGGTGGGAACGAAACCTCCGCCTTTTCAGAGAACAAAAAGCTGAGCTTCCATCTTTCCTCTCCAAGCTGGAGGTGGCAATTTCTGAATGTATTAGTGCTAAGAGTTCTTCTTTTCATTCCTTTTCCTCCAAAGACTTCGACATTCTACAGCATTGGTCCCTCATTAAAATCCCCACTCCAGGTTCTATTATCCGCAAGGGGCTCTCTCAAATTGAAAAAATGCTGCTCAGGAAAAATACTAGATGGCGTCCCCCCCCCGGAAGGGCAGTGGAAATTAAATTTCGATGGAGCCTCCAGAGGTAATCCGGGTCCCTCTGGGGCTGGTTGCATCATCAGAGACGATCGAGGTCTCCTCATCCACGCGGGCTCTTTCCCGTTACAAGATGGCACTAGCAATTCAGCCGAAGCTCAGGCCCTCCTGGAAGGGGTCAAGTTGGCGGTTCATTTTGGTTGTTCTGACCTTTGTATCGAAGGGGATTCTCAAATTCTCATTTCAGCGGTCTCTACTGGCGCTTCTCATTCGTGGAAAATGAATTTATTCCTTCCTTCTATTCATTATTGGCTTGGCAAACTACATTCCTGGAACATATCTCACAAGTACAGAGAAGCGAACAAGGCAGCTGATTTCCTGGCCAACTTCGCTATCGACTATCCATCCGTCTTGTTTTCCTCCAACAACGATCACTTGTGGCCTGGTCTTCCTTCCCTCCTTTCCCTCGATCGGAGCAACAGTCGAGGTTAAGCCTCACGCGCCTCCACTGCATTTAACAGCTCCCCCGTGCGACAGTCTCCTCCCTCCCCATCTCTTTTTTCGACGGCATCCTTCCACTCCCTCGCTGTTCTCCCACGCGCTTCTCTGGCTCCCGTCATCTCCCCGCGTTTCTTGCCAGGCTTCCCTCGGGACTGCTCCTTCATCCCTCTCTATATTAGCTTGCTCTGTTGTCCACCTGGAATGTCTTTCCTTGCATTCATTTTGTTTCTTGCTTGCGCCATGTCCTTTGTGGGTTTTCCTTTTGTGGCTCTGCGAGGACAGTTCCGGGAAATAGCAGACGTGTCGGCCATTGACAGGAGGCGATTAGCCATGATTTTCAAGTATTCGACCACAGCAGAGGCCGAAGCCATTGAAGCAATTCTTGGAGACTCGTATCGCTTCAGCGCCCATCGCCCGCGCACCGACTCCGACGTCGCGTCAGCCTTCGTGTCCTTCTGCACTTTGCTTCATCCTGTCATTGCGGATGTAGAATTGGTTGCTACTGATCTTATTTATGCTGTGCACTGCGTAGGTCTTCACGACCAGCTCGTGGAGTTCTCACTTCCTGACCCACTTCTGTGGGTGGAAGACGTGGACGAGCTCGCTATCGGTTCAAGCAGGGATATTCGCTGGCTCAGCGGACAATACAGGGACCTGGTCACGTTCGCACAAAATTTCCACCCTTCACTGGACCAGCGCTTCCTGCCAGTTGTGGACATTGATGCGGCCCTGTTTCCACTCCATTCAGCTGTTGATCAACTGAATGCTCTCAAAGATCGTGCACTTCAAGCATTCAACTTCCTGCTACAGGCGGCTTCCTCACGGGCTGGTCACTCCTCGGGTCGGTAGTGACATCTCTGGGTCCTTCGTTCCGTAGGCGTTTCCTTTGTCTCTGTTCGCTCTTCATCTCTTTTCTTCAGCTCTTCTCCTTCTCTTCCCCTCGTCTTCTCGTTCTCCTTCTTCCTTCCTCCGTATTTGTAGGGTTGGGGTCCCTCTCCCCACCGGTTCATAGCTCCGGTCAAAAGCGTTTACCAATCAAAAAAAAAATATTCTTAAAATGTCTGGGATTTTTTATGAGCGTAAATATTTTACTTTTTTTTGCTACATTTTGTGTAAAATATCGCATGTTGTTTATTAATTTTACAAAATAATATATGTAAAAAATATATAACACTTATTTATTAAATCTAAATTGATACTTTTATTTAATAATCCCAACTCATTATGTGGAAGTAGTGGTACCTTGAAAACCTACGGTTGAGAGATTTATAGAAGCAATCCTCTATCTATGGAGACTCATAGAAACTCTACTTGGGAAACTCAATATGATAATCTAAGGAAAAAAAATGCACTCAAATATGAAAAGATTAAAAAAGCCAAAAAAACTAATGCATTAATTTAAACTTTAAGAGTATGCATATTAAACAATGCATTCAAATTTTCATGTTTTAAACAAACCTCAACAAACTTTTCCAATATTTTCTTAGCATGTGGTGAATAAAACATGGGAAACTACATATTATCATGAAAAAAAATAAAAATCATGTGACTTGACAAGTAGATGTGAAAGAAAATTATAGAATCAAATAGAAGACTCGTGATTTGTTGATAAAATACCTCAATGTGATTCAATTCATGAATTCTAATTGTTGTTGGATATGAGGAAAATAATTTTCAGAAAATGACTTCTAGATACTCATGTAAATGTAATTTGGATTTGAAAAGTTCTTACTTCACAAGTCTTTGCCAATATTTGTCCAACAAACAACTAAAAATTTTAGCCATGGTTGCCCCAAAAGTTGTGTATGTGATTAGTGCTTACAAAAGTCACATGCATTTGGCACAATATCAACACAACAAGGCCCCATAGACTATAATGATCATTTGATACAAGATAAATATAATTTTTGAAGAAGAAGCCTTACATTTTGTTTGGATAAATGAAATTCCCATGTCTAAAGATAAACTTATGAATCTTTGTGAACATCCTCCATGCAGATGGAAGAGGGTGAGCATATTCCTCAAGAAATAGAAGAGATTTTCCTAGCATGATAAATGTGTATGCAAACTATGTAACCCAATTCATTACATATTTCTGACCATAGTGGAAATTCCTTTGGATAAGGTAAGTGACAATGTCAATAATTTCCCTAAATAAATGTAAAATTTACATGAAAAAGGTAGAGAACAACTGTATACAAGCAACAAAAGTACAAAGTTAAAGAAATTGAATTTAGATGAAGGAAAACAATTGTAATAGGTGAACTAATGATGCATTTGAAAAAAGATATACTTTCTACTAAAGTAGAAGATTGGGCCCTATATAGTTATAAGTTATTTGATCATGTTTATCAAATGAGGATATGAGCATCTCTGATATTTTCAATGTTACATATTTTAATGAATTTCATAATGAGAATGAAATGGGGAGCACGTTGATTATATATCATATTTGGGGAAATAAATAAAGGTAATTGTTTAAGTGTTTGATGAGTGAACTATTTCATGTTAGAATAGAAAATTTCAAACAATCTATGTGGTGTAAGGATAAAACCCAAAACAATCCAACTGCATATTGAAAGATAAAAACCCAAAACAATCCAACTGGATCTTGAAAGATAAGACCCCAAAACCATCCAACTTGATATTGAAAGCTAAATAATACCCCTGGAAGATGATGCATGTCCATGTCATTAAAAAAATAAGCATACATTTAGAATTATTATTAGTTGAGAATCTAACTATTTCAAAATAAATAAATAGTTGCATTAGAGAGAGTGCAATGTTTTTCTTATGTAACAAATAAAAAATGTATTTCTAAGGCTGAAAAAATTTATTGGCACCTCTATTGGAAAATCCCTCCAAAAATGAGTGTGATGGTTGGAGTATTGGAGACTTGGAATGACACTTAAGACAGCTGAAAATTAACCTCTGAATTGTATTTCTTGAATCACTCCTCCCAAACTCTTCAAAAGAGCGTTGAATTCACAAACTAGGTTCATTTAGAGCTCCAACTGCTTGCACAAACAGACTGTTTAATTTCACCTTGGATACGATTTTTTCTCATTAAATCTCAAACAAAGTGGAACCTTCTGGATTTAAGAGCTCATTTTTTTTTGTTAGCACATTCCAACTGCAACTTGCAAGTCTAGACTACGCAACATTAATCTTCGCGGCTGGAAATTGAAGATAACATGACTAAATCTTTTGAAATCTTTAGTCAGATGAATTTTTAATTTTACATTTGCATGGCTAACCTATATAAACCTAATTTTGTACACTTTTTATTTTCATTCCTATTACTAAAAATTGATCTTTTCATGTTAGATGTCGCTAATGCATCTATTTCTAGTAACGGGTGCCTTGAGGGGCTCATTTCGGGATAAGGGTATTGTTATTCACATAACCATTGGGTTAGGGATGATACATGGAGAGAGAATGGATTTTAGTCTTATTCATGTTCTTTGTTTGCTCTTACCTTCTCATTTTCCTCCACATTCTTCTGACACCTTATTTTCTCATGACCACATTACATTTTTCTTGCATTATCTTTATTTTTAATGACGCTTTGCACACTCCCTCTCATTTCCTTTCCTAGATGATGCCATTACCCACAGGTGATTATGTCAGCACTATTTCAAATCCCTGGCTGACATCTTCACCCGTGGGTGATGACGTCGGTAGAAAGACCCCAACTTACATTTTCACATCATCATCATCACATCAAATCACAAAGGAACTCATTATTAGCTTTTCTTTCTTGCACCAGCTTGCATCTTCTCACTCATCTCTTGGATTTCTTACATATTAACTCTTTGCTTGGATGTTTTTCTTGTTTGCATTGGTTTTCTCTCACTTTGGGCCACCCATAGTGAGTTACGACAGGATTGTTTCCCCTTCTCCACCCAAAATTTGTTCTCTCTTTATGTATGGTCCTTTGGGAAATAGATGCATCAGCGACCACCCCCCAATAGGTAAGTTCTCTAGCTCAACTTGTCATTTTTATAGATTAGTCTCCAACACCTTTGTTATTTACTATATGTTAGCTTAGTGTTTTATGAACCTGTTAGGTTAGCATATTGTATTTCATTTCTTTATTTCTTGTTACATGCTTTAATTTGGTTAGCATAGTCTTTGCATGCTTATTTTGTTCATTATCACCCCCCATAGTGTCGATACCTCAATAGGGTTCCTTCCTCTTCTTTGACCTAAGGCCTTAAAAACCTTAGGTTATCCTAATGTAATGGTTACTTCCATTTAGGTATGTGATCTTATCGGTCCCTATACCCCCTTTAATTCTATCCATTATGTACCAGTCTTGGTGTGTCCCTTACTCATTTCCTCGATAGCCTATTTGAATGAATGATAAGAGTGCACGATGTCTAGACAAAAATTTTCCTACCATACATCCTTGGTGAACCCAACGTGAATCTTATTTTGTTCCTTTTGATTGAGTAGATCTCATTAAAATCATTCATTTTTCATTTGTTTCTTGTCTCGGCCCTTAAAATTCAAAAAAAACCCTTAAAAACAGTCTTTCTAGATGTCATCGGCCCCTATGTCAATTATGTACAGGGCCGATCCTATCTATTCTATCCAAAATTTAACACAGGCACCTTTGGCCCTTATGAAACCCTTTTTATAGGGCCAATTATGTCAGTATATCATTTTTTTAGCTTCTTTTGCATCAAATCATCACTCCATCATGGAGTATCTTAGTCTTTAACTCTCCAATTCTGATGAATAGTAATTTTCATAAACTAATCACCCAGAATATAGCTTTCCTTCTACTCATATTTATGTGTGATGGGAGCTAATAGGAAGAAGTATATACTCGCAATAATAACATCTCAAGTGATGAAGAGGAAGAGATTGAATTGAGGACATTTCTTATCTTTCACCTAAGATCCAAAATTTCCTGTATAACTTTCCTCAATACAAGTGGTAACCTGAGTCAGTAATTCATAAGCATCTTCTTGAATTTTTATTTGAGAAACTTAACAATATGGTGGATAGTGAGAAGGCTACTATGGCAGGATCATCTAAAAATGCCTCTAGTTCTGACCCCACTAATCTTATCCTCCATCTTATAAATAAAATGAGCCAACAATAAACCACCACTACAACCCAACTCCTTCAAACGCAAACCAACATGGTTCAAAATTTTGACCCTCCTAACCCAGGATCTGGGGTGCAATCCCCCATCCCTTTCCTAATGGACCTATTGGGGAACCTGTTACTCAACCTCTCATTCACAACAAAGTCTTGTGGGTAGTCTAACAAGAGAATCTAGTGCCATACATTTCTAGCATGGATATTGGAGGCATTGCCTCATCTATTTCATATGATGGATCAATTGATCCCACTTTACACATTAAAGCCTTTGGAAATATTTATATAGAGTGGATCAAATTCAACTCTTACACTACCACTAAAATTTATCAAAGACTCTTACTAGGGATTTCTTGGATTGGTATCACACTTTAACCCCTAACTCCATTGTGGAGCAAGGATCTCTAGTAATAGCCTTAGTGAATGAATTCTAAAATTATGATTTACCTAAGAATAACACCAATGATTTCATTAAATTTTTAAAACATGAGAATGAATCAATTGAAGCATTCATCAAACATTGGAATACCCTATCTAATAAGGTAGAACATAATATGTCGAATGATAGCCTTTTCCAATTTTTCGTTCGAGCTCTAGAACGTCGCCTTCAATATAAGGTTAGGTATTTTTATCCTACTTCCCTAGATGAAGCTTTTGAATAAGCTAAAAGACAAGATTACCTATGTGGGAATTTGAAAAGGCTCCTCTTAATAATCAAACAACTAAACATATACAGATCCTCCAAAATTCAAATAAAAATAATGCCACGGATGACATGATCTCAGATACCCTTTCTCTTATGGCTTCTTCGAATAGAAATGTCTTTAATATTGATCCAAAATCTAACAATAGTAAGAACTAGCCTGCTTATTTCATCCATTGACCAAGGATGATTTGAGATGATGCATGCCTAAACCATCTAGTTAGATTGGTGCCATTGCCAATTGGGTCCATTTTCATGAAAATTTGTGTGCCCTTAACACAGATGCCTTCACACTCTTCTTAGGTCCTCAATTTAACCATGAGGCCATCATTAGAGAGCATTTGACTAAATTATTCAAGGCTTGTGATGCTCAAAAGTAGAAGGATTGTCACAATGCCATTAATAAATCCAATGAAGAACTCAAATTTTTCTCTAATCCTATGCCTAACCATAATTTAGGTGAAATCTCTATGAAATCAGAAAATGCCACAATGAATGTGGTTGATCATGATTATCCTTCTGAGAACACAGTTTTCATAAATGATGTGAGGCATGTTATAGAATATATAGATATTGAATATCCTCCATCATTTCAGCCTGAGACTCACAGAGTCATTTATCCTTGTGTCTTTTAAAATCAAACCTTCAAAGTCAAAATTTTATCTTCTACAGACACCATCGCCCCCTGTGACAAAACTGCTATAGGGATGAAGGCATATGAAATAACTCCTCCAATCATAGACACCTTCAACTGGGATAATGGAATCGAGCATAAAAAAATTCAATTTCTAAAGTATCATTAATAACTCCTCATTCTGAGCCTATTTTTTAGGATCCTCGACACTCGGTATGTTTCTCGGTATAGCCAAAATGAGTGGCATCCTTTAGAAGCATTATCTCAAATTCCTATTCCAATTCCCTTTTTAGAACTCATGTGCACATCACCTCACTATCATGAGCATATTATGACTGTATTCTTTTATATGAACATCCCTTTCCCTCCTACCTTGGGGTAGTCCCCTAAATTACATTGTTCGAAAGAAAAAATCCACTGTCAATGTGAAGAACTTTCCATTTACATGGATCATACCAATGATGTTCAAACTTAAATATTTTTTCCTATAGTTTTCATGATTCTAGATGAACTCTTGTTTCGAGTAGATGATCCTCCACTTTTCATTTCTATAGAAATTATTCAAAACACAGTCAAGTTTTCCCTCATTGATGAAGGTGTCGACACTTGTGTGGCCTCATTAGACTTCATCAAAGCCCTCGGTTACTCAATCAAAACTATTAAAACCACATGTACTAATTGTCAAGGGTATGATCATTGATAGATGCCTCTCATGGGTTACATTTTTCTTTCCATTATCATTCCTCCTAGGACCATACATGTGAAATTCATGGTCTTTAACTTCCCCCTATCTTATAATATCCTCTTAGGTCAACCTTGGACCCATTGCATACATGCAGTCACCTCTTCTGCATATCGATGTCTCAAGTTTCCACATCAAGTGGATATCTATAAAATTCAATTTGATCCTAATCCTTAAAATTATGATAGTCTACAACAAAAAGGGACATATAAATTCTCGACCCTTCAAGAACTATCCCATATCCCATTCCATGAATATCAACACTTTAACTATCATGTTGATTCTCTTCATGGAAATGCGGGTCATCCAGAATTGGTCAGGTGCACGCCTCCTAATCTCTTGGACTCTGATGATAATGATCCTAATGATATTATTGTTAGGATTAATACCTTTGGTCTATTGGATCTTTTAATATCTTAACTGTCTCCTAACTTATGATCTCACAAGAAGGATCCATCCATCCCTTTTACCATTTCACGTACACCTCAACCTACACCATAACAAAAGTTTCAACTCAAAACTATAGTTGATTCATGTGTAATATATATCAGCACTCCTAACTATGATGATGGTTACACCTTGGATGATTCCCATTTGGCCAGTTATGCCCAAATTTGGGACGGAGAATTCTAGTGTTACCAAATAACTCTCCAAAACATGTTCTCTCATAATGTGAATGTCATTATCATACAAGAAGACTCTTCACATTCAATTTTTCTTACTCCTAGCATACTGGTGCCTAAGCCTCAAACCACTTTATCAAATTTTCCCCTTCATTGTAACTCTCATGATATACCTCCTCATAAAGATGAAGGGTATCATATACCAGGATTTTACTATGATGTCAATGGATCTTTTACTTTGCCATCCATGTCAATCATATACCACATGGATGACAAAGCAAAATATCAACTGACATCATCCATGTCGACCCTTATAAATCACTCACATCCTCCCTTATCCCTCTTCTTCATGGATCCTTGACCTTCTAGGGTAGATCCATATTGTACATAGTATGAGGCTCGAGGGCACATGATATATCTAATTGTAGAGTTTGCAAATGACATATGAAAAATATTGAAGTTGAGGTTAGGAGAGATCAATCTCAGAATGCTACATGCCCTTCAACCTTGGCCCTATTATAATTTTTTCACCATGGCTACTGCTCACATACTTATGTAGACTTTCAAGTCATGTGTAGCATGTGTCTGGTTCTTGAGTTCTCTTTGCATGGAAACAATCATAGAGAGGACTTCTCTCGAAGCCTCCCACCTTCCCCTAGACCATCTAAACCATAGCCTACATATGGTCCTTGACCTCAACCTAAGCCTCGCCCCACTCTTGATGACATCCACCACAGCATCCTTGCTCGATTGGAGGACCTAATAGATGACACTTTGTTTGTCACGTGGTTTGAAGTCCATCGACATGTCACTATTACACATCATGTTATTGAGGACCTCATCACTCGTACCTAAAGCCATATTTTGAACCAAGTTGACGATATCATCACCGATACTCTATAATCATTCACCTCTCATGGGTAAGCATCTCCATTATAAATACCTTTATTTCATCTTTGGCTTGAGCTCTCACCTTCGCTTGGGATATCATCCTCCCTAGGGTTTTACACACATCTTAATACTCTCTTATCCTTTCTTTGGATCTTTTCCCCACTTGGTTTTATCATCACCTCTCTTTTTCCCTAACATATCCTACTGTTGGAGTGTCACTGTCTTGATTCCACCAATCTTGGCTTCGATTCACCCTAGCCTTTCCTAGTGGATCATCGTAATCTTTTGCATCCTCGCTTAGGTCCTTGAGCTTTCTTGGGTTTATCTTCTCTCTCAATGGATATTTCCTAAATATCATTATCATTCTTCCTAAAGTATAATGAGTATTACGACATACATGCATGAGAAAAGAAAGGAAAACTATAAGTAAAACATATACATCAACAAACATCATCATAATCAAAATCATCATATATAAATATATAAAATTGGTTCTATAAATCAACAAAAATATAATCAAGGTCCATCATAATACATCATCAATATTTGTATGGCTCAAGCATCCATACCCCCTTGAGGGGGTCTCTGTATGATTTTCACCAAAGGTACTACACCGGATGCTTGGGATGTGCGAGCTAGAGACTCCACTCTAGAATAAGCTCTAGAGGTCTCTCCCTGTGCTCTCTCCAGCTGTTCCTCTAGCCTTGTTATCCTCTCTGTAACACTCCTAGAATCTGAATGGTGCACCACCTGATCCTAAACTAAGGCACCATGTGTCTGCAATAGGATTTGCAATAGCACATTTATACTATCAGTGTCTTCCATCATCGGTGCATCTCTCGATCTATGTAGTTCCCTGACAGCCTCCCCAACCGACCAAAATTCTCCCACTGACTCACCATCCAAGGGCATTGTGGGGTCTACCATGATTGAGGTATCATGAGCATCCAATACTAGATCCAGGATCTCATGGTGTACACTCTCTATCAATGAGTGTCACTCCTTTGTCGCCTGCTCTGTAAAACTGAAATTCACTAATCAATATCAATCTCACAATCTATTTATCAAATATAATCATCTACCTTCCTAAATAAAATCCCAAATATAATCATCTACTCACGAGAATGCTCACAGCCTCCCTTTCATGTCATTTTCTATAGGTCGGTAGTTATGGTACCATAACAAGTGTTGATCACCCAAACTATCTAGGTACCTTGTCCATCAGATGGGTCTCTACCCAATGCAAGTAATGTCCCGTCACCTCCTCAATTTTTTCTAAGTCCTATTCCTTGGGCCAATTTATCCACTGATCAACATTCCTTTTATAGCGCACCCATATGACACCATCAAGGTGTACCTGTTGTAGCGGTCAATAGGATGAAAGTGTAATAAAATAGGACACTGAGAGGGGGGAATTAGTGTCTATTCATATTTTTACCTCATAAATTAGTTCATTCAACTTTCATCATTTACTCAAGATTAGCAGTCACAAGTAACAAAAAAGAGTAATCACACACTAAGAAAAATTTAATGTGGGAAACCCATGTTGGGAAAAAACCCACTGAAATCATGAACTATGCTTAGGAATAACTTGTCCTAATTTTTTTACAATTTTTTTATAGTTGAGCTTCAAATCAACCTGGAGCTACAACTCCTAAGCTTGACCAAACTGCTACTCAATCCTGAGGCTTCAACCCCCTATAATTCAATCAGCTGCTACTAATCTTTAGTGAGCTTTTACTCACAAGGAGATGCAACTCCCCAAATTCTAAGTTGTTACTTAGACTTATTTAATCAATTTGGTCACTCTTGATTTATTGTCTTACATAGCTGATAATGACCTCTATATTAGCTCTTTGTTTCTTCTTCTCTTCTTCACAATTTTGCTCCTGATACACTCTCTTCTGATCATATGACTTCATTCAGTCTCTACAATATAAGGCTGATTTTACTCACAAATTCTTGACCTACTTCAGACCCTCAACATGTTGCAAACATCCTTTCTCTATGTCCCATGAATAATCTCTATCTCTTCTTGACTAATCAACTCAAACCCTTGTTAATTCAATGCTCAAACTTGTACACATGTACTTCTTCATAAGTGCTCATTATGCTATGTATGTATAACTCTTTAAGTATTCACTCACTGTCCTATCTTTGAGGTCACATTCCTCTGAGTTCACACATTATATCTATGATTTCCTTAATGCTTTTAGTATCATATTTCTTCTCTGGTTTTAGTTACCATATAGTCTGGTTCCAATATCCTTCACATATAATCACTCTTACACTGCATACTTTTCTTATTCATTGTTTACTCTTCCCTGCTTTATGTATTGTTCATTAGCTCAATCAATTGCATTTCTTTCTGACTAACTCTCTGCATTCTGTAGTCTATAAGCACACACAACCACCTCTATCTTGTTTCTTATTTTTTATGTCTCAAGCCCAAGTTCTATTCCTTTCACCTTGTATATACATATCTTTCAAATTTATATCTATCATTGTTTGATCAAACATGGTCATTGTTTTCAATATAATTTTCTATGTTCAACAATCATACGTTAAGTTTATATAGTCCACCTTACTCATACTTATTTTCTTCTGACAGATTATTTTCTCAAGCTATATATAACATGAATGTAAGACTATACAACTTCTTCTATTCAGAAGCATATACACCATCTACATATCCTTTTCCATATCATTAATATCAGCAGTATATTAACTTCCCTTACATGCATAGACTACCTGAAATCTTCCTTTTATCTTACCACATCTTCCTCTTATCTACAAAACCAATACTTACAATATTTTCTTTTTATCTCTCAAAAACATCACACATTTCTTCAACAAAACTCCACTATTTCATAGTATCCTTCAAGTAGATGTTATCTAACTTTTCATCTTCTTTGTATATTCCATCATACTAAAAAACAACTACAATTTCCTTTGATCTCATATTATATGCAATTTTTCTATACAACTTCATTTCTTTTGGAATTATACAGTGTTCTTTACCAAGAAAGGTCTCTTAATCTTCTTGTCTCATTCCAACCTCAAATACTCTTCATTTTCTATATTTTTCCTTTCATATTCAAGAAAGGAAGAGGAAACAACAAGTTTGTAATAGTTGCAACTCTTCAAATTTTATCCTAGACTCAAAATTCAAATGAAGTTGTATATTCACCCTGACTGTTACTTAGACATTCTACTAAAAATTGGTCACACAAACTAGTTTTTCAAGCACTTCCTTCACTGTAATGATCATTGAGAATCCTTCAATCACAATTCACATGTTACAAACATGCTTTGATGCTTGAAGAATCACCTCATTTCTCTTAAAGACTTTACAAATCAGACTGGATTGTCCTTCACTGAGAATTTTGAATTGGAGAGCTTTCATTTGTCACAAGTTCATCATTGTTACATGAAACTTGAATTTCAAGACTTTTCAAGTGCTCCTTTAAACTAGTTAGACCATGAATGAGCTGAGGGAAGGTTGAGGGAGCTCCTATTTTGAGATTAAGAAGAAATTGCACTCAAAAATATCAAGCACGAACCCTATAGACTCTTTATACGAAATCAAAAATTTATGTCACAAAAATCTCCAAGTATACTCGATGAAATCCAACAATTATTTTTACAAATCATTTGTGTGATAGGAACCAAGCTATCTTCCAAAAAATAGAATTTTTCATTCGTTATATTAATAGTTTCAATCAAAAATGTTTGGAAAACCCTAGTTTCAGGGTTTAGTGCACAGGTTTTACCTGAGATCCTTAAAAAAATTAATTATCACTAATTTTGACTGAAATACAAAAATTCAAAAACTTGTAGCCATATGGGAGTGATTGACATATTCTCCAATCATTTACATGGTTGAATTCCTTCAATTTTCTTACAAACTTCATTGTTACAATGTGCAAGACTTAAAAAATAGATTGTTCAGTCACTTGGCAAACCAGAAGACCTAGATAAGAAATTTTACTAACCCTCTAAATGCATTAAAAGGACTAATGAAGCCTTTTATACCAGGTTCCAAATTCCAAGAATTATTTACTCAAGAAAAAAATTTACTTTGGCTTCTCACACCGTAACCCTCATCCCATATCATCACCAAACTGGGTTTGACATGCTTCAATAGAGTCTCTAAGCTACTTCACCACTTTTGGAGATGTGTTTTGTGAGGAAAAGACCAACATTGCACTTCCAACATACCTAATAACTCACACTAATTAACAGAAATCTACCTTACATTACAAATGATTTGTTTCATGATGATCCTTGGAGGTAGGATGAGAGCCATGGAAGCTAATAACACCAACCTTACTGTATTAGGAAAAATTTGAGCTTGAATAATTTTCTATGAGCTTGGGAATTAGTTACTTTCTACTTCAACCCCTCAAGAATAAATCATTCTTACCCTTCAGATCTTACTATCTCATACCAAGGCTTGAATATGTCATTAGCATCTCACTGAGGTGTCTTGAGAGGAGAAAATTATGCTTTGAGGAACATCAGTGACATCATCTATCCTCAATTCATCATTAGACAACCTTGAGAGACTTGAAACAACATCACACAAGTGTTTAACAAGAAAATAGGCTCATTTTACTCAAACACTCCAAGAAGCGGTCTTGAGGAGAGAGAAAACCTTCTACTAAAATGCTCATATCTTCTCTGATAATTATCCATTTTCCCTGAAAATTTTTACCAAACTTTAAGCTTGGAGTTTTCTACAAAATTTCCTTATATTATTTATCTAAAGAAGAATTCATAATTTTTATTGGGTGCTAAGAAGACAAACTACTTATTTTGCACTTCTCAAAGAATCAGTTTTAGAAAAACTTGAATAACTTTAAATGCCCACTTCAAAATTTAATGAAACTTGGCATAAGTACTAAAAGACACCCCTCTATAAATTCCATGTGTTGGTTAGTCATAGGTTTTCCTATATAGCTCAAACCCATCTCATTTACGTTAGCAACCACTACTAGTTATCAAAGATAACTTCTATGAACTTTTGAAATATACCTCCAGGAACTAGAATACACCTTGTTGATGCTCACACATGCCCTAGAAAAAATTATTAGCCTTCCCTCATGCTTATATGACTTTTCCATGACCTATACCAACTTGTCACACCTCATCAAGCTCTAGATGTAGGCCTAAATGGGTTAGTTTCAACTGCAACCTCCACCAGATGACTTGATACACCATGTAAGACCTCTTTCTCATGCTTGCAACATCATTATTGACATGTAGACCATCTGAAACTAGAAATACAACATGTAATCTACCTTTAGAAACCAACCACATCATTTTTTGAGCTTGAAGCACCTTGAAACCATCTTGAATGCACTGCTAATCAACCTGCATGCCTACTACATACCCTCACTTCACCACTCATTTCTTTGCCATCAATGCCACTTAACATCAATGACAACACCAATGACCTGAGGTTCAAGAATCTCCCCCTTTTTCATTGATGGGAAACCTACTCATAAACCTTTGATGGAAAACACACCAACAACTCAAATCATCTTTATTGGTTTCTAGCAGCACTCTCTCCCTCTTTGACATCTATGACAAAGGGTTCTTGGCCATTTGACATGAAACAATAAAAACCCTTATGCATGAGAGAATACACTTTCTTGTCTACAAGCTCCCCCTGGAACTATGTTTGTTCTTTTCTTAGCTCCTATACTAGCTTTGACCTCTACTGTACTAAACCAAAATCCCCCTAAACATGAGCACTCTTCCTTTAAATCCTATTGAATTACACCACCACCTTTCCTTGCATGGCTTATTTTATTTCTCATCATATCCACTTGGTTTCAAAAGAGTGAAGATTCCCCTAAAGCACCTTTTTAGTGTATATATGACAAACTTCAGCATATTTTAGGATTCCATATACCTTATGAAGACTCTTCTCTTCACTCCCCCCTAGGCTTATGCAAACAAAATTTAACTGAGAATTCAAATCTTGAATCATTTATCTTTCTTTTGAGAGGTGAAAAACACTTAACTTCTATCCAAAACTATTATTTCAAAGTATCCTATCTTCTTATCATGATGTCCAAAAAACTAATATTTATGTGATTTTGAGAGAAAATCACAACTACTTGTTTTACCCTTAGAGACATTAGAGACATTATGAATCTAACACAGAATAACTTAAAATTTTCCAAGATATCATCTGCAGGCCTATAGGATGCGTTGTGGAGCTGAAAAGATCTTTAATAGTTCATAAGACATACTTGTTTCTTTTTTGAAGCCACCTGACTTGATATATTACTTCTAAAACCAATCTTGTTTAGATCATCTGCAAAAAAGACAACATAGGGCATTACATTTTCAGGCTATTAAGTTCTTGTTGTTAGATAATTTCTTATTTTATAGAAACTAAGATGGTGTCTTACTTAGATGCCTCACTCACAATCAAACTGGGAGAGTCCTTAGAATTTTTCATGAGGGGGTCTATGGTGGACACTATGCTGCGAAAATAATAGCACATAATATTTTACGTGTTGGTTACTATTGACCCACCATTTTTAAATATGCTTATCATCTTGTTAGGTCTTGTACTCCTTGCGAGATATTTGTTGGTCATGAACGGTTACCAATTATGCCTCTAAATCTAGTTATTTTGGATACATCTTTTTCAAAATGGGGAATTGAATTTATTTCAGATATCCATCCTCCATCATCTATCGTACATAGGCATATTTTGACTACGACCAATTACTTTACTAAGTGGTTGGAAACATTAGCTTTGAAAAGTTCTACATCTAGAGAATTCATAAAAAAAATTGAGGATCAAATATTTTCTCATTTTGGAATTCCTCACGAAATAATTTCTGACAAGGGTCCACAATTTGTTTCTAATGAATATTTGACCTTCCTAGGTAAATATTCCATTATTTCCAGTCATTTATCCAAATATTACCCTCAGGGTAATGGTCAAGCCAAATCTACAAACAATAATCTCATTAACATAATGAAAAAGATTGTATATGAGAACAAAAGGGACTGGCATCTGAAAATCTTTGAAGGCTTATCAGCTGATAGAACAACTGTTAAATCAGGTACATGTTTTTCTCCTTTCTTGATTGCATATGGTTTTGAAACAACCATGCCTATTGAGTTGTAAATTTCATTTACTAAAATGGCGTTAAACTATGGACAAGATGATTTAGATGGGATTCAATTACGTCTAGATGAACTAATTACTTTAGATGATGTTAGGATTACTGCTTTAGAAAAGTTGGAAAAGGGTAAAGAGAAGATATAGAAAAATTTTGACAAAAATTCCACTATTAAAATATTTGAAGTTGGAGATTTAGTTCTATGTTGGGATAAGACTAGATAAAATTCAGGAAAACACCATAAATGCGACTCTCTTTGGCTTGGGCCTTATCAAATAGTTGTTGTATTAGGTAATAATTCTTTTCATTTACGTGATATGTATGGTGATTGGCTTTGTTTCACGGTCAATGGTCAACATTTGAAGTGTTTTTTATGATTGAAATCATTTTGTAAATTATGTATTATAGTTTTTTTTCGGTTGTTTGTTTTTTTGGCTTGTTGTGGTTTGTTTTCAGTTGTTTTTTGTTTTGGCTCATTTCCTATTTGTCGTTGGTTGTTTGTTTTAGTCTAGAATGCTTGGAAACTAGTGGAAAGATATCTTATATCCTTAGATGGTAAGATTTTTGGATTCTTTCAATTTCAAATTATGCATTTAAAGTTGATCATTTAGTAAATCTTAATAGTGATAATGTTGGACATTCATGATGACAAAGTTATACTTGTTTTACAAATATTGGGAAATCTATCATGTAATTGAACTTTATTCTACCCTCACTTTCCCAATCTCTTTATTTACTTTCCTCTTTCACACTCATCTAGACATGCATCCCATTTTCATACTCATCATTCTTTAGGTCTAGTCAAAGTTATCCAAGAAACAAGTAGCCTGCTTGCACTCTTGGAGTTAAAATTTAAGCTATTTTTTTAATCCATCCTTCCCTCTTAATGAAAGAAAGCCGATATAGTCACCATTGTTATACCTCAAATTTTACCTACCCATTTTTTAAAAAAAAATTGACCATTCATCCAAGTGTCTTCCTTCATCCCTTCTTACATTAAAATTTGCAAATATATGGCAGGGGCCACTATGTTTAAATTAAAACTTTAGTTCGATTATCATTTCATTTTCAAAGTGGTTTCAGAACATTTACATGTTGGCTTTAATATGATTAGGTGTTCGCATTGATATAATATGATACCTTGGGCACTATATAGATTGATGATCACAGTTTATTGAGATGATGATTGAATTTCAGCTTACATTAACCATCTTCAAATTCTAAGCTTGTTTTTTGGTCTATATATTCTTTCCATGGTGGCAATAAATAATGTTTGTAACTGTCACTTTATTTTATTTCCACTAATTTTGTATTATGCGACAGTAAACCTGGTCAGTTTAGTGATATTCTTTTGGGATAATAGTTGTGATTTCATGTTGTGGCATCATGGTGGTGTTTTGGGATTCCAGAGGACAGGATATTTTTTTCATGGCATTTGTCATATTCTGTCACTTCGTTTGAGTATGGAATATTGAACTAAGGCAATTTTTAGTCCTTCAATTAATAATACAATGGCATTTGGCCATTGAATTTGAACCACATTTAGCATTGCTTAAGCCTAATGATTTTATTTGTGAACAATGTTACATAGCATTTTGGCGGTTGATTTTGATCTCATAGTTTAATTCAATGAAATGCCAAGTGGCATCCATGATAATGGAGCAGGAAATAAGGATTGTGGTAATTTATTATTGGTTAGTGAAAAATTTTATGGTGTTGAACTCAAGGTACCTCAAGCATTGAATGCTCGACATCGAGCCCATTCTTTTACCGTCAATGCCAATTTTTTCTGTCATTTGATTTTTTTATTGCAGCGAAGCCCTACTAAAAAAATTTCTAGAATTGGTTCATCCTCCATTATTGGCATCGAGGTGCCCTCAAGAAGCTCATCTTTAGTATTTAATCTACCTCTCGAGGTATGTTTAGCCTTAGCTTACTGTGGGTGCTTAATTTTCTCAAGTTCAAAACTCACTTTGAGACTATGTTGAGTTGTTAATGTTGTATGCCTCTGCTTTCTTGTATTCTAAGTTATTTTTGTTCATTTAACGAACTGGGCTTAGTTATTTTTGGAAAATATATGAAGATGTGACTCTGTCTAGTTCTAATTGTGATTATTTCACTTATTATTCAGTTTAGTAGTTTGGTTTCTTGCTCGACTAAAGGGTGTCTATAGCTAAAGGTTATTTGGGCAAAATACTCATTATGAACTGGAGAGAAAAGGGTTATTTGCTAACTTTGTGAAATATTACTTTACTGCTCATAAATTTTTGAGAAAGACTATGGTTTCAGTATGATTTCTCGGATATATTTTGTTATATAAAGGCTCAAGTTTGAGGTTGTATGGAAACTTGTCTTGGTTTTGAGCTTGATTTATAAAATTATTATAGCTGCGGGCTCTAAGATTGAATGATTTTTTTTAAAATTTGGAAACCCTAGTGGGTAATGAGATAATGCTTTGTGTCGTGTTTTTCATGGAAAGATTGCAGGATTCGGTTTATTGATAATTATTGCAGGTCTGTTTCTTTCTCATGTGGTATTATTTGCTCTTAAACATATTTTTGATTGATATCTTGTTTTACTGTGAGAAAATATGTTCTACCATGGAAGTTGTGTCGAATTCTTAGCATTTGTTTTGGTCTTCATATGATTTGGGTTGTTGGGTATTGTTTTTTTTTGTCAGAAGATGCGAATAGATCTTTGTTTTAGATGAATATTGTTGAATGTTGGTAATAGTTTTAAAGGAATTTACATGCAAATCAGTATTTTGAATAGATTATTGAGGTGATGTTGCTTCATTTCTTGGAGAAAACATTTTTTAGTGTGATTACATATCATTTACTATACGTATTTCAATTTGAACCAATGATGATTTTTTTTCACTAGGTTCTGTGGAATGTTTGTGATTTCTCACACTATGATGATTTGGTTGTAATAATACAAGGTTCCTCAAATGTGTTTTGTATAAATACCTATTATGTTCTTTGGTGTGGCTTGTGGCATGAGTTGTGTTGGTATCCAAATTGATTATCCCTTGGAAACTGTTGGTCTGAAAATTTTTCGGGAGGGCAGATCTATGGATAGACGAGCCAACAGTGTGCAGGGCATAGCCCCTCTTTGAGATAGTAAAGTGAAACTAGTTTATTGATATTCTACCAGCAGGAATCTGCGTAAGTCCTATAGTATTTTTCCTTCAGGGGTTTGGGATCTTGTCCCAGTAGGGGTATTTCTGACTGTGAGTAGAAAGGAACGAAGGGAGGAGAGGAGATAGGATAGATCCGAAAGGAGAAAAGAAATGAATTCCAAAGCAGAAAGGTCAGAGGGTTTATGTTTTGGGCTGGTAGTAAACAGATTCAAACCTACTTGCATAAATGAACAAAGCAATACTGATGAACAAATGACAAAAAAGTAGAGACAGATTTGACAGAAAAGTAACATAGATCTAACTTAAGAAAGATCTAATACACATAACGCGTCCATTGAGCACAAAGTCTTAATTTCTGTATTAATGTTTTCTGTTACAAAAGTACAAAGCCTAATTACAAAATATCTAAAAGTCAACTGTTCTTTTGGGGCAATTTGGTGGATGACAACATCCCATGGTGCAACATGGATGATCCTTCATCACTTTGTATTTTTCATTTGAATCCCAAGAGGAAGGAGCATAATGTTCATCCTTGAATACAACAAGTATCCAAGTACCAATTTTCTATATTAGAAAAAGAAGGAGAAATCTCCAGAGAAGGATGGTTCCTGAAGGCAAAAAGGAACCAACAACTAATTACAAAATAAGGGAAAAAGAACAAAAGCCTATACTAAAACGGTGATACACCAGAGAACCAGACAACTAATTGGACAAAATATATACAAAATATCTAAAAGTCAACTGTTGACTTTTGGGGCAATTTGGTGGATGACAACATCCCATGGTGCAACATGGATGATGTCATCATTTGTGCCAACATACTTTTAAATGCCAATGCATTAAATACTTTACAAAAGTGGGAACAATCCCAAGAGGAAGGAGCCTATTCATCGTCGTCCCACGGCTGGAAAGGAGTATCTTACTTCTACTCAAGAGAGGAGATGTGAAATTGAGCGCGATACTCCATGAACTTGCTAATCATCGTGGCGCTATTTCATTGGTTGAAGTTGATCCTGAGCAGGACCTTTGGTGTGATCGCCGATGACCTCGCAAGTCTCCCGTTCATCTCTGAGTCTCTCTGGGAGCTTTAAGTATTCATTACCTACCTCCATCAGGTATCCAACAAAATCGTGGCAACATCCCTACTGTCCCAAGGACTAGGACTTAGCTAGAAGGTTTTTGATAGACTCTACGTCAAAAGTGGCTTCTGACCCTAACCTTTACGATGTGATCTCCTTAAAGATCTGAATAGTATCATCTACCTTCCTCAAGGCGAATGATGGGGTGAGTAAGCCTGGGGACATCCTTAGGATGATCTGCTCCATCTGATGCATTACATCCAAGGCTTCCTCCTTGATTTTATCAATCTTCTCCAAGACAAATTCCATCTGGTCAACCCGATAATCCAAAGCAGCAAGGACTTTGCTGGGTGCTCTTGGGTGAGCAAAGATGCCAAATTTTACTAAGTCATCAGCTGGGTAGTTGAGAATCTTCTGGAATGTCTCATGTTATAACCTGGCATGGTCCAACTCTTCGGAGATAGGTCCTGCAATCGCTTGGAGTTCCTTATTAGCCTGATCAACATTCTGATACAGCTCTGTGAACTTTACAATTACTTCCTCACTATCCTTGAGGATCTGGTCTCTCTAGGCAGATAGTTTCATACCTTGCTCACCAATCTTGGTGTACTCGTTTATCTTTTCCTAACTGAGGGATTCAAAAGTTTCAGTGGCAGTTACAGGAGGTGTACTACCCATTTTCTGTAGGGCTTGGAGAAGATGTTTGTTCTGTTCTTTTAGTATCCTCTTCTCTTCCTTTGCTTCCTGAAGCTTTTTGCAAAGGGCATCCACTATAGATAGGGCCTCTCCCTGTAAGTTTTCTAAGGATGTTCCCATCATGACCTGTGTCACTGTATAATTTGTAGGAGACAGATCCTTTTTATCCTTTGTGGGATCAGGGTATGCGATCTCCATAACCCTTTCACCTGAAGCGCTCTGAGAGAAGCGGGTTATTGGCTTTTGCTTCTTAGCTCCTTTTGTTGGGATGACGGAGAAGTCCATAGGTGTAATGGGGACTTTCCTCTTTGGTTAGCTCAGGTGTTTGGAGATCCATTCTGGACTTAAGGGAGTGGGACCAGAGGGAGAAGAGGGAACGGAGGTGGAAGAAGGAGCAGCCACAGTGAACTCGGGGAAATGTGTTGAGAAGCTTGGTGGCAGCATTGTTAAAGAAGTCGATCCTCCAATGCTCACAAGGGTAGGAGTCATTGTAGGAGAGGAAACTGTGAGGGTGGAAGGGATCTGAGAGATGAGAGAAGAAATGTTGGGGGACAAATCCGTGAGGGAAGAGAAGATGGAGGAAGAGGAAGGGGGAACAATGGAAGACGGGAGAGAAGAAACAACCAAAGGATTGGTTTCTTGAGTGATGGGAGGAGGGGAAGGAGGAGCAGAAGATGGAATGGTGGGAACTCCATTGGTTACAGCAGTGGTAACACCCTGAGTGGATGTGCCCATTGGGACACTTACCACCTCTTCTTCTTCTAGGGAGACTAGGCTTACTACCTGCTCCTGGGTGGTGGAAGGAGGGCTCTCAGGAGCTTTTTCCTGAATAGTGCTTGATTCTCCCTCTTTGACTTTCCTTTTTCCCTTTGGTAAGTGCTTTGGCTTAGCAGGTACATCACCTACACGATACATGGTGAAGTCTACCCCAAGATAGATGAGGACATTCTTCCTGCACCAATGCTCTGTGCACCGCAGAGTGCCTTCAACCCTTTCCTCAATAGTCTGAGGTGCCTTTGTTATATCAATCTTGGCAAATGGCCAATTTTCCCCATCCATATCTAGATAGACCTGATCAACTTCTTGATCATTCGTTTGGAAACCTTTCAGGACAATGGCCACACCATATTGGATGATTTCTGCTAGGGCTAGGCGGGAGTGATCCTTTCTTCTGAACTCGACCTTGTGATACAGATCGATATAGACATCCTCGATCTGTGGGATGTGAATTAGATCAAGCTTTTCCCTTGGAAGGCAATTGCGAGGATCAAAGGTCGGCCTTGCCGGGAAATTGTGTTTCAAGTTGAGCAATTCTAGCTCCGCAAACATTTTTCAAGATTTGGTGTGAGAAATGCAGGTGTACCTTCCCACTGTGAGGGGGAAAGGAGTTCTGCCCTTCTTTCTTTTCAAGAACTTCTTGTGGTATGTGATAAGCTACCTGGATAGTTCCAATAGGATCAACTTGTGTCCTGCATACCTTGGTAACTTGGTGGGCTCCCCCAAGAAGTTGGCGGCTCTGAGATAAGTGAAAGTGGGGAATTGCATAAATAACACCCCTCACTTCTCTGTGGTAGTAACCACACTCTTGGTCATCCAAATATGAGTCATATTGGGCCTCAAGAGGAAGATGATGCCGTAGAAGAAGGCATCATTGATTTTGCTGAATTGAGGGATGTTGTTTTCCAGTCTCAACTCTGGATAATACTCATATATTTTTACTTGGGGCCACACCCTGCATCGACTCAGTGCTGGATAGTCTCTTTCTGAGGCAACAGCGTATACCACATAGGAGTTCATGTAGAACCTCCCAGTTATTAAGGGTTGTTGAAGCTGCTTAGAGATAGTGTTGTTGATGAACTCCACCCATTCAAAATTTTGATCGGGAATGTTTTTTCTCATTGTTTCAAGATATATGAGCATCCATTTGTGGAAGTAATGGGCATCAGGAATCCCAAATACCCTACTCATGAAGGTTATGGTGTCACTCATCTCTTCTGAGAAGTCACTATGGTGAATAACTTACGGCCACCTGGTTATCACCTTCTTGTTCTTCAGATACACTTCGTTCATAAGTTGCATGCATTTGTCCTCATTCTCATCCCATGCTTTTATGTAGTCTTCTTGGCTTATTGCCACAAATTACTGGTGGTGGGGGATACCCAACATGATCTCAACGTGTCAGGCAGTGAGGTTGATTATTACCTCACCCTTCTCATTGTCGACGCATCTTGTGTCCTTATTGTAGCAGCGAACCACCACCATCATAAATTTGTTGTTTACGACTCTCACAGGAATTCCCCCAGTGAAATGTAAACCACTGCTAACAAATTTTTCCATCCATGGACTGCCTGTGACCTTCCTGGTTCTGGCCCAAAATTCCTCCATATCAATATGACCAAGTTTGAAATCCCTAATGTCCAGGTCACACTCAGCAAGGGACTCGGGCATCCTGACCCTTTGGTATTTGTACTTTATTTCTTCTTCTGTGATTTTTTCCTTACCCTTAGACTTGGTTAGCTTCTTACTTGATGAAGACATGTGTGAATCTGAGTTTAGCTGCTGATCTGCAAGAAGAAGGAGGGAAGTCCATCGTAGAAGATCCATGTTAGCTGTTAAATCATCCATCAAAGCTTTACAGAATGAAAACATATCAATTTACAAGCCCCTGGGCGCAAGACGCAATTCCATTGTAGGTTGCAGGGTCAGAAAAGCAAGGTGCATTGTTGGAGAGTGTTGCATGAATAAAAACAGAGCAAAGGGGCACAGAGCGCAGAAATACTACACACAACATTCAGTGTTGATGTCAAAGAATGTGTGCCTACGCTGTATGAAGGGTTTTGAAAAGGCACAGGTTATTTTGGTGTTGCAAGGCCGCAGGATGTGCCATTAGCACAGATATGATACATGTTGCATAACATTATGGTGCGCCAAAGGGCGCAGGTTCAAATGGTGTATCATTGAGTTAATGTGTGCCAGTGTTTTAGCTTTTGGTGCAGCGCAGGAAGAGTCTGCATGACATTCAGATGTGGCTATAGATGGTTTTGCGCTTGCACCCGTATCCGGTTTTAAGATTTTGCTAAGGCACGGGAAAGATGCATGTTGTAAATGGGGACAGTGCACCCCTTTGGCGCGACTGTGTTTTGTGCAACAATGATGGCGTTTACGCCAAAGGAAAACCATGGGTTTGATAATTTTCAAGGGTTTTCCCTCTTTTGATCGGTTTGTGGCTTTTTGGCCTCTTTCAACATAGATTTTTCAGTGAGGGGAACAGAGGAAAGAGGGTCATGGATTCATTTTTGAGACAAGGCCCTTCAGGCTAGCAGATCTAGAAGGAGGGTAGAAAACCGGTTTGAAGGTGGGTCGATTTGCAAAATAGGCAGGGGTTGTATTATTTCTTAGGCTCATTTTCTTTATTTTTTAATAACAACAACCTCTCAAAAACAACAATGAAACCACCACAAGAAAAGCAAGGACCACTTACCAGGAATATATAGGTTGGAAGAAATGATGTGGTGTCCACAAATACAATGAAAAGTGATACACAGGGCTGACAAGAGCACTAATAAATGCAAAGGAATAACCTTTTTCCATGTCTTTTCAATCGTGAAAATGACAGGTCGGATGCGCCTATTTATAGCAAAAGGTGTAATAAATGCGCCACCAACTTTTTTGTAAGGTGAACCAAAACAAATGGAAACACAAAAATATTTGTGCCATTGGCACAGATTTTGGACTATCGACATTACCTTTTTAGTGCTTTGGCGCACTATTCAGGGGCGCAACAATTTTAATGTCGACAAGGTGGTGCATGTGCCTCGGTGCAGGTTTGAAAGGTACATCATGGGAAGGTGCAACATTTGGAATGTCGACACTCCAAAGGATGCGTAAAAGGAATAGAAGGGGGCACAAATTTATTTGATGTTGCATGAATAAAATCTGCGCCCATCCAAAAAAGGACCCAATGACTAAGTTTGAAAAACTAGATTTTCCGAAAAGGGATTTTATGCCATTTCAAACATTAGGGGACCTTAACGGGGAACCAAAACAAAAAATTTGGTATGGTTACCTGCAAAATTTCCCTCGTCAATTTTACAAGATAACAGAAACCAAGCAGCATCAAAGATTTAGCAGGACACTAAGAGACAGACAAATCATATTATGAGTCGTTTTATAGCCGGGGAGGGGATTTGTCTGACTCTTTGTCACTCAGGAATCAGAGAAATGGATAGCACCTTCATTAAGTATTTGATATATCCTCACTACTTTAGGCCGTGCCTTTTGACTAGGGTGAGAGGACCCGTTTTGTAACCTTTGTCAGTGAAGGTGAATGAAGATATCCTTCTTTGCATAAATTTGAAAGGGGACCTTGAGAAAATATGATCAATGCACCAAAATTTTAACTCTCACGAGTTGTCACTTCTAAATAATGGTGATATTTTCTAAGCAAGGCTATAAGGTTACTAAAGACATTATGGGATCCTGATTGCTTATGCATATTTTGTCAGTAGAATTTATACATTTGTGGACATACAGGGAAAACAGGGGTAGTTCAGGTAGGATTCATTGTTTTGAATAATTTTGGTGGGAGATTAAATAAGATAAAATTGATTATGCTAGATCTTTGAGAACCTTCACAACATTTGGAAAACTAAGTGATAGAATGCTTCAGAATAGCTAGAATATTCCTTCAACCAGAAGGTGTGCATCAATGGAGGCCCAAATTTTCATGTTTTCACACAATCTCCAATAATTTAACACAAAGGCTCGAACCAAAGACTCAATTAAGCATCAAATACCCTTGGTTCCTCATGCCTAAGATACACTCAAAGGCTTACAGACAATCTTTATCAACAAATGATAGTAAAATTATTTTAAATAGTTTATCTCATTGCAGGATGAAGGATATTCTTGAAATGAAAATGAAAATGCCATTAAACTGTCATGGGGAAGAGATCCTGTGTGATTTGAAGGGACTTTAACACAAGATTGCAATAGGAATAAGAAAAACTACTTGCAAACATTCTGAAATAAAGCAGACACAAATTGGTCCAATATTGACACAGATTAATTCAAAATTGATTAGATTCATCAGCAGGGGAAAGTTTCTTTGAACAATCTTAGATATTTTCAATGGTTGTACACTCACAACCAACTTGACGTGATTGAAATCTAAAACACAGGAAATTAACAGGTTTCTCATATTGGTCTCTCAGGAAGATGGGCTCTCTCAAATTTTCTCTTAAGAATTAAACCCCCGACCTTTTGCAAGAGTATTCTCAGTGCATTTATACATTTTAATCACTCACTCATCCCAAATTTTCCCCCCCAAAAATAAGAATATTCGAGGAACATTTGCTTCTTAGCAATTTATCTCAAAAAGTGACGTTTAACAAATTTACACCCACAACTGCCATGTGGACAAATCAGGAACTGATCACACTTCTCTGACCCTTGACTGATGAATGGGATGCCATGCCATGACTTTTTGATAGTCATTTTAATCATTCTTACTCTGTCATATGAGAAATCCCCATTTTAATCATTTTCTGGTGGCTCTGTATAGTTGGATCTGTCAGGCAATCCTTTTCACCCCCGAGGCAACACCTTGAGAAATGAATGCCCCTGCATGGATGCCTGCATTCATACCTCTAAAAAATGAGTTTCTGTGCACGGATTATTCCACATACATGCGTTTTGATTCCGATTTGCAAGAAAAACAATGCATATTCACACCTTCTAGAGTCTTGGAACAGAAAATAGGCAGCAAAATCAAAAGTAATGCACAATAACCATTGATTTTGTCCCTTCTCAACTTTAGATTAGATCCATCCACGTGTTTCTTTGGCACAACTGCAAAGGAGAAGTACATAGGTAAGTTTCCAAACAAGGGTGGGCATTCCACGTGCCCTGGACCCAAGAAAATCACCTTTTGGCCTTTGAAAAGTCTCAGCATAAAAGGAACCAGTAGAAGCCTACGCATGTCTCCTTGGCACACCTTTGGGATGGTCCCAAAAGTAGAGGCCCCTAAATAAGCATGGGCTCACCACGTGTCTTAGTCTGGAAAATTTTTTGTAAAAGTTTAAGGACCAACAGAAGGCGCCATGTGTTTAGGGTCCGAGACAGTTTTCCTTGGTTGTTGAAAAATCCAAGCAAGGGCAGAGTGAGCGGAAACTTCCAAGTTTCCCTTCGGTGCTTCTTCAAGAGTAAAGTACAGGGGTAGGTCCCTAAACAGGTGTGGGCCCTCCATGTGTCCCAGGCCTTAGAAAATTTCTTTGAAAAGTTTAAGTATAAAGAGGAGTTGGTGGAAGCCTCCACATGTCTCCTTGTCGCAACTACTAAGGTAGGACCCAAAGACGAATCCTCAAATGAGCGCTAACCTTCCATGTGTCCATGGTCTGTTAAAGTTGTACCAGCTACATGAAAAAAAATTGAAGTCTAGGCAAGGTAGCGGAAACCTCCACGTGTCTCCCTGGCGCAACTCCAAAGGTCAAACCAAGAGATGACTTTTAGATGAGCGCCGGCCCTCCACATGGACAAAACTTGAGTTAAATCTGGCTTTAGAGTTTCACAGTGCCCCGCTGAGCCATGTCCAATTAGAAAGGGCCACATTTCCATAGATGCTGAGATATAAATTTAATGGGGAAAACACACCCATCAAACTATAGAATGCAGGGAAATCACCATTTGCGCCCGAAAATGAATCTTTCTTTAAGGACAGAGAATTTGGAAATGATATAAGGCCCAAATGTGATCCACTGAGCCACATCAAATCAGAAAGGACCACATTTCCACAGATATTGGGACAAAAACTAATAGGGAAAACAAAAAGTGCCTGTGGAAAAACGAAAGGAAGGGAAAAAACCTAAGATTACACCCAAGTTACAAATTCTTTCACATGGACAGAGGAAAGGAAAATAAATTCTGGATTTAAAATGATCCTCGACTAAAGGAAGGGACTGATCATGGAAACCAAATTAAGGACAGAGATTTTCACGCATCAACATGGGGAGATAGAAAATACAATAGAGCCCACAAACTAAAGAATTTCAAGGACAAACAGGGCAAGATCAAATTGTGCACTAACAAGTTGATTCGGTGGTTTTAATGGATTTATCCTTCGAACAATGGTCTTCAATTTCTAAGTTGTAAATATGATATACATGGACGAAATAGTTTTTTTTTAGAATAGTATTAATGGTTTTTAGATGTTTGACATGGGCTAACATAATGATTATGTTGTGAGTTGATAATTTTGTTTATCATATGATCACATATTTGTTGTATTTTTTGTTTTGTGGGATGAAATTTTCCTGAAAGTGATGTTTATCATAATGACAACTGTGAATAGATGCCTAGGTCTAGATGAAGTGGATGGGGAACTCCACAGGGTTCTCGGTCCAATGCAGGTTGGCATGATAATAATATATTCTCACAATGTAAATATTATCCTTATGGTGGATGAAGAGGTTATAACTCATTTCAGGGCCATGGTATAGTTGTCCGCCAAAGTGGTCCTACTCGTGTCTCAATCCTCTTATATTCCAAAGAGCCCATCCTTCGGTAAGTTCTACAATTAATTGATTTCTAAAATACTCAGCATGCTCACATCTTACCTGAAGTGACTTCCCCGCATACCCATCACCACCAGTTACATTCTAATCATGTCAATTCTATTTTTAGAAGGTCGGTCCAATCTAATCCTTTTTTACATAATGCAGAAAGCAATCCTCCCATACCTCCCTTAGGAAACTCTGTAGAAGGATCCCACCTTTCTCCTAAATGGATTAGGTCCTCTTTGACCATACCGATGGAGTTATGTCCCGTCAAACATGCAAAATCGGAAGTGGAATGCAAAACTGGTACTACGACACATATAGTACTGAATTTGGAATCATATGAATACACAAAGCTTAAGGCAGCTAATGGTACCACGGTTCTTGATTTGGTTGGGGATGATTAATGATGATACTTTACATTGACTTTGAACTTTTCTATTTTTGGAACAGGTTTTTACTCAGACTTGGTGGTATTATGACTTAGTCATATTTTTTATTCAGATAAACATATATTATTATATTATGATGTGGCTATTTAATCTATGTGTTTTCCAATATAGAATTTTAGAAAAGATTAAAATTCTATAGTTTAATGTTGAACATTGTGGTTTATAAATATTTAATGCAAATGATATGGTTATGTGGGTGATTTTGGATTAATGTTTTATTTAAATATTATTGGGTCCTCCCGCCCTAATATATTTGATTCTCGTTAATATTTGTCTACAATAAATTTATGATATGATTTTTAATCATACATCATAAATTTTAATCAAATATTTAATCGATTAATCTTTATATCTTTTAAATGACCTCCATTTTATAATATCATTTCAAGAGGTTAGTTATAAGTGCTCTATTGGAAGAGATCATAAAAGAAGATGGACGACTCATTTACATAGGAGGAACACAGAGGTGATTTGCATATTGAGTTAAGTGTATTTCATTCTATATTTTCTGTGAAAATATTTTGAATGAATCTTTGATTATAGGATTTTTATGACCTAAAGTTTGAGGATCTAAGCATAAACATTTGATGCAGTAGGTATATCCAGTTATTTGGATTATTATTCTTATTATCAAAAGGTTTATTTTATATTCTAATTAAGTTTGAGGTCTTGCTTTTAATTTATTCTCTTGTGACTATTTTATATTGTTGTGTCCCTTTAGCATCTACTTTTTCTATCTTCTTGTCATCCTTTGATGTCTCAACTTCTGATTTTTCTTCCTTGACCTTACATACCCATTTTTCTTTCTTCTTTCCAGCATCTCTCTCAACCATAGTTGAATTGGTCTTACTTTTTTAGTTTGCATTTTCTTTTTATATTATTTTACCTTTTCTCTGGAATGCATTCATCTTATAGCTAAATCTAGGTGGAATATAACAATGTTTGGAAAAATTCCCTAGCTCATGGCAGTTAAAGAAAACAACCTGATTCTTGTCCCAAAACTGATTTACTATATTTTCTAAACAACTATTGACTGTGTGACCTTTTCCTTTACATAATTAAAACACACTATGTTCTTCTCGTAATCATACCTACAATATCTCCATGGGTATCCTTCATAAACCTTTCTCCTACAATATCTAACTCTATGTCCAAATATGTTGCATGAAAAACGAACTCCATGAAACTTACCTGATAATATCCTTACAGCTAGCTTCCTAAAGATCCTATTGTGCTCTTTGTTTTCCTTCTTACATTGAGAACATCCTTGACAAGAAGTATGACTAGATTCAAATCTCATATCCTTTTGCTTTGTTTGTTCTATCTCTTCTTTTAGGGTCTTTACTTCTGCATTTAATTTTTCACATTCTCCACTCTTGGCTTGAATAGTTGTCTGGCATGTCTCATTCTCTACTTTACTAGAAAGTGCTTGTTTTCTTTGCAATATTTCAACCTAGTTAGTAACCTATGCCAACTCAATCTTAAGGGTCTTTAGTTCCTCTTCAAATTTAAGGAAATTAGTTTCTTTATCTTTGAAGGCAATTAACACTTTTTCAACAGATGAAACCATCTCATTTAGTACTTGACTATGGTTAATTTCCTTAAGCTCCTTTATAAGAACTTGATAAATTTCATACCTCTTCTTCAACAATGACTTTGTTGATGTACCCATTTTTGTGTCTTTAGGATCACCTCTAATCTATTAGGCTTGATTAAGGACGACCAAGCTCTAATACCAATTGTTGGAAACTAGAAAAGTGAGGGGGGTGAATTAGTGTCTATTCATATTTTTACCTCATAAATTGGTTCTTTCAACTTTCATCATTTACTCTAGATTAGAAATCACAAGCAACAAAAAGAGAAATCACACACTAAGATAGATTTAATGTGGGAAACCCATGCTAGGTAAAAACCCACTGAAACAATGAACTGTGCTTAGGACTAACTTGTCTTATTTATGTTACAATGGTTTTATGGTTGAGCTTCAACTCAACCTAGATCTGCAACTCCTAAGCTTGACCAAGTTGTTACTCAGTCTAGAGGATTCAACCCCCTATAATTCAACCAGTTGCTATTGATCTTTAGTGAGCTTCAACTCGTATGGAAGTTGCAACTCCCCAAATACTAAGCTACTACTTAGACTTGTTTAATCAATTTGGTCACTCTTGATTTATTGTCTTACATAGTTGATAATCATGTCTATATTATCTCTTTTCTTATTCTTCTCTGCTTCACAATTCCACTCCAGATACACTCTCTTCTGATCATATGACTCCATTCAAACTCTTTCATATAAGGTTTTTTTAACTCAAAAATTCTTGACCTACTTCAGACCCTCAACATGTTGCAAACATCCTTTCTTTATGTCCCTTGAATATTATTTATCTCTTCTTGACTAATCAATTCAAACCCTTATTCATTCAATGCTCAAACCTGTAAACATGTACTTCTTCAAAATGTCTTGTTGTGCTCTATATGTATAACTCTTCAAGTATTCTCTCATTAGCCTATCTTTGAGGTCACATTCCTTTGAGTTCACACATTATATCTTTTAGTTCTTTAATGTTTTTAGTATCATATTTCTTCTTTGGTTTCAATTACCATACAATCTGGTTATAATATCCTTCACATATAATCACTCTTTCACTTCATACTTTTCTTAGTTTTTGTTCACTCTGCCCTAATTTTTGTATTGTTCATTAGTTCATTCAATTGCATTTCTTTTTTACTAACTCTCTGCATTTTGTAGTCTACAGGCACACTTAACCACCTCCATCTTGTTTTCCTAATTATATATATATATATATATATATATATATATATATATATATATATATATATATATATATATATATATATATATATATATATATATATATATATATATATATATATATATATATATATATATATATATATATATATATATATATATATATATATATATATATATATATATATATATATATATATATATATATATATATATATATATATATATATATATATATATATATATATATATATATATATATATATATATATATATATATATATATATATATATATATATATATATATATATATATATATATATATATATATATATATATATATATATATATATATATATATATATATATATATATATATATATATATATATATATATATATATATATATATATATATATATATATATATATATATATATATATATATATATATATATATATATATATATATATATATATATATATATATATATATATATATATATATATATATATATATATATATATATATATATATATATATATATATATATATATATATATATATATATATATATATATATATATATATATATATATATATATATATATATATATATATATATATATATATATATATATATATATATATATATATATATATATATATATATATATATATATATATATATATATATATATATATATATATATATATATATATATATATATATATATATATATATATATATATATATATATGTATATGTCTCTCAATTTTATATCTATCGTTGTTTGATCAAACACAATCACTGTTTTCAATCTAATTCTCTTTTTTCAACAATCAAAGGTTAAGTTTATATAGTTCACCTTACTCATACTTATTTTCTTCTGACAACTTATTTTCTCAAGTTCTATATAACATTAATGTAAGCCTATACAACTTATTTTATTCAAAAGCATATACACAATCTACATATCCTTTGATATATCATTAATCTCAGCAGCATATTAAATTCCCTTACATACATAGGCTACTTGCAATATTCCTTTTATCTTACCACATCCGCCTTTTATCTACATAACCGATACTTAAAATATTTTCTTCTTATCTCTCAAAAACATCACACATTTGTTCAACACAACTCCATTATTTCATAGTATCTTTCAAGTATATGTTATCTAAATTTTCATCTTCTTTTTATCTTTCAACTTACTTAAAAACAACTACAATTTCCTTTGAGCTCATCTTATATGAAAATTGTTTGTACAACTTCCTTTCTTTTGGAATTATACAGTGTTCTTTATAAGAAAGTTCTGTTAATATTCTTGTCTCATTCCAACCTAAAGTACTCTTCATTTTTTAGATTTTTCCTTTGATACTCGAGCAAGGAAGAGGTAACAATAAGTTTGTAACAATTGCAACTCTTCAAATTCTATCCTATACTCAAGATTCAACCATGAAGTTGTATATTCACCCTAACTTCTACTTAGACATTGTACTGAGAATTGGCCACACAAACTAGTTTTTCAAGCACTTCCTTCACTGTAATGATCATTGAGACTCCTACAATCATAGTTCACATGTTTCTAACATGCTTTGATGCTTGAAGAATCACCTCATTTCTCTTAAAGACTTTACAAATCAGACTGGATTGTCCTTCACTGAGAATTTTGTATTGGAGAGCTTCAATTTTTCACAAGTTCATCATTGTTGCATGAAACTTGACTTTCAAGACTTTTCAAGTGCTCCTTTAAACTAGTTAAACCATGAATGAGCTAAGGGAAAGGTTGAGGGAGCTCCCATTTCAAGATTAAGAAGAAATTTCAGTCTAAAATATCAAGCACGAACCCTGCAGAGTCTCTACACGAAATCCAAAATTTTATCACAAAAATCTCCAAGTATACTCAATGAAATCCAACAATTCTTTTTGGAAATGATTTGTGTGATAGGAATAGAGATATCTTCCAAAAAATAGAATTTCTCATTGGTTATATTAATAGTTTCGATCAAAAACATTTGGAAAACCCTAGTTTTAGGCTTTAGTCCATAAGCTTTACCTGAGATCCTTAAAAAAATTAATTCTCACTCAATTTTGAATGAAATTCAAAAATTCAAAAACATGTAGACATATGGGAGTGATTGACATCTATTCTAATCATTTTTATAGTTGAATCCCTTCAATTTTTCTCACATACTTCACTGTTACAATGTGCAAGACTCAAAAAATGGATTGTTCAGTCACTTGGAAAAATAGAATACCTAGACAACAATTTGATTAACCCTCCAAATGCATTAAAAGGATTGATGAAGCATTTTATACCAAGTTCCAGATTCCAAGAACTATTTACTCAAGAAAATATTTTACTTTGACTTCTCACACAATAACCCTCATCCCATATCATCACCAAACTGGGCTTGGCATGCTTCAACAAGGTCTCTAAGTTGCTCCACCACTTTTGGAGATGTGTGTTGTGAGGACAAGACCAACATTAAACTTCCAAAATACGTGAGAACTTGTACTACCTAACAGAGATATACCTTACATTACAAATTCTTTGTTTCATTATGATCTTTGGAGGTAGGTTGACAGTCATGGAAGCTAATAACACCAACCTTACCGTATTAGGAAAAATTTGAGCTTAAAGCATTATTATCCCAAATTCACCCCTCGAGGTAATTTAGATAACTTGCACAAATTCTTGATGTTGGAGCAAGCAGAAATGATGGAAGGACAAAAATTTGGATTTTTGGGGTCCCTTTGGCTCTTCTCTATCTTCCTTGTCCAAGAAAAATTCAAGGAGATAGAAAAAATTGAAAAAAATCCAAAAAATTGGCTTGTGCTAGTATAATGCGCAAAGTCAGATATTTTTGTCCCAAGCGGTCTGCGGGATGAAGGGATGGTCGAGACCAAAAAATCTAAAATGGCCGATTTGCGAAGGAATCATCAAATTCGGGTCGAAATGTCCCAGGCCACACATGGGACATTGGGACACGTGGGACCCGCATGGCCGAGATCATCGATTTGCAAAGGGTGTGGATAAGTCAGAACAAATTTTCCCAGGTGGTCCACAAGTCATTGGGATAGCTGGGATGCGCATCGCCAAAAAATCCATAGGTAGTTCAAATCGGTTTAGTTGGATATTTTTGGCCCAGGCCGCACAGGTACGCGTGGGACATGAGTTCCCCAAAAAGCCAACTTGTCCTATTTACAAAGCGGGTCAAGTGTGATGTGGGTGAACCAGAGGTTTTTCATCCCAAATTACACAAGGGACATCTAGGACACCAAGACCCAATTTTACTGAAATAGCTGCATACAAAGGGAAACTCAATGCCTGACCCTCCCGAACTTCAAACGGTCATAACTTTTGACCCCAAGCTCTGATTTTCATGAAATTTGAATTTCTGGAACAAGCACGACATCCTCTATGCCAAAGAAATTATATTTCTTAATTTTTTAAGGGTAGATATGTGAAAATAAATGAAACATATTCAACTCCAGTCAATCAAATTCTCATTCCTATTAAATGACAGTAATGCCTGGCAGACCCAAAATAGCTACCCACACTCAGAAGGCCATAACTTTTGCATTTCTCAATGAAAATTCACAAAATTGGTACCGTTAGAATCATGTTTCTGATCCCAACGTAAAGAAAAGAATAAATTTTGAATTTTATGAGAAATAGATGGTTATTTTTCTGAAAACGTGGCCAGGTTCATAACAGTGTTTTATTTGGTAGTTGGGATGCATTAATGAAGCATGGGCTGACATTTCTCACTGCTGCAAGTTATGGGACAGTATGGGGAGACTTTTGTAAGAAATAAAACATCATTTCACTCCATTTACTACCTTTTTCAAGTGTTTGAAGGATATATTTCAAGATTTTCTTTTCCCACTCTTTCTCTCTCTTCTCAAAATTCTATAAATTGGAGTGTTGGGCTCATTGTAAGGTATAGTTTTGAGTAGAAAAACTCTGTAAAAATTATTTTGTGAAGCAATGTGCTACAAGCCCTTGTATTGGACTCCTTGCATGGTGATCTAGGCCCTTATTCTGTAATAAATTGAATTGTGCATATCAATGAAGCAATAAATATGAGTTTGTGGATGTATCTTCCCCTGTTGTGTTTTTTTGCATTCTCATTGCAGATATATTGTGTCTATTTATGCTATTACAAGGATTCATTATCATTGTGTATGCATGAAATGTTGTTGTGAATTCATTTTGCTAAACTGTGGAGAAATGTTATCACTCCTTCTAGTATGCACTTGGCTTCTACTTTTCACACATTGGAAGACTATTCTTATATCCCTCCTTTTCTGGTGTATCACCGCTTTAGTGTAGGATTTTTTTCCATGTACTCTCTCTCCCTGGTCCCTTGGAAAGTTAGATTAGGACAAGATATTTTTTCCTACATTAGAGTATATTGTGGTAGGTATTTTAGGAGTAAGAACTAGCTTTCTCTAGAGGTCTATCTCAAGTAGCGAGTCCCACAACTTGGAGATAGTACCAATGTTATCCAATCACATTGTGAGCTCAAGCACACACACTTGTGAAAACCATAGGGTGTTGTGATTCGGAGATAATAAGAATTTTCTCTGATCTTGGAAAATGAATTACATTCTACTTCAACCCCACAATAATGAATCATTCTTACCCTTCAAAGTTGAATGTCTCATACCAAGGCTTGAATATGTCACTAGGATCTCACTCAAGTATCTTAAGAGGAGAAAAATATGCTTTGAGGAACATCAATGACCTTATCTGTCTTGAATTAATCCCTAAAGAACCTTAAGAAACTTGAAACAACATCACACAAGTTTTTAGCAAGCAAACAAGCTCATTTTACTCAAACACTCCAAGAAGCGGCCTTGAGGAGAGAGAAAACCTTCTAATAATATGCTCATATCTTCTCTTATATTTATCCATTTTCCCTGAAAATTTTTTGCCACACTTCAGTCTTGGAGTTTTCTACAAAAATTCCTTATATGATTTTATCAAATAATCCTTCATAATTTTTCTTGGCTGCTATGAAGACAAACTACTTATTTTTCACTTCTCAAAGAACTAGTTTTAGAAAAACTTGAATAAATTTAAATTCCCATTTCAAAATTTGATGAAATTTGGCATGAAGAACTACAAGACACCCATCTATACATTCCATATGTTTCTTAGTCATAGGTTTTCCTATACAACTCATACCCATCTCATTTACCTTAGCAACCACTGTCAGTTCTCAAAGACAACTTTTGTGAACTTTTGAAATCTACCTCTAGGAACTAGAATACACATTTTTGATGCTCACACATACCCTAGAAAAAATTCTTAGGCTTCCCTCATGATTATATGAATTTTCCATTACCTGTACCAGCCTATCACACCTCATCAGGCTCTAGAAGTAGGCCTAATAGGCCAGTTTCAACTACAACTTCCACTAAATGACCTGATACACCCTGTGAGACCTCTTTCTCATGTTTGCAACATCATTACTAACCTGTAGACCATCTAAAAACCAAAAAAACAAAATTGTACTCTACCTTTAGAGACCAACCACCTCGTTGTTTGAGCTTGAAGCATGTTGAAACCATCATGATTGCACTATCAATCAACCTTCATGCCTCCTACAGATCCTCACTTCACCACTCACTGTTTTTCCATTAATGCCACTTGACATCAATGACAACACCAATGACCCAGGGTTAAATAGAAAGTGTTCTCACTATCGGCCCTTGTGCCTGTAGGAGTACTCTTCGAGCATCTTCTTCTACAACCAATGGTGTCCCTTTGGGTCTATACATGGGAAATATATCATATATCTACGTTATAAATAATATCATATGACCTATGGTCCTTTGTGACATCCATCAAACCCTGTATAAATCCTGCACCAATTGTACCCATATAGTGGTATCCCAACTGAATAAAACATCTTGTTCAATCACATCTCTGCATACAACCACCAAAAGTAATTGAATATTCACATCTTCCTTGTGACACAATATACATGACACGGTAATCCCCATAACCACCTTCTAGATGGTTGGAATCTCTACCAAAAACACAATGTTTCGTCTAACACTGAGCATCCCCTCATCATACAACTCGTTACATATGGCCCATGTTGATAGGGCCCTCCTCTCTACAATATCCATGGTAATATTACAGTACATTTGAACTCCCTCAATCGAAAAACCTAATATCTCGTGCACAACCTGAATTATCACGGTCATCTCGACTATCTCACCTACCCACCACTGAAATTTGTTGGCTCGAGGCTCCTGTGCGGCCAAGAACATCTACAGTTAATTTAAGTTCAATGGTATCCTGGGCATCTGCATGATACCCCCAAATCCCCATCCATCTAGTTGTGCTAAATCATCCCTAATCATATCTAATTAATCTTAAATACTTATTTATTTCATTTATCCTCCCTAAATCCTCCAGTTATCCTTTCTAAGCCTCCATTTAATAAATTCATGACCCTTTTCCTTTATTTAATATTTTTCACCCTCCACCTACCCATTTATCCATTCTATGCAACCCTATCTTGTCTTTATCACTTCAAAACCCTAATCCCACCTCATATGGTCTCATTCCCTCAAGCTTGTCACCCTTCCACAACCCAAATAGATGGATCCCCATGATTGGTGGTGACCCATCCGGTTCGCCTTCGACCCTATAAAGCCACCCTTACCCCTCCATTTCTCAGGATGCAATTTTAAAGACTTCAAGATTTTTTGTGATCTTTCCTTCATTTGTTGTTCTCTCTTGCACTTCTTAGATCTCTCTTGAGAGATCTTGTGTTCATCTTTGAGAGATTTGAAGACCATTTTTCTCTCTTACATGTTTGGATCTATTGTTGCAATTTTATCATCATATTCCTTCATCAGATATTGTGCAGGTTCAGATATCATCCAGGATCCATGTCTCTTCCTTCTTATCCCTTCATTTTACCCATTTACAAATCTTGTTCTTTTCCCATCCTTTCCCATCAAACCCTAGATAAGCCTCAATTGTCATCGACCCTACTTGGTCACCATCAACCCAACTCCCATTTTGTTAGCTTTTATGTCATTAAGATCCCCATCAATTATCCTCCTTTTCTGATCTCACAGTCACTCAGACCCTCAAATCTTTCATTCTACCCTTTTTATCACCTTTCATATTTGTTCTGTCATCCTCTAGTCTCTAACTCAACTTAGTAAGTTCGTCATCGACCAGATCAGTCTTTATTGTATTCACCTTCAGATTTCATAATTTTCTTGCATCCTTTCTATCAGATCATGTTCCAAATCTTTTGCAGGTTACAATTTCTTCATCTTAGCTCATCATCAGCTTCAGATCTTCCTCCAAGGCCTTCAGATATGCATTTTATGTCATTTTTCAGTTGATCTGTTACAATCACCGTTGACTGGGCCCTGCAGTCTTGGTCCTCCATCGACCAACATAGGTTTGTTTAATTTCTTAGATCAGATCTGCATTTTATCACTTTATTGCATTATATTTTCTATTACATTTCAGATTCTGCTACATCCAATATATCAATATTTTATCTTATCTTCATCAAAAATTGGGTTGACATCAATCCTAAGAAGTTTTCACTTCATAGGATTGACACTGTCAGATAACCCACCCATTTATCTACTAATCCATTTTCATGTTGAGTTTCTCTTTGATTTGTAGGTCATCTAGATCACTATGAGGAGGATCTCTCATTTTGTTTCTGCATTCATCATCATCCCATCTAGATGTACCTTAAATTATCTCATACTTGGATTTGTTTGTTCTCTTGTTCTGATTTCACTAATCTGAAATAGGTAGCGAGGAAACTTGTTCAACATTCTGGCATGCCCGGTGGGACCACCCTTTATTGGTGAGTATTTTCATTTGTCTTTCATTTCTATTTTTTATCCATCTTCTACTAACCTCGTAGGAAGGAGCATTGCTTTGCTTTCTCCGTGTGCATGGGTTGCTTTGTTTTGTTTTTGCTTTCTTAAAAATTAAAAATTTAGATAAAAAGGAAAAGTGTTATCTAGGTATTCCTCTTTTTTTCTTAGTTTCTCATTTTGCATCGTACTTTCCTTTCTTGCTTGATTGTCCTCATTAAACATCACATTTCATTTTGGATCTAAAAATAATCTTCATATCTATTTGGAAATCTAGTCTAATTAGGGGGTTTAATATTTTTGCATACACCTTCATCACACACATCCAAACACATACATCAAATATACACACCTTAAACATCTCCTACCAGGTGGAACTATTGGGATTTAATCACCCAATAGGAAAGTCATCGTGGTGTTCTAGCCGTGTTACAATTTTTTGGCTACTGGTATATTGGCTAAGCACCTAACTCCCTTATCGTTGCAGGACCGTGAAGTGAGGGGGTAGGCCCCAATACCAAGCCCCGTATCGGTAGTCATCACAGATTTGTGCCTCACGTACCTTCGGGTATACCGAGGACTGCAACCAAAACTACCTAAAACCAATCATAGAATGACCATTTCCTAGGTTCCCTTCAAGCCCATTTTTCATTTCTTTTTCACATCTTTAATAATCAAGATAATCAAAATTTTGTTGCATGACTTGTTTGATCTAATTAAAAATCAACATAGTTTTGTTTTATTGTTTGTTTCATGCTAGTTATTACATGATCCCAAGCAAGACAAATGGAACAAAACATGTCATCTAACAACATTCCTATCTTCATTACTGGTTCCCAACAAACTTCAACACACTCTATCCTTACCTCCATCCCTTTGGTCACCTCTTCTACAATTACTCAACCCATATTTTCCATTCCCCCTCTTCAAGAGACTCAATTGGTCCAACCTAACACTCATGTCAAAACCAATCCCTTCCTTTATCATCAATTTGTTCCATCTAGACCAACAACACCCCCTTCTGCCACCTCTATCAAAGCTTTTGGGCCTCCTATCATCCCTCGTGGGTGTGCATAATTCCAAAGATTTTTGATGCTAATTCAGTTTCTCTCCATGACTATCTCCTTCATAAGACTACCAACCTCCTCGTTGGCAAAAATCCCCATGGACCACCTTTGCAAAAAATCTATGCTATTCATTCCAATCTTAAATCTATGCAAGTCCTCACTTCATAAATTGTTGTATTCTTTCCTAGAGCTATGAATGATCTTTCCATGGCCCAACGTGAGCTTGATCCTCACCAATATTCTTCCTCAATCCCTCAAAATCACCAAACCACTCAATTGGTGGTCCCCATTCCACCTAATTTTCCTCATGTTAACACTACTATCACCTCTTCTATCCCCATCACCTCATCATCTACTATGATCACTTGTGCCCCTATCCAATCATCTCAAGAGTATCACTTGCTTCCTCCTCCACCCAAACAACATAATTCAACTTTACCCATTATCTCCACTTCCCATGTCCATGCAAATGTGGTCACTTTGCAGCTCCATCCTTCTGAATCAACTCAAACCCATCAACCTCCTCCTTGAGGTGCTTATCACTACATACTTCCCAATCAATCAACTCAAGTATCCCAACCACCTATTACTTACATCCCAACTCATCCTATACCAAACCAATCAAATTTCCCCATCTCTCAACATCCAACTCAATCTAACCAATATTATCACATCCCCATTTCCAATAACAAACCTTTATCTTAACCCATTTAATCACAACCCGTTAATTATATTCCCCCTTATCAACCACTTCCACCAACACCTACTCATCCTCAAACATATCAACCTTATCAACAACCTAACCCATATACTTCATATGCATCACAATCTCATCCTTAAAATCTCAACCCCATCCATCTAATGATCCCATGCGGGCGTTATTGAGTAGAATGGATAATCTTGAAGCCACTACCTTGGGATCCAAAACCACATTTTCATATGAACAAATATGTAATGAACCTATCAATCCATCCATCCCCATAAAGCCTTATCCTCCTCATTGGGAATTACCAAAATTCTCTAAGTTCAATAGAAAGGAGGACCCACAACAACACCTTCATGCTTTAAGACATTCATGTTACCTCATTTCTCATGATCAAGACCTTATGATTAACACATTTCCCAAGTCATTATCCTGTCTCACATTGGATTGGTACAACAACATCCCACAACACTCATTATTTTCCTTCACTCAACTTGCGCAATTATTCCTAGAACACTTTTCAATCAATATTGCAAGTAAGATCGCCATCACAGACCTCTACATCATTAGACAATATTATGATCAGTCTATTGCAGATTTTGTCGCACGATGATGGCATGGCATAATCAACCAACTATCATTCTCCCTTCCACAGACTGAATTAATTGAACTCTTCTCATGGTCTTGTGGGAATCATATCTCCTCTACTCTTCAAATTCAATCATTCCAAACCTTTGAAGAGGAATTTACTATGTCTCGCAAACTTGAACTCCGTGCCCTTGAGCAAGGCCATCTTAAAATTTGATCAAATAAACCCAAGTCTGAATTCACTAAATCCTCCATACATGGTGAAAAATATAAGAATGTCGCTAATGCCATCGTGGTTAAATCTTCCTCCACATCCACTTCTCACATGGAGCCTCCGCAAATATATTCTAGATCACCCCCTAACTATACCCCTCTTGGGGAATCTTATAGTTCAATATTTGACAAGTTAATGGCAGTCAATCTTCATTCGAATTCCTCCCATCCACCCTTATGATGAATCACGACCCAAACCAACATGGTATCATGAGGAACATTACTGTAAATATCATCAAGTCTGTGGCCATGACATTGAGAAGTGTCACACTTTTAAAGACCTCATCCAAAAACTCATAGACTCTGGTGACCTCCAAGTGGATAATCCTAATGCACCACCTAATCAACCTCTTAACGTCTTCAAACAACCTTTTCCTAATCATCCACCTAATAATAAAACTCCACCTTCCACATCACAGGCACCTAATGCCCATACAATCAATACTATAAACTAATATCCAACACCATCACCTATGCCCATCATCTCATCATCCATTGCACCCACATCTATTTCAAACTCTTCCCATACGATCCCAAATTCATCAACATCTACACCTATCCCTACACCTATTACATCTACATCTAATCACAAAACTACACCCACATCAATCCATATCTATCCACTCCCCCATCCATATCTTCCACATCCTTCATCCATCACATAGTCCTTCAGCTATAACTACCTCAATGTCCACCTTAACATCTTCATCTCACACCCCCACGTCCACACCTACTTCCACATCAATCACAGCCACTACCATGACTATGCCTACATCAACATCCAAATCTATGTCCACATCTATGCCATCTCTCAAATCATCTACCATGCAAACACCCACACTTAATATATCTACAGAAGAGACTCTCACCCCATCTACAAGTTCAATCATTCCCACACCTACCAATCCTAAACCTACACAATCTATAACCCCTTTAGATCTTGTCAAGTGCATCATACAAAAACCACTTCCACCTTCAATATATACTTTTGCAACACAATCTACATTACCTAATTTTTCCTCCATGGATCCCTTAGTTGAAATCTTCATCATTCCTACCAAAGGTAAATCCTCACAACCAAAGTCTAAGAACCTTGGCATGCCCATCCAAAAATCCCTCACACATCCACACAAAAAGTTGGAGCTTCCTTCTCCCAAACCTAACCCTCCTAAGAAATCTAATGTCACATCATCACTCTTAGGAGCATCTCCTTCCATTTTGGGGCCAAGCCCTTCATCCAAGACCCCCATTATCAACAAATCAAATAAATATCATCCTTCCTCTAAATATGATCTCTCTTCAAAATCATCCACATCTTCAATTGCAAAATCAGAATCCAAACCATCTAAGTCACCACCAATCAAAAATGAAACCAAGACACAACTACCTTATTTTTCTTATAAGTCCAAGATAGCATCAAAGGTTCCAAAAATCCTCATCAAAGAAAACCATCCCTCTTACCCTCATCCACCATTCTTAAAACCACTTCATCTGCAACCTCTTCCCCAACCATCCCCATTGGTTCTTACACATAAATATTTCAACACCTACTTCAAGCATCTACAATCACCCTTCCACCTATTAAACCTTTTGATCCACGTGGCCCAAGACCTTCATGGTTTGATTCTAATCTCATTTTTGCATACCATCGTGCACCAGGGCATGATACCAAACATTGTATATCCCTCCAAACTATTATCCATAATCTTATTGATGAGAATGATCTTCTCAAATATCACCCTCTTTCATCAACCAATCTACCTTCTTTATCCCAACCTTCATCCACTAATATCACTAAATATCCTCATACATCCAAGACTTTCATTTCTATCCCTCCTTCAACCTCAACCTCTCCCAAAGAAGATCCTCCTCTCTTTATCAATGTTGTTTAGATCACAAATCATTCTCACCCCCATGACTTCCAACCACCTACTCAATTAAAATCTAAATTAGTTGTCATTGCTCCCCCTAACGATTCTACTCCACCCCCTTCTTCATCAAAACCTAAGGTGTCTATCTTAGTTGCCCCTCGGCCTGCTACTATTGAATAGAGTGTTATGAAACAACTTCATCAAGCCCCAGTTAAGATGTCACTTTATGAGCTCATCCAAAGCTCTCTGAATCATAGGAAATCTCTCATTGAAGCTCTCAAATGTACCCCCAATCCTAATGACAAGCCCAACCCTTTGCATCTCTTGTTGGAGCACTTTCCGCTTCAACCTCCATATCCTTTGATGATACCAAAATTCCTGACATAACACCTGAAGAACATGACCTTCCCCTTTTCATCATTGTGCATATTAATGACACATTCATTCATCGATCTATGATAGACAATGGAGCTAGCATAAACATCATCTCATCTCATACCTTTGATCAGCTCAAGCTCCCTAATTCCATTGTCACCCAATCACCCACGGTCCTTCACGCATTCAATGATGTTGTTGCCCCCACTTTGGGAACAATTATTCTTCCTATCCGTGTTGGTGAAAAAATCCTCCATGAGGTCTTCTATATCGTAGAAGGGGAGTTTCTAATACAATATCCTACTTGGACGACCATGGATTCATGTCATGTGTTGTGTTCCTTCCACTCTTCATCGATGCATCAAATATGAACATGAGGGAAAGATTCTAACTCTCCCCACAGACAATCCTCCATTCAAAACATGTCACATGACTTATCGACCTAATGACGTGCTCATTCCCACACAAGGATCTTCTGAAGCATCCACTAGCTCATTTGTCTCTACATCTAAGCTTCCCAATGATGATTCCTTAGAAAAAGTGATGGATCAGCTCTCGCTGGGGGAGTATCATCTTCTCACACTTAATGCTCTTCCCACACCTAATAGACTCAGTAGACCCGATAAAGCTCCAATGTATCAACCTGACATCGGGGATATCATTTCCTTTGGTCCACCTCATCTTCTCACCAATCTCATCTATGGTGGTATTGATCACCCTTCCTCCCACATTGACACTCAACCCCACATAAAAACATATACTAACGGGTTTGACTTTCTTTACAAAATATCATTTTCTTACGTTTATCTCCATCGATGCACCTGGAAAGGATGTTGAATGGGGTCTTATGAACATGGTATGCATAACCTCGTCATTGATCAATCTCACAAACCCTATGAAAAATTTGGGTTGGGATATAAGGAACAATCTGTTAACCCTCTCCCTCTATCTTTAGCTCTCATGGACATCGATCCTCCATATTCTCCATCCCATGAGGCTATGGACATGGATGACATCATGACCATCTCCTCTAGATTTTTTAATCTCCATCATTACCTTAAGACTAGTCACTTATCGGTGTGAAGATGAAACTAGGTCCCTCCCTCTTCAATTTTTGGATATGATAGAGGAACATGACCCTATCATTGACATTCTTCAATGCATTGATGATGATTCCATCCTTTCTTACATGGGGGGAAAATATTCCTATCTTCATAATAATTTACCAACAGATACATCAACTCTTCTTAACGAATCCACAATCGATATCAACATCAGGACTCCACAAGATCCCCACATCCTCAAAATGGGTCAATCCCTTGATCCACATGAGCTTGAATCTTTCATCACCTTCCTTTCTCAATATATCCAAGCCTTTTCATGGTCGTACTTTGATATGTCGGGCCTTGATCCTTTCATTGATTTCCATAACATCGTTACCTTCGTCGCATACATCCTCAAGTTTCCCTCCTTATCGAAGAGGAGTTGCAACTCCTTCTTTTAGTTGATTTCATCATCCCTATCAACCATCTGCAATGGGTTTCCAACATCGTACCCATTGCCAAATATTTTGAAAATCTCCACATTTGCACTAACTTTCAAGATTTAAACCTCGTTTTCCCTAAAGACAATTTTCCTCTTCCTAACATTGATCAACTCGTAGACCTTGCTGCAAGCCATGAGATGTTTTCTCTTATGGATGGATTCTTTAAGCATAATAAAATTCTCATTGCACCAGAAGACCAACATAAGACTTCTTTCATCACTCCTTGAGGTACTTTTTGTTATTGTGTTATGCCCTTCAGTTTGAAAAACATCATATCCACCTATCAGTGAGCCATGACTTACATCTTTCATGATCTCATCCATAATATTGTAAAGGACTACATTGATGACATTTTGGGTAAATCCAAGCATCGACATGACCATCTACTCATCCTTAAATTACTTTTCAAGTACCTTATCTATTTCTTTCTCTGTCTCAATCCAACCGAGTGTGTGTTTGGAGTGCTAACCAGTAAAATCCTTGGCTTTATTATTTCCATCAAAGGTATTGAATTTAACCCCACAAAAATCAAATCCAACATCAAGATGCCTCCTCCCTCTAATCTAAATCATCTTCACAATATCCAAGGCCTACTTAAATCAGTTCACAGTTTCATCTCGCAACTTCTGACCATTGCCAACCCTTTCACCATCTCCTTTGCAAAGACATCAACTTCAAGTGGGATGATAACTGCCAAAAAGCCTTTAATGATCTCAAGTAGTATCTCTTATCCCCGCCTATGATTACACCTTTATGCGAGGGGGAGCCTTTCTACTTCTATGTCTCTACCTTCGATCATGATATGGGTGTTATGTTGGCACATCGTGATGAGAAAGGAAGGGATCAGGCCATGTGCTACATTAGTCATACCCTTCTTGAGTATGATACTCGCTACAATAAATCTGAAAAGATGTGTTGCACTCTTTTCTTTGATACCTCCAAACTTCTCCATTATCTTCTTAATCATAAGACTTATGTCATCACTATGGTTCATCTTATCAAGACCATGCATTCCAATTGCCTACAAGCTTAGTTTCTAATTCAAAAACAATATGGCCAAGTATGAGGCTCTCATCTTAGGCCTTCAAATCACTATCTTACTTAATGTTTAAATCTTTGATATCTACGGGGAGTCTCAACTCATCATTAATCAAGTCAAAGGTGTATACCAATGTAAAAAATGAGATTCTTCAAAAATACAAGGACATTGTCGATTTTCTTATTAGAGAATTTAATTCCTACACCTTTCAAACCATCCCTCGATCATCTAATTGCTTCGTAGACAGTGTGGAATCTTTTGCATCTCTTATTCCTTGGACTACGGAAGCATCTAAACTCTCTATTACCATTCGTCACATTGACAAACTAGCTCACATTAGCGAGCTTCCTATCATCAATCTTGTTGAATCTAAACCTTGTGATCTTTTGTATTCTCAAATCTCTGATTTTATTTTGTAATCCATCATCCCCTCTAACATATCTAAAAATGGTAGGAGGTCATTTCTTCAATGTGTTAACCGTTATGTCATTCTTGGTAGAATTCTCTACAAGCATGGCTTTAATGGCATCTTGCTTCGTTGCCTTAAGTCTCATGAATCCACTTGACCTATCCAAGAATTCCACGACGGTATCTGTGGTGGACATTTTAGTGGGTTAGTTTTCGCCAAGTGCATCCTTTGCATGGGTTATTATTGGCCATAGATCAATCAAGACTATTTTGAATACGTTAAGAAATTCATCAAATTCCAGTGGCATTCCAATCTTATCTGCATTCCTAGTCAGGCCTTGCAACCGGCCCAGGACCTTTGGCCTTTCTCACAGTGGGGACTTTCCCTCATTGGCCTCATCAATCTGTGTTCTTCTCAGTGTCATCACTGCTACTGAGTACTTCACCAAATGGGTGGAAGCCATTCCAATTGCATCAAATAAAGCTAATCAAATCATTAATTTCATCTATCAGCACATCATTTTCCGCTTCAGCGTTCTTTATAAGATCATCGCAGACAACGAAAAGTCCTTTAAAAACAAATATCTCAAGAAGATTTGTGACTCATTCAATATTATTTTTTTGTTTACCTCCAATCCGGTTCAAAGCATTGTTTCTTCGTGTGCTCCTGGCTATGATGGAGTTTCGTTCACCTCTTTTCGGTCACCTTCTATTGAATTCAAATCCTTTTATCTCACATCCAATTTATCTATTGCTCTAACCATCTCCTCCATGACTATGTAATATTTATAAAATCCATTATAATGTTCCAATTAACCTCCACCATGTTTACATATGGAAAATATGTATGCAATGCCATCTATATCTAATATATTTCTAAAACCATCACATCATTTGTATCCATTTTATCCTTGTCATAATCATGTCTAATAGTTATCTATCCATTTCCAAATCACATCTATTTATAATCTATATCCATCTATAAAACATCTAATCACATCCATATTTTATTCTAATTTCCAAATCATCATGACATATAATTAAATCAATAATCTTCCAAACCATAACATCTACATCTAATTCAATTCATAATCATCATATAACATCTAAATATAACATAAGTATAATCGAAGCCATAAATCAACTCATGACACATGATAAATCATGAAAAAATCAAAACATATATATCATCATCATCATCATCATCTAAGTACCTCTATACATCCATAACAGGACACTAAGGATCCTATCTCAAAGCTAATACATCATCAAAGTTTGTAAACTATACATCTAATAATCTCAAATCTTTCCCCCCTGGGGTAGGTTCATGTCCCTCTCTCTGGGCCTCATATCCTCCATCATGGCCTGGATCTCGTCATTGTTATGCCACATTAGTCATGCTCTCTAATGGTGTTGGTCTTGTTGTGCCCCCTACTCCCCATTACTCTATGATATATGATGTGTATCTTTGCACTCTTAAAATCCTGGATTTCATTATGCTCTCATAATAGCGTGCCTCTGCCACTAATGCCTTGTACAGCTCTAGAGGAATAGTACCCAGCGGGGCCATCTGACTAGCTCCCTATGATGTCGTAGGTGCTCCACTCTCTGACTCTGCTGCTAGTATAGAACCAGGGTCTCCAAATTAGGCCCTATAGGCCTCCCTCTGCCTCTTATATCTATCTAGTTGCTACATGGTCAGGTCCCTCTCTTAGTGCAATGTTATAACCTCCTGATGTGATGCCTTTCTCTCTTGGCGTACCACATCCCTCTCTTATCAGGTTATGATGCACTTTGCATGTAATTTTTCCATCTCCATTGTTTCCCCTCTATCTCCACTCTCATCACCTCCAAGAGCCACCCCCTCATCTCCACCTAGCACCTCCTCCTCCTCCTCCTCATCCAATCCTACCTCAGCCCTCTCCTCCGCCACCTAGGCCACCCATGTTGTTGTCATCCACTTTGTGAATCCAACTCCGACTCTGACAGCATCTTCCTCATCCCATGGTGTTCTGGAATCCTCTAGTGGGTCCACCATCATAGGACTAATAAATTCCCTCTCATCCTCGTCTCATCTATATCTAATAGGATCTCCAAGTATAGTATGCACTACCCAAAACTGCCACATAACCCATGGAAATTACACCACCTCCACCATCTCAGGTCTCCTTGATCAGGGGATAATTTTTGAAATTTCCCTAAACATCCCTAAATGGTGTCAGTGTAGAAGGTCATCTCGAGAGCTTTCCAACAACTGTGAGAACATGACAAACGGACATCGGGAGTTCAAGTTATGTCCGGTCAAATTTTGGTCAACGGGAAAGTCAACTCTAGTCAACTGGTCAATATTGGACCAATCGCACTGCGACATGTGGCAAAAGGCGTTGGAAAAATTGAATGGGTTTTATCCAATGGTCTTCGACAATCATGAAATGGAATAGCGCGTCGGAGCAAGAGGCTCAACTTTTGTTACGGAGGGGAGCCCGGCCGCCGTGTGGACTATGATATTATCGCCGACGTGGTGGGTCCACAAGCCACCACTTGTCGAATTCGTTCAATTTTCCAATCACAGATCGACAGGTGGTCTTATTCGCCATATTTCATGTGGGTCGAATTTCAAATTACCTTGTAATTATTTTCCACGCATTATTCCCAAATTCCACATACCATGCATTATGCCACAAACTATACATATTAATGTTTATACATTAGTATTAAACTGTCAAACTCAATGCTATGACCACATAGTGGTAAGCAGTGGAAGTGTCCACGTGGAAGGGAGGTGATGAAGCAGTTGTTTGGGGGCTTAAAGCCATGCGTGGAAATCCACGTGGTGATCAAGGTGGGGGCGGTTATGCTCCAAAGTGGTCCTTTGACCACTATGTTTGCGTGGAGGAAGGCTATTTAAAGCCTTAAACATTATCAAACCACAAAATGTGGGATTTATACCCACTAAACAATGCCGCCCACTATGGGATTTAATTCCTTATCAAATGCTAAGCCGCCAACATGGGGATTAATCCCATTTAAACATGCAAACCGGATTTTTGGAATATTTGATCCCATTCATTTTATGGGATGAGGCTTATAATAGCCTTAAGATAAATTATATTGCATATTTTTTTGGGCCCTAAAATTGTATAAATAGGGAACCCATTCCTTTGTAATGGACTCAGACCCCAAGCTTATTATTTGTTAAGCTTATTGTGGGGACACACACACAAAATACGGAGAAGCTCATTCCTAGAGCGTTAGAGGAAAAGTTCGAGCCAAGAGGAGGATGACAAATTGTAGTTGTGTGAAGACCTAAATATTTATTTAGGCATTGATATTTTAATTATTGTTGACCTATTATTTTTAGGCAATAATAAATTAAAATTATTGTGGCTAGGAGTTATTCAAACTACCTAGTCGGCCCATAGCGCCACAGTAAATTATTGTGGAGCCTGGAATATCGACCGGAGAGCCATAGGGTGTTGTATTAGCATCTGGAAGGTCGATCGAGAACCGGAGGTTTCCGAACAGTGGAGCTGGTGCCATAGAGCTTGCTGAATACGCCAAGAAGGTGGAAGTCAGGTGCTATTTTTCACCCTGTCATCCGAAGGTCTGGTTATTCTTCTAAGCAAGTTTAAATAGTTTCCATTAGGTTTTCTTACGAAAGTACTATTATAACTTACAAGTTTTGACTAGTGGAACGGTTCGACCACGAACCCGGAGACGTAGGCAATTGCCGAACTCTGTAATCAATCTTTGTGTAATTGTCTTAAATGTCTTGCATTTTATTTTAAATTGATTACTTAAAAGGAGTAAATTATCGGCAAATAATTAAAGCCTATAAGGGTCCGAGATCAGGTAGTAATAACTTGATTATTTTTGGATCACTTCTCCCCTATACCCATCGAATCCTCCTCATACCCACTAACTTTGCATCTGCCCCAGACCATGTGGGAAAACCATGGTATGCCACCATCTAACCTAGTCCACATCTAGCCATGTCATTCTCTTTGTGTACCACTCCTCTCCTCTCTCCCTCTTATCTCCAGGAGCCTGATCAGCTCACCATCTCATAAATCCAATAGATAGCTCAATATGGTCTCGTGTAATCCATGGGAGCCCGGTTGGCCTGATCACTATGATTTGCTCATATACCCAGCAATGTAATAGGAATCCAACATCCAATCTCGACCTCTTCTCGGTCGCATACATCCATAACTCATGATAGACCTGTGCTAGAAAGGAAAACCCAAATGTAAATACCCTTCGCTATTCTATAATATCTGCTATCACCCTCGCCAATGTCCATGGAAACCTCACACCACTAGAATCCGGAAGTGCATAGTATAAAATCACCATCATCACTACACATATCAATTTTCTCCTCGCCACCCCACGCTCATATTGAGTCTCATACTGAAATGCCCTAAATGTGAAACTAATATGTGGGGCATTGGCTCCAAATAGTCGTGTAAATAAACTCAATCTATTGTTATCTATGATAAGATCTATGGGCTCCCCTTGTATCGGCAGCCTCAAAACGTAGTATACATCCTCAAGTGTGACTATCATCTCGTCAGTCTGCAACAAAAATGTGCTAGTACGCACATCCCATCTATTCACTAAAGTGATCGTCAATCCCACATCTCGTGGAATCCACTAGTAATGTTGGAATCCACCCAACCTGACTGCGGTCAGGTAGTCCCACTCTGCATCATTCACCTCTCCTCTAATCTAATCATATAGATTTGGAACTCTATCTCTAAGATATAAAGTGTCTCTGGCTTGCAAAACCCATCAAACAAGAAATTGTTAGTCTCTACACATGCACAACTTGTCATTAAAAATCAAAAATTACACATCTTATCCCTAGTCGATGCTGACCTAAGTTGGTTTGACACCTCCCCGTCTAGGTCAACATCTTAATAGGTCCAGTCAATGGAAACCATACCCATTCACCGGCGACCGCCCCTTGCACCAACCCCAAAATCCAGAAAAATGTAAAAAAATAAATAAAACAACAAAAATGCTTAAGAACTAGGCTAAGTTTTAGGCACTTACCTGTTAAGCACAAGATAATACTGAGAGGGGGGGTGAATCAGTATTATGATATTCTTTTAAATTTAACACTTAATCTCATATTTGTAATCACAATTAATCAGTTTCACAGTGAATATATCAAAGCAGTTAATGAATGCATAGCAAACCAACACACTACAAATAGACACGAATTTACGTGGAAACCCTTTCGGGAGAAAACCACGAAGAAAATCTTCTTTATTATATTTCTCAAATGTTTGTAGGCACCAACCTACGGGAGACACCAATCCCCAAGTTACAATTTTGTAGGCACCAACCCTTTTTGCTAAGCACCAACTCAGCAAGAGACACCGATCTCTTCAAATATGAAGGCACCAACCTTCCTTAAGAAAAACAAACTCTTTCCTATCTTTTATGTTGTTGTTGCTTCAACAAATGATAGAACAAAAATGCTACTAAGAATATTCTTCTTATTTATTTCAGTCCCTTCACATATATAAATCGCTGAAACTCTTCATTAAAAATAAATCTGCCCTTCACTCCTTTTTATATTTCATATTTTGCTCTTCTTCTTCTCTCCCTTAAACTTGAATGAAGCACTCAAATTGCTTGCCTAAATCAAATGATTACATCTCCTTATATTTCCTTCTCACATCCTTTCGAAAAGACACGTCATTTCAACCAACACAACCTTTCCATTATTTAATTAACCATCTTTTATTTTAATAATGCAAATACACATGTCGGCCATAGCTATAAAATGGTGATATTTTCCAAAGGGGGTCATCCAAAATAAAACAGCATTTTTATATGTATTTTAAACCATCTTATGGACATATTTATTGCTCCTTTAATCACCCCTTATCATACTAAAACATGGAGATTTAATTCTGTCATTTGAATCTTTGTTTTCCCCATAAAACATGGCATATGAACACCTTAAAATGTTGATATCTCTCTCCTATGTACAGCTATGTATATCTCGCTTAATCCATAACAATCCTTATGCAAAAACACTTCTTTTCATGTATTTAAACTTTTGTTTTCAGCCCTTCTATACTGCTGGTTATTTCTGTTACTTTCTACCATTTCCATCAAAATCCGTCAACATCCGTCAATAGTTTCGTCAGCTTCCGTTACACGATTCCGTTAACCAAATACATCAATGATTAAGCCTTTGACATCAATGACAATATTTCCAACATTACCATCCTATGAGTTCATTTGTGCTTCCTTGCTGCTCCACCTGCCTCCATTTCACTCAAAATCTCAACTCTATTTTCTTCTCAGAGCTCTCGATCGTCAACTCGTATTGTGCAAATGAACTTAGTCGGCCGACCCAGGGGCTTATATAGCCCACTGACCATGGTCACAGCCACTTCAACCCTGGTTGTCGTCGACCTAGACTTAATTTTTTATCTTTGTCATTTTTTTTCTCCTTTTGATCAATCCATCCTTTCAAATTATCTTTCCTTTTACTTTTTCCTTGTGTGTTGCTCATACCACACCTTTATTTATCCCATTGGGCTTCACTGTCTCTTTCATCTTTCATTTTTGCATTTGATATCTCGCCTTTGTGGCTATCTTTGTGTTCCCTATTGGGGCTCCATTATTTTACTCTTTTTCTCATTGTCCCACCCAGATGCATATTTTTGACTCCTCCTATAAGTAGGATATCGCATTCACTTTTTACCCCCCTTATCTAAATTTTTTCGTGACCCTTGTCTCAACCATTTTTGTATTTGTTTGTGCATACTAGATGTATCCCTTTGATCCGTTGGTCCCATGGCTTACACATCCATTCGAGTGGAATCCCATTGGACTCCCTCCATATTGTAGTGGTTTTTGTTGACTCACAGGTGCGTAGGACATTTTCATTGTCTCCATTGAGGTCGTACTTTGTTCCCTATCAAATTGATTGTGAAATCACCACTATATTTTTGTTTACTTTTTAGTTTTTGTTTATCCTCGACTAGAATATATTATCTCATCATCTTCTTTTTCTCATCCTTTCCACTTTTTATTCCTTCATCTATCTCTTTCAAACTCGTGACTAATTCCACTTCGTGTTGTCGATCCCTAGTTTGAAGGGGAGCACCTTAATCATCTTCATCTTCTATCTCTTCTCAGTTTTGCCTCATGGCTTGCCCAACGCAAACCACTCAACAAAAAGGGGAAAATGTAGATACAAATTTTTGCTATCGCTACCCCTCATCCCGTGTTCACTACCCACCGTATTTTTCTACATATATACCTCTCTTCCCATCCAAAGTATCCCACTTATCATTATTTCCCATTTTAATCATTCATTAATCATCCTTAATCATCTTTAATTAATTCTAAATCTTCATTTACTTCATTTATTCTCCCTAAATCCTCAATTTTATCCTCCCTAGGCCCGCATTTAATAAATACACCTCCCCTTTGCCTTTATTTAATATTTTTCACCCTCCGCCTATCCATTTATCCATCCTAAGCAGCCTTAGCTCGTCCTCACCCTTCAAAGCCCTAATCTTGCCTCATAAGGGCTCATTATCTCGAGCTAGTCACCTTTCCACTGCCCTAATAGAAGGATCTCCATGATCGGCAGCGACACATCCGGGTCGTCGTCAACCCTATAACGCCACCCCTAGCCCTACTTTTCTCAAGATGTAATTTTGGAGATTTTGGGGTTTCTTGTGATCTTTCCTTAATTTTTTTATCTCTCTTGTAGTTTCCATCATCATCTTGGAGATCTTATGCTTCACTTTGGGAAATTTAGAGATATTTTTTTCTCTTTCATGCTTGGAGCTACTATTGCAATTTTATCATCATATTCCTCACCAATATCTTTTGCATGTTCAACAATCTTCCAAGAGCCTTGTCTTTGTCTCTTCAAGTCGTCATTATCATCTGCAAATCATTGTTCTTGTCCATTATTTTCCATCAAACCCTAGATCAGCCCCAGTCGTCATTGACTCTACCTAGTCATCATCGACCTAGCTCCCATTTTGTTAGCCACTATGTCAATCAGATTATCATTCACCTCTTTTATGATCCCATGGTCTATTAGGCTTCATATCTTTCCATTTTGCCTTCATGTCACCTTGAGATATGTTCTGTCAACTCCAGTTGTCGTTAAATCAACCTTGTCACTGTCAACCAAATTAGTCTTCAGTGCATTCACCTTCAAATTTGATAATTTTCTTAGATCCTTTCTATCATATCTAGTTCCAGATCTCTTGCAGGTTCATGTTTCTTCATCTCAACCTCCTCATCAGCTTCAGATCTGCCTCCAAGGCCTTCATATCTAAATTTTTTGTCATTGTTTCAATTGATCTACCCTTGTCGTCGTCGACTGGGCCCTGCAATCTCGGGTCACCATTGATCTGCACATCTTTGGTTTAATTTGATTAGATCATATATGCATTTTATCATCTTTATTACATTTGAGTTTTTATTTTATCTCAGATTCTGCTACATCCAATTTATCAATCATCATTTTAGCTTATCTTTATCAAAATGTGGGTTTACATCCATCCTAGGAAGTTTTCACTTCTCGGGACTAACATTATCAGGAAACCCACCCATCTATCTACTAATCCATTTTTGTGTTGAGTTCCCTTGATTTATAGGTCATCTAGCTCAGTGCAAGGAGGATCTCTCATTTTTTGCGCATGTGCACATCGTCATCCCATCTAGAGGTACCTTAAATCCTCTCATACTTGGAATTACTTGTTCTCTTGTTGTGATTTCACTAATCTAAAATAGGTGGCAAGGAAAATTGTTCAACAATATCAACCACTCAACATAGGTAGATCCTCTAATCTTCCTACATTCATAAATCAACAAAATTTAGGAATTAGATTCATCAAAAATTAATCTCAAATCTAAAATCATAATCGTTACATGTTTTTTCTAACATTCCTACGTCATCATCCCTCTGGTTTATGCCATCGGCCCTGTTGTTTTAGGGCGCTGATGGCATCCAAATTCGTACAACCATGACTTTTAAAAATTAAAAATTAAAAATCTACAAAACAACAAGTAAAAAGAAAATCCCTCCCAAACCCACTTGTATTTTGTCCTACCCTTTCTAATGACGCAAGTTTGATCTAAAAGGACACCCTAATACCTTCATAATCTTAAAATGACCAAATTGTTCCTAATCTACCTCGCGGAATTAAATGCAACGACTTACCCGTGGTTGACGTCGTCGCATGCTCCTCCTCCTCGTACTCATGCCATATCATCGCGTTAATCTCCAAATTTAGAATTCTAGAGGTCAATTCTCTTAGTTCCAGAAATAGTAATAAGCTAATAAAATCAAAAATCCAATATAAACCTAATCTTTCTATTCAAATTTCATCGTGATGGTCCTCAATCTTTAAATACCCGTCATTTTAGCTCCATATCTCTGAAAAAATCCATTGTCGATAGCGTTGGGATTGTGATCTTCTTCCATTATTTTTGGCATATTATACGCCTTGTTCTGCTCTCTGGCTAGAAAAACACATTTTTTGATTCCACGACATCCATCTCATCAGCCCCTAGCTAGGTCATTTATTTCTTATTTTACTGATGATCCTCTAGAGTTTATTTTCGTTTTTGCTTCTCCATGGTTCTAATAGCACGGATTGCGCCTATATGTGGGAGGACAACCAACACTATCAGGTACACATTGGTGGGTATATTTCGTTTCAGCTAGTCCCTTATTTACTTTTTGCATTTACTTTCGGTTTCGGTGTTATGTATCATTCCTTCCACTGACTACCCCGTGTTCCGCTATTGCAACATGCGGTAATCAATGGCTGGGGCATATGTATACACCTAATTTTTACGCTTTTTGTTTTCATACATGTTACTAACAATTTCTCTTTTCAAGTTAGAGGACGCTAATGCATCTATCTCTGGGAACATGTGCCTTGAGGGGCTTGTTCCAAGATAGGGGTATGGTTATTCATGTAACCAGTGGGTTAGGGATGATACATGGAGAGAGAAAGGCTTTTGTTCCTATTCATGTTCTTCTTTTTCTTTTACCTTCTTATTTTCCTCCACATTCTTCTAACACCTTATTTTCTCATGACCACATTGCTTTTGTCTTGCATTATCTTTGTTTTTCATGACACTTTGCACACTCCCTCTCATTTCCCTCCCTAGTCGACATCTCGCCCACTAGCGATTGCATTGGCACTATTTCAAATCCCTTACCAACACCCTCACCCGCGGACGATGGCATCGGTAGAAAGACCCCAATTTACATTTTCACGTCTTCGTCGTCACATCAGATCACACAGGAACTCGTCATTAGCTTTGCTCTCTTGCACCAACTTGCATCTTTTCGCTCATCTCTTGGATTTCTTGCATCTTGACTCTTGGCTTGGAGATTCTTCTTGTTTGGATCAGTTTGCTTGCACTTTGGGTCACCTATAGTGAGTTAGGACTGGACTGTTTCCCCTTCTCCACCCAAAAGATGTTCTCTCTTTGTGTATGGTCCTTTAGGAGATAGATGCATCAGCCCCCCAACAAGTAAGTTCTCTAACTCGACTTGTCATTTTGTATAGAGTAGTCTCCTACACCTTTGCTACTGACTATATGTTAGCTTAGCATTTTATGCACATGCTAGGTTAGCATATTGTATTTTAGTTTTTTATTTCATGTTGCGTGCTTTACTTCGGTTAGCATAGTCTTTCAATGTTTATTTTGTTAATTATCACCCCTATAGAGTTGATACCTCAATATGGTTCCTTCTTCTTCTTCAACCTAGGGCCTTAGAAACCTTAGGTTGTCCTAGTGTAAGGGTTACTTCCCTTTGGCTGTGTGATCTTAGCGGTCCTTGTACCTACCCCCTTTAATTATATCCATTATGTGTCGGTCTTGGTGTGTTCCTTACTCGTTGCCTCGATACCCTAGTTGAACGGATGATAACAGTACATGGTGTTTAGACACATTTTTTCCCACCATACATCACTTGCCAAGACTCCAAGCTTAAAAGTTAACACACATGGCATCAATTTTAAATAAAATAATTTAGTATTTATGGCTACAGAGGTAATTATTTAGTTTATTATTTAGACGCCTAGCCTCTTAGAAAGTCTTCAATTTTATCAAATTTCAATGATCATTAATACCAAATCCAATTGTCAACCTGCGAATTCACTTCTTTCAAATTCGGCATTAGCTAGCAGTAGCTGCGAATTGTAATTTTAATTCACTGTTGTGAGTTGGAGTTGGGAGTTGGGTGGCGCAACTAAAGCGTGGGAGTCTAAATTTATTTTAGATTTATATATGTAACAGTATAGCCTATAATAATTTGAAATGGTCATTTTTATGAAGTGCACGTCAAAATGACAGTTTGCAAGAAAAATCACCCATCCTTTGGTGTGGGATAAAATTTAATTAGACTATTTTTTATGGTTAAAATCTTAAAAACTTTTAAACGGGTGTCAAATTTAACCCCTGGTCCTCAATGCCAACAGTAAACAACCAAATATATAATAATTGTTTTTGTTTGATAAGTATTTTTTCATGGTGTTTCAGGTGTCTTTGTGTGATTTTGAATTTATGTGGGAGCCGCCCTCCCCCTCGATCTTAGTTCTATATAGGGCATGAGCATAACATATAGATAGTCCCATCTGTCATATTTGTATATAGGATGCCCCCCACCCCATAGTTTAGATTAGATAGTGGGGCCTCCTCGACATTGTTATAGTTTAGTTGGCCCCCTAGATAAGATATAAGATCTATATGGCCCCCATATCTATAGAGGTGTTGGAGGGAGGGGAGAGGAGGGGTGGGCCATGGGTGGGTGGGCGCATATCCAAATATAGGGTGTGGGGCTCTATATCTTACAGAATAATGGGCTTTAAAGCCATATGTATATAGAGGGGGGAGATTGAGGGCCTTATGGAGAGAGATAAGATATCTGGTGGGTGGTGGGACTATCTATACTCGGTTTATATAGAGGGGGCCATAGGGGATATATAGGCATATATAGAAATATTTCCCCTCCCTCTTGCCCCCAACATAGATCCTCCTGAGGGGGTAGGGGGCCCACCCCATATAGATAAGATATAGAGCCGTCATCGGCCCCGTCGGCCCTATAGAATCTATATAGAAAGGGGCCCGAACTATCCAAGAGGGCTGCCCCAGATAGATAATATATAGAGGGAGGGACTGGACACAAAAAAATTCATATTACCAACTCACTTACATCTCATTAATAAACCCATAAGTATTCTTATATTATATTTTTCTACTCATATTTTACTCTGTGTTCATTTAAAGAGTACGGAGGGGATTATATATTCGTCCGACTCAAAAAAAAAAAAAAAAGACAGATTTGCTATCAAATATGCCATTTTTGGGAATGAATCAAGTCGCCTTTAGTCTGAGACTTAGAGCAAACATCCACATCGAACAACCACAATCCCAAAAATATTGACTCTTTATAACATAAACATGTGCTAATCTGTAAAAAAGATTTTATTTTGTAAGTTACAACTTTGAAAATAAATAAGTGACATAAAGATTAATTATTTCATGAATCTCATTAATGGATTTTGCAAGTCGTATAGACGTTTCTAGTCATTTTAGATGTTAAAATATAGTTACTCATAGTTAATGGGTCAAAATATAATTTAAATGTCAAAATGATATATCTGTGTCTTTAAAATTTAACCATTATATATGTATATATACATTTCTAAATTTTGTTATATTAAATTTAAAATTATATAAAACATCAAAATGATTTATGTTCAAAATTTAACCGTCATATATATGAATATATACATTTCTAAATTTCATCATATTAAATTTAAAATCATTTTAGAACTAATAAATTAGATATTACACTCTGGGATTTTATGAAATTTTTAACAAGTAACATCAATGAAAATGAAATTTTTGGAACATAAATAAAATAAAAATAATAGAATCATCTTAATATCTTATTAATAAAATACAAACATTCAAAATTTGGTTAAAATAATCTATTAGTTTTGATTTTGAATTAATTTTATTTATTTATTTGTAGTTGGTTTTCTTTGATTTTCATTTATTTGACTTCTTATACATATAACTTTTAGACCACTTGGATTTCGTAAAAAAGTTCAAACTTGAAAGTTGGACTTGGAAGTTTGGAAGTTGGAACTCATCTTCTACACAATTACAAACTTGCACTAGTCGGCCATTTCTACAATTTTTCAATAATTTTATTTTTTAATATAATTCAAAATAGTTTTTAATGCTCTCATAAAATTGTAATTTGACATTTCCAGCTCTATGAATTGATTAAGGTAACATTGATTTTTATGACATTTGGAGGGGAAAATGTAAAGAAGAACACAGCCTTTCATAAAAGCGTGATTGATTAATACAATGTTTAGCGACTTTAATACACTCGTTTTCTCTAATTTTAGTTTTCAAGAGCATCTTATTTGACATGATATTTATATTATATTAAATATATTAAAAAATATTATAACTTAATTTTATAATTGTGTATTACAATTTAAAAGCTATATCAAAAAAACTATTTATTTATTTCAAATTTCTTAAATATAAATTTAATGTAATTTAATTTTTTAATAATTAATATAAAATAATATTTTTACATACATATTAAATAGTGAATGTCAAATAATATTCATATAATTTTTGTAGACCGTAAACTAATTTTATTACGACATGTAACAATGAGTATCAAAATTCAACACTACTCAAGATTAGGCCTATAATGTCACACACACACACACACACACACACACACACACACACACACACACACACACACACACACACACACACACACACACACACACACACACACACACACGCACGCACGCACGCACGCACGCACACACGCACACACGCACTTGATGTGTGTGTGTGTATAATCTTAAATGAAATAGTTTAGAGATCAATTTTTTAATTTGTATTTTAGTATTTTTTTGGTAAAACCTAAAACATTTTTGAACTTATTTTTTCATTTAAATAGTTTAGAGATATCAATGTTTTAATTTTTATTTTGATTTTCTTTTTCTCTAAATATAAGACGTCTATTTTGGTTTTTTTTTATATAAAACGTCTATAAACTTAATTGTTCATTTAAATAGTTTAGAGATGTCGATCTTTTAATTTTTATTTTGGTTTTTTAATAAAATAATAAAACATTTGATGAACTTAATTATTAATTTAAATAACATGTGATAATTTATCTATTCATGCTTTCCACTGTTCGTTAGAGTGGTAAGACCTAATCTTTTCAAATAGTTAATAACTCGATTTTCTTACCACATAATGCATTTACCATTGATATAGTCATATATTACTATAATATTATGGTGATAATGTAATTATATGTGTGTTAAGGAAAAACTTGGATAACTATGAGAAGTAGACTAACACCTAATAGCCTAAAGTTTGTACCAAATTACTCGATAACCATCATGATAAAAGGTAAGCAAATAAACTTCAAAAGCATGCATTATGAATCAAACAAGCAACACACCATGTTTTACTCTACTCTTTAGAAATCTTAATACAAATGAACCTGATTAGACTCTAAGCAATCAAATTTGATTTGTTGTTTGCTCCAAAAGATGAAGACATCTCTCTAAGATGATTTATTAGACCATGCTTAGATAACTCTTACTAATCTAAAATGGAGGAAAGATGCAAGATGAAGCTATTTCAATGGTGGATGGCTTGGCTAGTGCAAATGAGCTCTTTAAGCTAGATAATCAAGATGTGATATAAGATCAAGATCAAGATGTCAATAAGGTGTTGAGAGAGGTTTTGCTATGTAAACAAGGTGTAAGGTTGAAAGGGAGGGGTGACCCCTTTATTTATAAATTTTGGTTTGGAAGAAATGTGAAAATTTAGTGCATGTGGGATAAATGAATAAGCTAAAATAGATCTTTTGGAAGTCAAAGTACCTTTTTGACTAGATTAGAAGCTAATTAACCTCTTAAGATTAATTAGGGACTCTAAACAAGCTTAGGAAGCCTTCTAAGAGTTCCTGGAGGAATTTGAATTAGATTTCGAAAGTGTTGGAAGCGGGAGATAGCCAATGATAAAGTTCATTAGTTAAATACGAGATAGAAGACTCAATCAACGTGAAACTAGCTGATTAAGAGAAATATCACCAATCAACTTGAAGTAAAATGGCATCCTGAGTGAGTTGGAAGCAGAGTTAGATACTGAAGTGTCGCTATTTGAAACAGAGTGAAAGGAGGTGAAGATAGTCAGTGCAATGTTAGAATAAGATTGCTTTGATCAAAATTTAGGTGTCTACAATATGTTTATAGATTATTGTTTTAAACTATTTTTTTTTGGTCGTGCAATTTTTTTTTGTGTTGTCCTATTTTTTAGTTATACTTTTTTATATAACTTTTGATGTTGTTGATGTTATATGGTCCTTAGTAATTCTATTCTCTTCGTTGACTCTTTTCTTTTTCTTATGTTACTCTTTCTTCCTCTTTTTATCTTTCCTTGTTTTCTCTCTCCTCTCCTGGATTTTTTTTTTTGATATTTTGGAATGACCATACTTCATTATAGTTTAGGATCAAATAGAGTTTGGAATCTTTGATGTTTTATTCTTTGTTTGTCATTCTTTTATGTCTATTGTATATCAACACACATGTCTAAAATCAACATGCATGTCAAAAGATTTTATTTGAATACAATAATTCTATAAAAAAATAGTTGCATTTATACATATGTGAGAGATGGAACACATAAAGATTGATTAAAGTGAATTCTATAGAATTTGTAAAATAGCATAAATCTATCTATTTGTAAAGGAACCCCATCTCAAAATAAGAATTTAAATAGTCTAGAAATATATATTATTCATAACATGTTTCTCTTATAGTTGTATCTCTCGTAATCCTAATTATTCCTTCTAAAAGGTGTTGTAAGATTGTGTATTATTATATCCATCTTATTATTTATCATAAAGATTGAGGGAACACATAAAGATTGATTAAAGTGAATTCTATAGAATTTGTAAAATAGCATAAATCTATCTATTTGTAAAGGAACCCCATCTCAAAATAAGAATTTAAATAGTCTAGAAATATATATTATTCACTACATGTTTCTCTTATAGTTGTATATCTCGTAGTCCTAAGTATTCCTTGTAAAAGGTGTTGTAAGATTATGTAGCATTATATCCATTTTATTATTTATCATGTAATGACACACAATTAAATTAAAACTCTTATTCAATTCAAATTATAAGGGAAGATAAGTTACTTAGCTGATTTTGGACATTTGTGATTCACTAAAGGTGACATCTCACTACTACTAAATGATTTGGAAGTGTTTGGTCAAGAAATCAAATTCATAATAGGGTCATACTAATAACATCACATTTAGGTTTATATTCATAATTATTATCACTTCTTGTATAACATAATTTAGGATAGTAAGATAACAAATAAAATAGTCTTAAAGTATGTAGTGGGATCTCATGAATTAATATGATACCCATATAAGAGTAAAATTTCAATTAATCTTTAGGTTTAAGAAAAAAGTCACTATGCACTGATCTCAAAGTGGGTAAGTGTGTGATGAAATTTTATGAGAAATTTGTGCAGACTACTGTCATTTTTTTCTAAAATTTAGGATCGTCATAATATGTGAAGTATGTGAAATTTGGTAGAGATTGCACGCACAATAATAATTCTTTCGTTATTCATCTTAGACAATGCTTACATGTAACTGAGCCTTGTCATTTCCTACAAACATGGAGATTAGCTTTATCAACTTCAACATGAATCCCCAACAATATCTCACAAGCTATTATACGTGAGTGGTTAAAAACACTTTCATTTTCTCACGATAAGAACTTATAAAAACACATAAATACATATTTATTTGATGTTATTGAGTTGTTAAGATAATTCGCATAACCACTCCCTATAATATGTAATTATACTATCATGGAGAATATAATCACTCACACATTAACAATAATAACCCATATATAATGTGAGAACTAAAAATAAATATTATTGACATCCCCTCTATGCGAACATGGGGAGTAACCACGCCATAAGAACTAAAACCAAAATGCATGTCCTTATTGGATGCAACCTTTAGGTTTGTAGTTTTGTTATTTTAGATATTTGTTACACATGATCACCTACATAGAAAAAATCAATAGTCCCCACTTTCACTTCCATTGCATGTTATTTCACTCCCTGACCATACTTCCACCAAGTGACCTACATACGAGAACTCATTAGTTACCACTTTCACTTCCAGTGAGTGTTTAACTTCTCACTAGCCAATCAATGTAGAAGTACAACAGCCAGAATATTTTTGTAGCCATTTGCTATTCTATTCATTTATTTTCCATTATCGAAAATAAAAAATAAAATTTGAGTACTCAATCCTCATTTTTGCATATATGCACCCACGGTTGTAGATCACAGCCTCTCTAATCACAAATAGTATAAGACAATCATTGTTGCCTCCCATAGACCAATCCTAGCTTTAGTCATTTTAGTTTGAATTGGTTTTGCACTATTGTATTATGCAGCCCCATCGCTAGCAACTACCAAGAGGATGCTTATTATCCTCCAATCTCCACTTAATTCATCCTCCAGTATATTGGGTTACTTCCTCAGTAGTTTGAATTTGAATATCAATTGCATGTAATTTTCACCCCACAAATTCGAATAGAAAAGTAAGATGTCAGTTTCAACCGATATTGTGTCTTTTGGAAAAAAAAAAAAAATTTAAATTTTGGATGCTTTTGATGACACAAAACAAAACTACTTTCACTCGCACACTATGAGTTTGACTTGACACAAAAAGACATTGAATTTTGACAAATAACACTAACTCTTTTATAAAGAACACGTGATTTTACAAATACCATGGAAAATTATATTGGCTTAAGATTTTTTTTAATTAAAACCGTACAAACCTATAATTATGGGTTTTACATTATAATAATCTAAAAATTTACAACGCATGTATTTTTTGGCATGCAATCTTATAAACCAAGAAAAAGAGATGATCCATTTCATTTCTCTACTTTTGGTCTTTTTGCTGGTGGTCCTTGCTCAAATATAGGATCTATATGTTCATCTTGTGCCTGGCCATCCGGTGCTTGAGCTGTTTCAGATGAGGGTGCCGCAAAGCCTTCAGGAAATGGAGGTGGTGGAGGAGCTGGTGGTAGCTGAACAAATATAATTAAAATTTTCCTCAGAAATTGTTCTTGAATAATTATAAATCTTAGGTACATGTAAAATCTAACTTCAAACTTTGCCAACAAAGTACTATTTTAATTTTCAGTCCATATGAACATGAGAATGTATCGTGCATACACAAAAGGAGAACCTAAGAAATACGATTGCTTTTGTTTTTAATCCCAAATGATATAAGAAATAAATGGAAACCAACAAGCAAAATAGAAAATACAAACACAGGTCCCAGACTTATTTCTAGCGGTATATGAAACACTTCAGAACATTTTCAAATAGTAAAGCCACACTAAAATTATATTACTTCCCTGTAAGCCGTAAGTATTACATAAGAGAAGAAATTCTAAATATTCTCTCTTCCACCTCACTCTGAAATAACTTTAAGCAAGTGTGTGAATGAACTTTGAGTAGGATCTGCTCATTTGATGAAAACTGCACAGCTTTGTACTGTCAATTGGAAGAGATGGAAAAGTTGGTAATAATCAAATCTCGCTCGTTAATTTTCTTTTCCCACTTTCCATCCCCTTTTCACTTGTAGAAATAAACCTGTGAAAATATTAAAATCTTACCTTGTTCTGCCAAAAAAATTTAGATTAGGTAAAAAGAGTGGTTTTTAGAGGACTAAAAACCCGCAGTACACAGTAACGAGAAGTTACAGAAGGAGATAAAGATGTAACAATGAAGAGCAAAAGAAACTGCCTCTACCTTGTTCTGCCAATTGATTACACGAGTACATTTGATATATGGAATACCTTTCTCAGCCACTTTTCTTTCTATTTGATAAGATTGTCGGTGTTGCTCCTGCTGCTGGCCACATTTTTTCATTGTGAAAAAATGTAGAGATGTAAATGATGTAGTATGAGCGGGATGATTGTTGCTGATCCTATTATTTATAACATGAATGTAATTTGCATGATCTTCCATCTTGCCGCACATGAGTTTTCTTCCCTTGAGAATGTGCAGATGAGACTTTAGATCATGGCTCACATTCAACGTATATTTATAGATAGGGATGTAATAAAATGCTGCACTGGCATGCATCATTTAACTGCCATTTTATGAAAAACATTACTCTGTGCTGGAACTTCGATGTCTAAACATGACTTAGTAGGTAAAATGACAGTTGATCTTTTGAGACCTTACAAGAAAATTTATACTTCAGCACATTTCAAGATCGCAGAGTACTTCATAGATGCTGGAGAAAAGGCAGTGAATAGCATTATTATCAGTTGCCAACTCTGTTGTGAAGTGTATGGCTCTAATTCAAACCTTTGTCAGAAATACTTATTAAATGAGAAATTTAAGTCAAGGCCAATTATAAAGGTTAAATAATAAATTGAAGAAGAAAGCGAAAGACAAACTACAGGAAAGCAATCAAGATTTGAACAGTGATCACAGACTATTTTTCTTGACAGTCTGTGTTACATTTATAGGCTTTACATGTTCTAGGGTTATGCTCAAGACTGGAATCTCAAGAGTTGAGTGGCATCTTCAATGTTCTTTAATTATGGTCGAGGGCAAGTTTCTCTCTGCTACCAACTAACGATTTCCAAACTACAAATTGCCACATGTGCAGGTCAGTGGACACCATTCACCCTGATTCCACATATTTATGCCGAAAGGCATGCCTTAAATGAGATGAGGCCTCCGGATTCTGACACGAGGCAGGTAAATTGAAGAGAGGGATTGGCGGGCAGACAGTGTTGAAATACGATCATATTATGCCCATCCACATGTCCCGAGGGTGTGTGAAAAATTGTGCACAGTCGTGAATGCTGGGGAAGAAGTTGAAATACAATTTCACAAGAGCCGTCGATTGCATTTTTAGGTGTTGTCGGTGGCCAGAACTGACATGAACTTACGCTGATGGACGGATGGTATAAATGATATGTGACAGTCGTTGATGCACGATGCAATCACGAGCAGCCACAACGAAAACCTCAACAGCCTACAAACCCTAAAATTGTGTCTTTCAATATTACAATCCTTCATTCTATTTCCTGTGGGAAGCGGTCGATCGGCCAACATCTTCATTCCTGAGAGCCACGAAAGCTCTGGTGTTGTAGGGGTTGCTGACGTTATCTCATTACTCTATTTGCGAAGGACAGCACACTTCTGGTTGCGGGTTTTTGTGTTGTGGTGGTCCCCTAATCGATTCATGGGGCATAATAATGGAGAGAGCCAACTGCAAGTTGTTGCGGGCGTGGAGTTACCTCACAAGCATCCAGAAGCACTTCACCATTCCAAAACTTGCGTGACCAAAGCATGCCGCTGCGACACCCTTTTCTCCATGTAAGGAACCAGGGTCGCTTTGAGGTGGATTTGCATTTTCTATGGGTTCGAGTGTCTGTGATTTTTTTTTAAATATTTTTCTTATGAAAATGATGACGGCTAAAAATGGCCGCTTTCGATGGGTATTGCAGATGTGGACCCTTTAATTGTTTTGCATTCACTGATTTTTTGTGTGGGTTTTTTTACTGATTTTTTGTGTGGGGTTTTTTACTGATTTTTTGGTGGGTTTCTTGTATATTTGGGGGGAACAAGCAATAACACGCTTTAGAATTCCAACATTGAAGGTGGAGACGTTCATTAACACGATTTCCGAGGCCACTACACTCTGAAATATCACGAGTAGTTCTTCATTAATGGTAGCCATGGCTTCAATGTCGACGATAAGAAGTCCCGCAGCCCTCAACAGCGGAGCAATCCAAAAGAGCTATTTGGGTCACAATATCAGAGTGCCAAACAGCCATCTCCATGAGAAATGCATGGCTGAGGTTTGCTATTTCTTCCCTCTATTTTGAACATGTTTATTTCAGTATCTCAGCTCTTACCCTAACCCTTTATGACATTTATTAGACCTTATATCTGGATGTTTTGAATATTTTCTTAGTTTTAATTTTGCAGGTGGATCCAAAACTAAAAGAGTCATCTACAAATAAAGAAATATCTCCACCTGCAACAGCACCCACGCCAACTACAAGCTTTACCCCCCATCAAAAAGAAGGTAAGTGATTTTACTCGCGCTTAAATATGTAAGATTAAATCTCTGCCTCTCATTTATGTTACAGTAGTCACTCATACAAATCTCTGCATCCTGGAATCTACATTACCTTAAAAAGCTTATGTGACATGGGCTACATTTTGATTTGTCCAGGTCAGCACGAAGTTTGGTGACGTGTTCGCTTTCTTAGGGCCCGCCCCTGAAACCATAAACGGAAGGCTCGCAATGGTGGGGTTTGTGTCGGCAATTGGAGTGGAGTTGTCGAGTGGAGGAGACCTGGTTTCACAGCTGAGCAGCAGAGGGGTTTCGTGGTTTGTTTTAAGCATCATGTTGTTGTTTGCGGCATCGTTGGTGCCCATGTTTAAAGGAGTTTCGGCAGAGAGCAAGTCACAGGCGATTATGTCGGCAGGAGCAGAAGTGTGGAATAGACGTGTGGCCATGATTGGCCTCGTGGCATTGGCCGTCACTGAAATCATCAAGGGCGGACCGCTTGTATAATCGATTAAATATCCATGAAAGGGAAATACATACATGGATGAAATACATTAAAAATTATACAGTGGGTTACACCAGTAAATAGATAATTCTTTTTAAATTGAAAAGAATGCATAAACACTAATTTTTTTTTACGACCTGGCAAATCTATACTCCATTGTTTTTGGGATTATCAATACTTCTCTTTCATGTTTTTTTGTTAATGAAATGAGTTCCAGAACTCAATAGTATAGTAACCTTTATTCAAGCAATAGTAGGGAACAGTATCCAAAATCGACGGCTCATATTTTCCTCGTTGTGCTACAACCGACAAAGTCCATTCGCAAATTAAATCTAACTGAATTCCGCTATCATACTTTCTGTGTGCAGATATATGAAAAATTGCCCGCAGTTTTGTAGGATCTTGTTTTCTCCACATGGTCAAGCAAAATGTTTTAAAAGCAAGTGGTGATGTACAAGAAAATTCATTTCTAAGATTTAACAATCTTGCTACTGTAAAAAATTTGTTGGTTTTTGTCAAGCAATATCAGTTGACAAGAATGTGTGCAGAACCTGTTGTTTCAGAGCTTACACCCACTACCCGCATGAATGCAATGGACTTTTTAGCCATATTCAATATTGGTACTAATTTTAGTGAAATTTCCTCTGGACAAATTCCTCTAAAGGAAGAGAATTCAGTTGTAACAGGTAAGTCCCGGTTTTTTTGTAATACTTTTGCTCACATTATAATACTTTTGTCTCATATTTTTATGTGGTTATTGTTGTTGTGAAGGCATGTGTTCCTGTGTGAAAGAAGTGGGTGTGAGGAAGCATGTGTACAGAAGAATAAGGCAAAGGCCATGGGGCAAATGGGCTGCAGAGATGAGGGATCCTGCTAAGGGTGTCAAGGTTTGGCTTAGTACATTCTCTACTTTAGAAGAAGTTGCAAGAGCTTATGATGTTGCAGCTAGGAAAATCAGAGGCAAAAAAGCTAAGGTTAATTTTGTTGAGGAAATACCCACTTCTTGTAGCTCAAAGGAGTTGCAAGGTAAAGTCTATGAACAAGTGAGAGTTGTTCATGAAGATTTCGCGGTCCTACTTGTACAATTAATAAAGCACTTCACTCTCTTGGATTAGAAGACCCTTATCTTACTGGTGCCTTGAGGCTTTTTCCATATGTCACCCCATAAATTATGGGTTGTTATGAACTTTTTACATGCATTTGCGTGTTAAATTAGGTATGATGTTTACTTTAATACTCTTTATATACAGTGAATCAGTGTTAGATTTTGTAAGGCATTTACACATTTTAAATCATTTTAGATATTAAAATACAGTCATTTTGAAATATGATTGTCATAGTTGACAAGTAAATATATTATTTAAACGTCAAAATAATATACATATAGAAAAAACAAATTTGACATTTATATTAAATTTTGAACGCCAAATAACGTCCATATAATTTTCTTGTCACATATAATATTGAACGTCAAAATCCAACCGACAAGTTTGTGTTTTGCCAGCATTGTATGCAGAACTTTGTTTATATTTATGTCCAAGTTTTTGTAATTAACTCCTCTTTAGATGTTTCAGAAATGCATGCAGCATTCAAAGCTTCATGGACCACTCATATTGTAAGACTTCCTTATATTGGGTCCATTAAATTAATTCATGAATTGTATTGTATTGAATTGCAAATCTGATCCTTGTATTTCTGAATGAAATTACTTTGGGCCCTCTTATGGCCTGCATGCTCTGGTACATGAAACCCATGCTGATGATCTTAAATAAAACATGGGTTTGAACCCTCATAAATCCCCAATATGCAACTCCCCACCACAAATATGGTGCCCTTAAAAATTTAGTTATTTTTATGCCTATACACGAACTGTTAATGGCCAATCTTTCTCTCCACGTATATCAAGAGGGCATTCTTACATGGCTTCCACTTTCTTCGTTCATCAAAATTTCTGCTTGTACTCCTGTTGTTGACTAAGATATGTATAACTGTTATATAAATAAACTTGAGTCGGGGGGAGGAAAGATCATTTGGCACTTCGTCCCGCCTTTGCCAAATATTGGAAAATATATTCACATTTTAAGTAGCATCAGCAAGGATGGGAACTCTACACGAGATTATATATGCATGCGAGACAATGCATTTGATATAAGGGAGAGTAGGTATCTGTCCATAGAGAGATGTACTATTAAAAATAGAAATTACTAATATTGTGGAGCCTCCTTTTTTATAGGTTAAGCAAGGTCAAAATTTCTATCTGCTCCTGGTTATTTGAGTAGATACTTGACTTGTATTAAAATATAATTTTTCAATCCCTAAAACAAAATATAAAGTGACATCTCTCTCCAAAATAAAATACATTGAAACCTGATGCTTTTTAATTATCTAAACATAGTCAATAAATGCAATAAACAATACTTTAATTTTTACGCCGAAAGGCGTTCTCCAAAGGGGAGTGACACCTTTAGGCTATAGGACATGCACCGGAGCGATCAATGGTTCCTGGTGGTATGTACATCAACGTTTGCCTGAGAATAATATCTACCTTTGATCTGTTCCAAACCTGCATACACTTTACCTATTTTTGTTTTGTACTTCCACTTGGCAACTCATATTTAAAAGCCATATCTGCATCCTCAGCCTTTCATCATAAATTTTGATTACATTTATTAGGTGATCGATAAAAAAACTAATATTTTTGAGACTCTGCGGTACTAAATGTGGCCCCTTAGGCGCATCCTCTCGAAATAAACTCTTTTGTATGGTTTTTATGTTATTTTTTATTTAGGTTGTTTGGTAAAGTAGAAGGAAACAATGAATGTTGGATGAATATTTATATTTTTATGATTGTTATTTTTTTGATCGAAATTCCGTTTATTAATTATATGTTATTATTACAATTTTTGATTTCATATCTCAAAAATAATATCATTACACACTGTTTTCTTCTAGACTATTAATGGAAAAATCTTTTTTAATTTAAATAAAATCATTTCGAAAGGTTTATACCAAAGGGAAGTAAAAGGTCTTCCCTCTGACATGCATGACAACAATCAACGCTTTCTACAACAACGTACGTCAACATTCACTGAGGGAGATTGCCTGTTATTGATTTGTTTGAAATTGGCATCCATCTTAACTGCGGCTAGTGAAACCACCATCCAAAACCTCTCCCTAAGAAACTGCCATCCAATACAGTCGTAAGCGAGAGCAAAACAATACAGTTTTTTCCTGGATCGATGACTCTCTTGGGCATTTGGATTTCTCATCATATTGAGCTCCTACATTGGCCCCCAGCTCGGCTCATACATGCAATCACATGCTTTGTAGATTCTCATCTCTCCCAACTATCAACTTCCTACGTTAATTGAGCTACTTACATATCAACTCGCCATGCGGTACCCTATGTTAGTGTTTTCCCTGCTATGGATGCACATCCTACCCCATAATGTTAGATCCATATTTTATTTTTTGTGGAGAAAAATCCCAGCAATTGAAGATAATGCATGGCATCAAGGTCCTTGAGAGTATTCCCACAAATCTAGAAACAAAACTATCGGTTGTTTAAAACCCATATCTATTTGAGAGTCATACTTCCTTAAATTGTAGTGGAGAAAGCACCAGGTGATTAAGGCATCCATTTTTTGATTATGCAATAGCCTTTTGTTCTCTAGTAAACTTACAATTGCATTTCCAAATTATTTGTGACACACTTTTGAAGGGGAAAAGTTACTCTTGTATTTGTCATCTCGGCCTTCACTATACAGGCAAGGCACTTAAGGACTTGGATTCTACATTGTTATTTTGGTAGCAAAATGTTTTTGCTCTGTTTATGAATATTATCTATTGAATTGCGATTACATTTGTACTATTTTAAAGTCAAATTTGTCCCTTCATTGTGCAAGTAAGGCACTCAAGTATTTGGATTGTACATTGTTATTTCAGTACCAAAATATTTTTGCTTTGTTTATGAGGATTATCTAGTAAATTGTTATTACATTTGAATTATTTTAAAGTCAAATTGGTTAAGAATTATTGACTCTATGTATGTATTTAGATAGTCTTATTGACGTATAGTTGTTTCGGTTTTTTAGGCTCTACAAAATTGTGATTATTAGAATATTTGCTACGTTTGAAAACTACTGATGAAATAGGACTTTCAAAATTAACTCCAATTCCATATACAATCGTCGTTAACAGGTAGTGGAAAACAAGATATGTATATATATATTCGTAAATGCATATTAAGTTTCCATTGGGTAGCTATATGTGGTTGTTTTTCGTAGCGTGTTTACGGTGATTATCTACATACAAGTGATTACATAGATCACATTATTTTAAAGCCATATTTCTCAAGTGTTATTGACTCTATGTATGTAGTTAGATAGCCATGTTGAATTATACTTGTTTTCATTTTTTGGGCTCTACAAAATTGTGATTAAATCCGCAATAATTTAAAGTCATATTTCTCAAGTTTTATCCAAACATTTCAATTTTTACGATCTTTATTTTTCTAAACAAATTATTGCCACTCAATATAATTTAGGGGTTTAAATTATAGTAACATCTTGAACATTTGAGGCACTTTGTGGGAAAGCATCTCATAGATTTCAATAATATGTCAAACATTTTAGGGACTTTGAGGGAACATCACCAATTCAATAATTAATTTTATTTCAATATATTTAAATAGTCTTATTGACTTATGACTGTTTTGGGTTTATTGGTTCTACATAATTGTCATTTTTGGAATGCTTGCTATGTTTGAAAAATACTTCAAATTGTGATTATCATAATTTTGTAGAGCTCCAAAAAAGGGAAACATAAAGTCAATAATACTCGAGAAATATGACTTTAAAATAATGCAGATGTAAACACAATTTTACACATAATCATCATGAATATGGTGTGAGTAACAAGTCCATACAACTACAAAAAAAACTCCTTTCTCTAATTATGTTTTCAAATGTATTTAATTCCAAAATAACCCTTTCGACCTCCTCCACTCTTCATTCCTCCACCCAAACCCTTTCGGCTTTCACATTGCACTGCTCGCGTGTGATTGCTAGTTACATATAAGAGCCATAATACACGATACAATAAAAGATAGGAATAGAAAGGGACAACAGCAGTATCTTCATTATGCACAATAGTAAACACAAATGATTAGAACCACCTTAAAAACCAATCTAATCGAATCCAATGGTTAAAAGCTAAACTTCCAGGATATACGTACGGATTTAGTACGCTGAAACGGAAAAAATTTTAAAACCCCCAAGTACGATACACTATGGGTACATTTGTACAATATATTTTTAAAAATTAAAAAATATAAATAAATATAAAAATTTAAAGAAAACAAGCAGCTTATAGTCTCGGCAACTTATAAAATATTAGAAGCCGTCTAAGGCAAGATTTATTTGACTCAATACAAGAAGACCACAAAACATTAAATCTATGAGTCCATCTACTAATGGGCTCGAAAACATTCCACTTATTGTTAAGGAGAAGGCAATATTTTCATAGAGTAGTTTGGAGGTAGCCTCTTGGAGAGAGAGGCCTTTGAGCCACCTCAGTATCCCAAAAGTCATTCTCATCCTCCATAATTAGTCCAGTAGAGAGAGCTGTGAAAGATTTTCAGAGCATTGTATACATTCTGAACTGAAATTGAGGAAGCTTATAGAAAGCTTTAAGGTTTGTCTCGTAGTTCAAAAAATCGTTATCGGCAATTAATCAGCAGGGCAAATATTGACATTTTTAATCAGGAATCGGCAATTTATTGGAATTAATCGGCAACTTTATCGCTACTTTTTAAAACATTTACACATTCATAAATATGCAAACTTAAATGCTAAATGTATATAAACATTGTTGGAATGATGCAAGAAGTCGGCAATATAGTGTAACTGTATAGTGTATAGTATACTATTATAAATTTATAAATTTATTACTGCCATAATACTATGCCGAGTTACTGTATACGTACTAGCCGTAGTTTTGTATAGCTATCCAGTGTATACTAATTACTAAATTATACTAAAATGCAATCAAATCTCATGATTGTATATGAATTAGTGTATACTATTGAACCCTGCTTGGTCCAAAAAGGAGCAAGAATGGAGTCTATGAAAATAAATACGAAAACGAATTACCATTACCTAGGGCTAGTACCAGCTCGACGAAAATGGTTGCAAACTTGCAGAGAAACCAGCCTGAGCAACTGAAAACCAGCCACGAAGACTCGAAAGTTATGGCACACGAAATGGTTGTAGTTGGAAAATATGATACACACAGGACCCTTTCCAAAAAGGCATGAATTTGGTTCCAGATCTTGCACGTTTTTTTCACCATTTGGTCCATTTTTTGGAAAGAAATGCTAACTTTACACGCAATTTTCCGGTTCAGGATGAAACCGGACCGATTTTCCACAATTTTTTAGGGCTAAAACCGGTCAACCGATCCGGTTTACTAAACGGTTTGTGCTTTAAAATGTTAAACCGATCAAATCGGCCGGTTCCAGTTCCGGTTTGACCGGTTTTTAAAACACTGATACATTCTGATCTGAGATTGAGGAAGCTTAAAGAAAGCTTTAAGGTCTGTCCATTCCATCCACTTACCAAATCTGTACAAGTCATGAAATATTTTAATTCCGTTCTCAAACCAAAGGAGGGCAGAGCAGCCTCTTGTCAAGGCAAGGATCTTGTCATTATATTTCAGATTCCACCAAATCGATTTGTAGGCTTGGCACCTAGTGTCAAAGGAAGAGAAGATAGGCTGCCCAACCACCAAGTGCTTCACTTGTTCCCATGCCTTCCAAATTGACTGAAGAATAAAGGACCCATGAGGAGCAACAAGAAAGCCCCCAAATAGTAAGTCAACCAAATGAAGTCCTTTTCATCTCTCTTGACCCTTGGGAGCCTATTGGCAATATACAATCTCACACAAACTTTCCATGGTTCAATTTGAGTCAAATCCCTCAAGTTTTATTTATTTGTTTGCACTTAAAAAAACACCACGTGGGTACATGCCCACAAGGCCTAGGTACGTCATGGGTACGGTTTTCTATACCTAGAATGTACCCACGGCCTGTGGGTACATACCCACAACGTACTGGTTCCCGTACCCGTACCAGGTACGTTTCCACCCCAGTATGAGCCTCTATAGGTGTACCCCTACAGTCTAGGTTAAAAGGAGACAAAAATTCAGCGTTCTTTCATAGATCTTTACTGGCCAGACTACCCATAACCACATGAACTAACTAACCAAGTAAGATGGGAACCAAGAGTATTCTTTGGAAGGAATGAAGCAGGTGGCTCGGAAATATTTTCAGCAGTTATTTACAGCTCAACCTCTTCATGAGTCATATCAACAAAAAGTTTTGGGTACTCTACCTCATCTTATCTCAACTCAAAATAATGAGCAGCTCATATGTCCTATCACGGAAAAGGAATTGCAAGGAGTGGTGTTCAGTATGAAGAAAGGTAAAACTCCTAGACCGGATGGATTCCCCATTGAGCTCTACCAAACATTTTGGGACATCATCAAATGGGACCTCCTTCAAGTGGTGGAAGAGGTGAGGACAGCTAAAACAATGGTTAAGGAAATTAACAAAACCTTCATAGCCCTTATTCCTAAGGCTAATGATGTGGAGGACATTGCTGGTTTAAGACCTATAGCTTTGTGTAATGTCTTGTATAAAATAATTACCAAAGTTATGGCAGAATAGCTAAAACCTTTTCTTCATAAAATCCTTTCTCCAGAACAAGGAGGTTTTGCTCCCGACCACCAAATCCGTGATGAGATTGTGTTAACCCAAGAAGCCTTAATCTCCATGGATATCTAGAAGATCCCTTCCATGTTTATTAGACTAGATCTTTCTAAGGCCAATGACAGAGTGGATTGGGACTTTTTTATGTCAAGTGTTGGCTCAATTCGGATTCTTTGAGGCATGGATAGATTGGGTTAAAGCTTGTTTATTTTCAATTTCCTTTTCCTTTTCCTTTATCTCCCTTCCTATTTATTATTTTGGCTGAGTGTCTCAGCGGATTATCTTCTAAAGCTTGTCTGGATAGAAAAATCAATGGGTTAAAGTTGGCTAAAGCAGCACGTCCTTTATCCCATCTTCAATTTGTAGATGACTCTATGCTCTAAGGCAAGGCCACTTGCACTAAAACTCAATAGTTTCATAAACTTCTACATGTTTTTTCTTCAACCACTAGTTAGTTGATTAATCATGCCAAATCGAGCATTATCTTTTGTCACTACTCAAGAAGACATGAGGAACAAACTCTTCACATCTTCAATTTTAGAAAGGGATCTCTTCCGCTACAATATCTGGGGGTTCCTCTTGCATATAAACGAATCTGAGATTGGAATTAGCTCACCAACAAAGGTGACATGAAAATGCAGAAATGGACTAATAAATGGTTATCTTCAAGAGGAAGAATGACATTGGTAAAGGTTGTTCCACAAGCATTGCCAATCTATGTTTCTTCTATCTTGAATATTCCAAGTAGAATCTTGAAACAATTGGATTCCTTATGCCAAAACTTCTTATGGAGTGGTTTGCACGGAAAGTGAAAGTGGTCCTTAGTCAAATGGAAAACTCTTTGTCAATCTGAGGAGGGCAGATTAGAATTCACATCTTCCAAGCAGAGCAAGGCCCTTGCTGCTAAACTCTACTGGAGTTATTAGTTTATCTAGAGGACTTATGGGCTGCCAATATTAGAGCCAAATATGTGGAGAATAAACCTCTTGACCAAATTATTCAGTTATCTCTTCCCTCTAAAGGATCATCTAGTCTTGCCATCCTAAGAGTTGGAGAAGAGATCATCAAAAAACAGTTATTCTGGAAAGTGAATAATGGGAAAAAAGCCAATTTTTGGAATGATTCTTGGGATGGACAACCCCCTCTTCTCTCTTAGTACCCACAATTAAAGCCAACTATGGAAGCTATGCAAGCAATAGTATGGATAAAGGTAGCAGATTGTTGCAAGTTTGCTACTCATCCTTGCGACATCAAAAAGTGTTGGATTCCTATCCGCAAATGGCCAATTCACATTGGGCAGGGGGAACAAACTTTGACAAATAATATTTTGAAGACTCGTCCTCTTTCCTCTTCTCTTTGGTCGAATTCCTTCAAGTTATATATAGTTTCTTCAAGTTATGCTTATTTAACTAAAGGTACCCCTCACCCACTTAAAGACATTTTTTAGGTACATATGGCAGCCTGCGATATGGCCTAAGGTGAGTTTTTTTATTAGGTTGGTTTTAAAAAAGAAAGTCTTAACTGATGATAGGCTTATGAAACGAGGAGTTAATGGCCCATTTAGATGTGCCTTACGCTTGGCTGATGATGAGACCCTTTCTCACTTGTTTTTCCAATGCCCGTGGGTTATATCATTATGGCAGCTCTTATCTAAATTGTTTAATCTCGCTTGGATCAGCATTTGGTCATTTGAGCAGATGATTAAAGATTGGGAATGTCACACTCCTAAAGGCCAAAATCTGAAGTCGGCTTTTTGGACTGGTATTTCCTTTCTCCTTTGGAGTATATGGAAGGAAAGAAACAATAGAATTTTCTAACAGGTGAGCAGAGACATATCTTATGTTTGGAAGAAAACTAAAATTAATGTTGTTGAATCTATCAAACATTAGATCTCTTAGCCTCCTCTTCTTACACCCAAAAGGGAGCATCTATGTAAACAGCTTTCTTGGCAACCTAGAAATTCAACTATGCCTATTTTTCGGCAGAAAATGAAACTACAGAGGGATGATCACTAGAAAGCTCCCCCAATGGAGTATGGGAAATTGAATACTGATGGAGCCTCAAAAGGTAATCCAAGTCGAGCAGCCATGGGAGGCATTGGCAGAACTTTTGATAGATTAGTGGCCTTTTTATTCACTGAAAAATTGGGATATGCAACCAATAATTTTGCGGAGATCATGGCAGTGTACAAAGGAATGCAGGAGGCTTTGAAAAGCGGATGGCAAAAAATCCAAATTGAATCGGATTCAAAGGTAATTATCAGCATGCTATCTAATCCGCAAGGGGAACATAACCTAAACTGACGGAAGGCAAGAGAAGTTTGGAAAATTCAAAGGTTTCAGGAACAGTTTCAAGATATGCAATTTAGCCATATTCCCAGAGAGAAATAAAGCAATAGATGGGTTGGCTAATTGGGCTTTGGACAACCGTAACCTTGTTTGTTATGGAATGCCGCCCCTCTGGTGGTCAACCAAGATTCAAGAAGATATGAGAAACATTATAAACTCTGATTTACTAGAATGAGAGTTGTTGAGTATCCTTTTTTGTTTACTGCCCAATCCTAGACTAATAGCTTTCAAGCCTGGCACAATAGAATTTGTACTTTTTGATTTCTTTCTAATATGAATGAGGCTCCTTTTTTTTGTAAAAAAAAACTCTGATCAAAACAAAACTGCATGACCATAACAATATGAAATATAGTCTATGCATGGTAAACCTTGGAAACATTATGGTCCTAGGTGTAACTAGGGCTTTAGATTATGTAGGAAACATGTGCTAACAATATCAAGGTTACCAGGTTCATGCACCGAATCCTCTAGGTGCACGTGCCCATAATGCACCTATACTTGAGTACCTGCCACCTCTATTGTCTAATTCACATTAGGAATCTTGATGTTCAATGTTGATTATTATTTGTATTATTTACAAATTATGCAAATGAAGAATCTATAATCTTCGTCAGACATTGTTAGCTAAATGGTGAAAGCAGTCCATTTTTTCCAGCGTGACTCGGATTTGAGTCCGTGCACAAACATCAGAGGGTTCAGCCTACACCTACACGTAAAATACGGACCTCATTTCTGCAGTTGTAGGGACTCGGGAGGCACACCTGGGGGTTTCCTAGAAGTCACCCATATATCAAAAAAGGAATCTACAATCTTGGTGTGTTTAGGTTATTGACTTTTTAAATTTTTCTTTACTATATTCAAGTTTGTTTTATTGAAATTTATTGCACCCCCCCCATCCATGTTTCCAAAGTATCCCCCAGCACTGGAAATGCACCTGCACTTGCAAACCATGGTGATACGTGCATGAGTTTAGGTTATTGACTTATTAAATTTTTCTTTACTATATTTAAGTTTGTTTTAATGAAATTTATTGCACCCCCTCACCCATGTTTCCAAAGTATTCCCCAGCACTGGAAATGCACCTGCACTTGCAAACCATGGTGATACGTGCATGAGTGCACTCACTCACATATATAAGATCAAGTTTAACATCATTTAGGCTAAATTGGTTTCTAGACCTGTAAAAGTGTATCTATTCGATGGTTTTCCAATTTTAAAACAAACCTTCTAAGCTTTGTTCAATTGTCTTGATTTAATAATTCATGTACTAGATTATGACTGCATATATTTGTGTTATTTTTTCCTAGTGTCAATACAGTCGGTTTAAAATAAATGTTTTCATCCTCTACTCCATCAAAATTATACATCCTACAAATTGTGTTGCCAAAGGTTTCTTTGTGAGGGTCCATCCACTGGCTCCATTGTTTACTTCACGTGAATTGGTTCACATGAGTTGGTTCCCTTACAGTATATACAAACAGCAACCATACACGTGCCCATGCAACCTTGCTAAGCCTTGATTAATACACTTGATTACTTGACCATATCTTGTCATATAGCTAAATCTCCTTCTCATATAGCTTAAAGATACTCTAGCATTAGATTTTTCCAATATTTCGTTTTCTTTTCGATTTCTTTAATAAAAAGGATGAAATCTATATTTTATACTCAAAGATTATTTTTCACTACTTAGGTTGTATGACAAAATGCAGACCAAGGGTTTTATTTTCTTGATGGTAATGAATCCAACACTTTCACATATGAGAAGTGAAAAGATCAAATGTACAGAGCATTGACATTCAAACAACCTCCTGTGCAGCTTTGATGACAAATATTTTCCATTATGTTATGACTGCTTTCTCACCTATGTTTGTCTGTGTTTCTCTGCATATCTTTTGGCTCAACATTTCCCATTCGGAGTCTAGCATTTTCTAGCAGCTAGAAGCAAAATTCAAGTTTTTACCTACAAACTTACCACAAAACATTGCTGACTTAAATGTCAGTGTTAGATATTGTGTTTTTTGTTTGAACATGGAAATTACTATTGACATCTTTGTTACAAAATTTCTGTAAAGATAAACAAACCAGGATATACACCTCAATATCAGGTGACGGTTATAACATAGACCCTAGCATTCAGTGGAGCCATGCAACACTCGTGGGACGTGCAAACCTTTGAAATGAGAACTTCTAGGCTCAGTCACAAGATTCGAGTTTGAGTTCATGTTCGATGAAGATAAAGTTTGGTTCAAGTCCGCCATTGGATAAATTTTGAAAAAAAAACATCTTAGTTCGAACAAAAGATTTTTTTATCATTTTAGTTTTCTAAAATAATGCATAAATATGTCAGAGAAACAGATTGGAGAGAGCTTTCCGTCCACTGTATTCAATCGCTATACATATATGTAATATGTATATGTATATGTATACATGCATTTATAAAATAATGCAAAAGCATGTCAAAAACTTCCATGCAAAAATAATGAATGAAGTTTGCATTCATGTTCAACGAGGATACAGTTTGGTGAAGTTTGAACACGTTCCATAAAATTTGGTGGTGTACCCTGTTACATAGCTTCTAGGCATCAGCAAGACTGAACTTACCAAACATGGCCAGCATATGGCAGTATATATTTGCAACATAAAACACTATCGGCAATAGAGGAGGCAAAGCCAATGCTGGAAAGCCTAAGGCCAGTGCCACACCTTGAGAAAAAAATTTAGGATAATAATTTATAAACATTTGGACTTATTATATAATGAAAAATGCAATATCTATAGATTGCAAATTTGCGAGGCTTCTCTAACTAACAATCAACATATACCCTCTCAGGCTGAAAATCCGAGGAAGTAATCCATCAACATCAAAGTCACAGCAATATTTTCCCTCACAATTCAATCCCTACCTCTCAGTAAACAGTTCAGATGAATTTTCTTCTTTAATACGGTCAAACATATGGAATTGTTTTTTAATCAAACATCTGCAAATCATTTTGAGAATAATAGGGTGATGTTTCTGCCTACAAAACTAAACTGATTAAATTCCCGTCAATTGTGCAAAAGTAAAATCTTATGAAGCACCCATTTTCTCATTATTACAGTGTTTTGTTATTTACTTTCTACAACATTGAATTTGAATTTTTGGTGAATCAGAATTAAAACAAAGCAAGAAAAGAATAGATAAGAAAAATGGAAAATACTACCCTGCGTTGCAATGCTGCAAGAATATGATCAACTCGCTTAACTTCTTTAAAGTCAACACTTTCTCCTCCAGATTTTGCATCAGGTTTCACACTGTCGCTCTCGGTATCTAAGAACATCAGTATAAGCTATAAACAATTGAATACTCAAATAGAACATAATCAAAGCACAGTTTATGGAATCAAGTTAAGAAAGACAGTTTGTGCAATGTTAAAATGTTTTTGACTTTGGATAAGCTATAGGTCAAGTGAACCAGAATTCATAACTAATAGTGAACTGCTGAACACAGTATATAATAAATAGTATGCCATGAATTACATTTACATAAAGCCCAAATCTAGCAGCATATCAAATTGCAGGACACTTAAGAAACTTCATCAAGCATCATTGTAATATAATCATATGAAAAATTTAAATAAGTAATAAAGAAGCCTATCTTAAATACATCAATCTGAAATACACCAAGAGATATCAATCTCGAGGTTCTTATCTTGGATTTTCCACATACCAAATTAATTAATAACTGCAATACCTTTTAACACCAATTTGCCAATGACTAGTGTTATATGGCATCCATCTGTCTGGGCTCAAAAAACTCTTTGCAGGAAAGAATGTGGTCTCCAAATCCCACCATATGGCCTAGATATTACAATTTTTTGATTGATTTTTCCAAGACCAAAGGAAAATCTTCTAAGAGACAGTCAAATGGGCAACAAATTTAAGATTGAAATCACTCTTTAACAGTCAAATGGACGTCAAATTTAAGGCTGAAATTGTCTTTTTAAGGTCAAATGAACATCAAATTTAAAGTCAAAACCTACGTTGCCGAAACGTTTTGGATACGGGAGCGGGAGCAGGGTATCCGATACGTGGAAATAGCAAAAAAAAAAATTGACCCTGGATACGGCAGTACAAAAACTATATAAAAATAAAAAATATATAAATTTCAGCCCTCTAAAAAAGAATTTAATTATTAACCACATATTAAATATTAAATGTTTTCGAATAACTTGTTTTTATCATCGACATTTTAATGCTACAAATTATTGATGCCATCAAAAGGCCAATAGTATGAACAACAATAATTCTTGTTATTCAATATATAATATGTATCATTTCCTATTGAAAAAATTATAATATTATGTAATATTATTATGGGTTTTTAATAATAATAATAATGGGTTTTATTATTATGGGTTTGGGCACAACTTTTGCGGGATCAGGTGACGGTGGTGGGCTTGCATCCTCCCCTGTTCGCCTGCTAGCTGTAGAGTCTCCCCCCCAAAATGATTTTAATGGGACCCATTCTAGAGGGAAATACTCAACCGATGGAGGTGTTGCTTCCCCTGCGCGACAGAATCGTTGTAGCTCAGGCCTCATCTCTCCTAACAGGCTCGTCCTCTGGCTGCGAAGGATCCGTACCCGGCCCGCTCCCGTGCCGCTCCCGCTCCCACAGATTTATTTAGCCGTATCAGCTACTTAGGTCAAAACATAAAAGTGAACAACTTGCTACATTACATTCCACCCCTTGCTGTTATTGTAGAATGCCTATCGATGTAATAAAGAAGCTTCAATATTATATACCAAAAACATAACCATAATTTCTAGCATCAAGCAGAAAACATAACTTGTAGGTTATTTTATACTGTCGTGTCAACTTTGAAATATGGCATCCATGCTGTACTTTAGCAATTTGGAACAATCCAAAAAAAGGCTTGTGTTTATCTAAAATAGCAACTATTATATAATTATGAGATCAGACCTCATATAGTTAACTAACATTATGAACTGCACCCCCTGTGCTCTATACTAATCTTTGAGTTGCTGTCTTTGTGAGTGACAAGATTTTTCTAGCACATTATCACTGTTACCAAACTTATATAGATAGAGATGAGGGAGTAAGTCTGACTTCTTAAAAGTGTTTTGGAAAAATCCAAAATATATTTTGATTAATAGACACCTGAAAGCTTTAAGACTCGTAAAAAATACCAGAACTAACTATTTTAACTATAATAGAGTAATACCCTGGTGTATTTCTTCAACTTAATAAGCATGTAAGATGCTACCCCATTGCTAAAAGTTGACATCATATTGATATAGCACCTGGCATGACATAGTGGATAATTTTCAGCAAGGACCCAATCAATTACCTTGGATTGAAAAAACTGAGTCGTACCTTCTATGATGCAACCTTGAACTCCATTTAAATAAAATTGTGGCAATATTTCTTTTAACCTGCACGGAAGCTTCTTAGAATTTAAATTTGGGTCACAACCTGTTGGCGGGCGTCATCCACTGTTTAACAATCCATCTAACTATTTTAATTTTTAAGAAATAGGCTATGTTCCAGGGAGTGCACATCCCTACCCCTCAATCCCCCATTCATGTATTTCCCAATTCCCCACAAAAAGGGACTGGGTAGAACATAGGAAATAATGGATATTCCATTTCTTGTCAGGACTAATTATTTAGATACAAGTGTTTTTTACTAATACGGGAGCATCCAGGTTCACAGGCTATCTTGTATCAACCAAAAAAAAGTTGAACAATTAGAGTCAGTTTGTGTTTGCATTATGTTATATATTTTATGTTATTGGCGGGCTGCGCAATGAAGTGTGTTGTTGGCGGACCGCGCAATGAAGGTGTGGTGTTAGGAGGCTGTGCAATAAAGAAGTATGTAGTTGGCTGGCCAGAAAGTATAGTGTTGCATCCTGTATAGTGTGCAAGTCCACTGTGCAATGTTGCATAGTGTGTCGTTACTCTGCGCACTGTCAGGTCTATTGCGCAATTGTATCAAGTGCACAATTCAGCCGCAAAATCTTGTTGGGGCCGCAAAAATCTGTTATGTGGCGTTTCAAGCATACGCAGGTTGCCCCAAGCCGCAGAACAGTAAGAATCTATTTGGAAGCTGCAGAACACTACGAGGTTGTTGAAAGTCATGAATTTGAGGATGATTGGATGTTTTAGGCCGCAAGTGTTGGAAAGGTCATCTAGTTGTGTATTGGGTCTGTTAATGGGTCCTTGAGGACTTTGCAATTAAATTCCATAAGTTTAGAAGTTTTAGTTTATAGCATTGGATGGTTATATAAACAAAGCCCAATTGTCTTAGGAGGTAGTTCAGTGGAGTTCAAGTTCGGAGCTAAAGCATTTGCTTTTAAGGGCAGAGTTTGGATGTGAACTTAAGGCTCAATAGATAATGAGATTGGTAAGTAAATGATGTAGCCATCTGATCTAAGGTACGCCCCTGAATGAAAGTGTAAGTAGGTTGAGTATGATAATCTGACTGGTATCCTTGGCAATCGGTCTGAGCGTGTTCTCCTTCTGAGAATACAAATAAAATTCTGGTTTCTATATGAGTGTTTAAATCTATGTTCAATTGATTTTTCCTGCCTGTGCACAATTTCAATTTTGTTTGGGTTATTTTCTGCGCATATTCTGAGAGCTGCAAGGTCTAAGGCAGCTCTTAGTTGAGCAGCTTAACACGTCTGCTTCATTTAACAAGTATAAATACAATATCTTTTATTTATTCCACAGTCATTGTATGATGACTCCTCCTTGCTCTCTAGCTCTTAAAAAAATACCCTACCACAGATTTGATTGAAATTTTCCAAACATAGATATTCAACAATCATGGCAGGCTTAACATACATTAGAATGACCACCATCATTTGAGACATCAATCTTATCATTCGCCCCATTTATAAATCTTGGAGATCAAAATTAACCAGGAAATTATTGGGGACTAATATGATTTTCCACCCCATTTGAGGACATGTTTCCAATTATGATAAATCAAAGAAACTCCAAGCAAAGGGCCAAGTTAGGAAATATCATCAAACTTGTGATCATACTTCAATCTGGTTACAGCCCCAAAAAGGACCATAAATTATTAAGTTGGCATGTATGGGATACTTGGCAATTAAAAATTTAAAATAATGCAAAATAACATGAAATGGATAGCTAATGAGAAAGATGGATATTAAAAAATCTCATCATAATGAAAAAACCACAAAGGCTCAAAAGTACCTAAAAGGCCTAGAAACCACACAAAAAGGCTAGAAATCCCTTGAGCAGGCCTTGGGACCCATATGGAAGCCACATTTATTACTTAAACACCCCTTGAAGAGTGTCCGTGATGATTACATACTAATATCCTGATAGTGGAGCCAACACAGACCTGTGAGAACGTGGAATGAGCATCAGTCCTGACTCCTACCCACTGATGCAATAAATAATTGAAGAAAGCATTCCTCCAAATCCTCCTACATGAAATGCACCTCCTCTCTTTCTTCTACAGTTTGAGAATCTCCAGTATAATGTCCAAAGATAATCCCCTCTGATCTTAGATATTTTTATCATGCATCAGTCAATGGGAATTCATATTTTATGTAAGCTAACAGAGTTTATGTTTATGTGGATCACTTGCAATTTCGTTCATTATTGTAAGAAAAATATTATCCCACAATAAAAGACAAAAGAGCTAAAGTGGTACATTTGCATAAATAGGCTCTTTTACATTATGGCGTACCATGATTTGGGATTAAAGTGGGTTTTGCATACTACTCTATGGAGAGTGTCTTGCCAATAGCAGTGAAAACATTGTACTGGGAGACTTTTCTTGGCCTGAGTTTGACTCGTACCAAAATGAAACAAGTAATCTTCTCTTCTACGTATTGCCTTTACTGTTATTTCATTAGTACTAAACTCTTTTATTTGCATATCCAAGCAAACAAATGCTTCATAAATATTCTGATTTTTCCAGCCTTAAAAATAGAAAAGAAAAAATAACTAGTTGAGACCTAAAATACTGATCCGGATTCAGTACATACCCGGTTCAGATAAGAATTCGATCTGCCATGAATTCGTCTTGGGTACGTTCAGGACAACCTGAGTATGGCCGGATTCATCTGCTGACAAATCTGGCTGTACACGGGTCATACCCGGCAAGAATCCACAACAAATCTGGGTTCAAAATGGCCAAAAAAATTCCAACATTGAAACATAAAGTGACAAAATAAATAAAAGCAACTCAATGTAAATCCTGAATATTTAAAAACATAACATAAAACAATAAAACACATATCTCTCATTCCTTTCATTGCATACGTATGTCTCTTTGCTTATTTGGGGTTGATACTTCATCAAGTAGTATTGCTATCATTTTCCTCCACAAGTATGAGTGCCTATTCCTTGCTAAGTTGATTGAGGAGCTTGAAAGGAGAATTTTTGGGTTTTAACATTAAGTTTTTTCTTTTTTCATTTTGTTTTCAATCTTCACACTATTTCTTCATTCTTGTTTTCATTTTAAAACATTTTTTGTCATTTATTTAATAAGTTGTCAAGTACATGTAGGCTATGCCCTAGGGTTTTGTTTTTTCTTTTCATAAGGTATCAGTTTTCAAACTTGCAGCTAAATGTACTACAATGGCAGCAAGTTCTATCGACACAGACCAAACCCAATTCAATTCCAATCCGCATTCACAGCTTTGAAAGCATGTCACAATGTTAGAGCAAGTTCCAACTCCAAGTAACGGCTGTTCTATTTGGCAATGCAATGATTACAAAGCCAAAAAGCCACTTGTGTAAAAATGCCTAGCGGAAGAAGGGTGCACCAATGCTAACATCAATGATTCTTCAGTACATCATGGAGCAGGAAGAAGCAAATGTGCATGCCTTGAAATCTGGTCACCTTTTAGCAAAGAAGGGATCTCGATCAAAGAAGCCACTGTTCGCTCCAACATGTATCAGTTCACCAGTTGTGGTTGTGGCACATGTGTTTGGCGAGACCCTCCATGCAAGAAGAAGAATCTCCTCTTCCATGCAAGAGGATAAAATGACCATTGGAAAGCTCATTTCAAAGCAAAGCAAGGGTTATCATGGATGAGCACATTGCTGATTGCACAATGCATGTACACAAATGCTTTGTATTTCAATGTCGTTAGGTTACCATATTGGCATAATATGGTGAGAGTGGTCAATAAGGTCCCAACAGGATAAGGGCCGAGTTATGAGAAGCTCTACACCACCCTATTGGTGAAGGAAAAAAAATACATAGAGGATGCATTGCAACCAAACAAGGTTTTCTAGGCTGAAACAAGGGTGTCTATTGTTTCCAATGGATGGAAAGATGCAAGAAATTGACTTTTAATCAATGTGGTTGTAATATGCCCTAAAGAGATTAAAGAGGTATTAAAGATATTACTTGAACATTAACTATTATTTACTGTATCTTAGTTATAACCTCCTCACTTAAATATGTAACTACTTTTGATTAATAAAACATGGTCACATGAGTATGTCCATGTGCCTTCCATTCTCCTTCAATTCGCTTCATTCTTTCTTTGATTCTTACTAACATCAACATCAGAGCCAAATGTTCAAGGAAGCCCTCGGAGAAGGGTACAAATAGCAAGTTGCCAGGAGAGACGTGATCCTGAATAGGACACTTTCAGGCAATCGTGAATCCCAGAAAATGTAACAGAGGAAGTGAAGATTCATGTGGTCGTGTGTGAAGAGTACTTGCACATTCAGGAGGAACATGCTAGGTCACAGGAAAGAGGGAGACAAGCCACAGGAAGGACGTGAAAAATACGTTTTTGCAAACAAAAACACGAGTTAACGAGGTGGATGTTTTTGTGTGCAGAGGGTAGCGTAGAACCTGACACAAGTTCATTGACATATTTTGTGTGTAGAAGACAAGGCATGAAAAGCAGCACATAGAGCACATAAAGAAGACAAATAGCGATTACTAGGGCACCACAAAAGGAGAAAGCCAAAGTGCAGACCAAAACAAACGTGATGCTTTACAGACAGAAAATGTGTTTCTTTCAAGGCATCTACAACAGTTCTCCCATGATTTTTGTGAATAGACAAAGCTAACAGGTCAAAGAGCATTTTTCTTTTACATTGATTCACAGGTCAAAGGTCACCACACATGTTTCATGGCCAATATCCAGAATTTGGTTTTGCCAAAAGCACAAAAATCATTTGGTCAAAATTATAATGTCTAGAGTCACAAGATACTAACGATTACAGAGTATTATGATTGCGATAAAATTATTCTAAATACTGAATCAAGTCCTAATACAAATCATGTTGATTATGATAAACATCACAAGGAGGCTCTTCTATTGTTAAAATTATCTATTTTAGTCTAGATGATTTAATTCCTGAGGTCTAGAATGCCACTCTAGCAAGTGATCTTCGGACCAATCTTCAAAATAAGTATCAAACTTTAGAGGAAAGCCAAGTCCTGTACCTGAAGAATTTGTTGTTTTCCGTAAAAATGAATGAGGGTGATTCCCTGTCAAAGCCTCTCCTACAAATGAAAGATCTCCAAGACTATTATAGTTATTAAGTTATTAAGCATTAGCTAATTAATGTATTAACTCACCTGAATGTAAGTACTTTATGATTAATAAAAGATGGACACGTACGAGATGTTAGAGTACCGTGTGTCATATGCCTTTCATTCTCTCCCTCATATTTATTAAAATAGGTATCAAATCTTAGCATTCAAAGAAGCTCTAGCCGGGTAGAAGGGGAGAAGAAAACTTGGAGTTCAAGGAAACACTTGGAGCGGGGTACAAACTAAGAAGAAGAGGTTTAGACATTGTGGCAGGAATGCAAGAGGATGCAAACCAGAGCTCTCGCGTTGTTGGGGCAAGTAAAGAGGAGTCGAGGCACATCCAAAATCATACTTCGATCAATTTGTTTTTACAAAGATCGACAAAACAAATACAATCATGGTCATTGCAAAATAGTGAGGTAGACCCACGTGCAAGAGAAAGGAAACACAACTAGATGTGAGATGTGAGCGAGTTCATTAATGCTTTGTTTGCTGGAGGAAACCATGGCAAAACTAGACCAAATGGGAGGATGATTGAAGGTAAAGAAGACAAATGAGATATGGTTCATGATCACTCCAAACATAGAAGAAGATATTTGCAATTTTCTACAATTCAATGAACAATGATCATGAGAACTAGGTAACTATAGTAACCTTGAACATGGCAAAGAGGAGCAGTCATTTTCATGTCCAGATCGTGATTTTGCAGAATTTATAGTCATAGATTTTTGCAGTTTCGATTTGTAAATATCAATTTGTAGTTTTTGTATTTCAATTTGTAATTCTTGGAGTCATTCTTGTAGACCTCAAGTCATTTTCATATTGTTGTGACAGCAAAGAACGTCACTCCTATAGTCAATTTCGTACTGTGAACAAACAAAATCATGAATGCGGTCCAGACTAGAATGTGAAAGTCACTTTTGTATGTGGTAAGATTTTCACATTTTGTTCGAGATTTATGGTAAGATTTGTGTGGTAAGACTTGAACAGGAGACTAACTAAGCTCATCCCTTTTTACCCAAGGTGTATGATGCAAGAGCATTTGGTTCAATAAGCAATCTTGCATCAACCAAAAATATGATAGAGTAGAAAAATAAGTCGAGTCCAGCTCTGTGTAATTTGTTTGGGCATCAAAGTGTTTGAGCATAGTTTGGGCATGCATATACCATTTGTTCTTAATGGTCTGTCTGTTATGTGTTAGTATAGGTGGTGTTGGAAATTCACATGTTTGTGTGTGGTATTTGTTAGAGCATCTAAGGAAGATTGGTGGTATTGTTTGTTGGAATATGCAAAGAGAAGAAAGAATACAGAAGGCAAAAACTGCACTGTCTAAATGACGAACAGGCAGAGTGTATTTATTGTAGAGAGAGGTGGTTTATACGGTTACCAACCGAACAACTACATAACTACATTTTACATGCTATATAATGTGTTATATTTTAACACCCCCTCTTAATGACTAAATTGGAAACAAGACGAAGTTTGTCCCGAAATTTTACAAATTTCCTAACACCCATATGTTTAGTCATTACATCTACAGACTGTGCCATAGGTTGGACTTCAAAATCAGCAGTCCATGACTGTGTTGTGGTTGTCGAATGAAGAAGAACCGCAAAACAAAAATCTGGTCCCATGAACAAAAGATATGGCAAGTGGTCCACTGGTTCTCTGTTATGTGATTCATTGACCAGTGATGAATCACCAATGGCTGAGAGTGTCAGCCCCATCTCCAGAGTGCTGAAATCAAAACCTCGAAGATGTGGATTGAAAAATCTATTCCAGGCTTGTGTAGCCTGCTGGAGTCTGTACAAAGACTCAATTATCCTGAAATCAAAGTCACCTCGATCACGTCCTTGCAACACCATGTAGTGCTCATCCAACTTTCTCAATAAGAGAAATGTGACCATCTGTAGCAGGAGTTAGAACCAACTCCGCAATAGTAGGAGAAATAACCATCTCCTGTCTCAGCAGTGGTAAACATCTCCACAGTAGAGAGTAAGAACCAACTCCTCATCTATTTGCTCATCTATCCCCCTCTGTTGGGAAAGATCCTTCACAACACAATGAGCAAATTGTTCATGCTCTATTGTCCTTCGAACAAGTACCTCTGAGTGAGTGGCTGGGCATGCCATCTCACCATGCACTGTCAGTGCATTTGGAATAGTGGAGTCTCCATCCACAACAAATTGTTCTTCAGAATGAGGAAATCCATCCTCCCAAGGCATGTCTACCTCCCGTGCATCTGGTATAGTGGATACTCCCTCCATAATAGGTGCATGTAGGTTGATTGTATCCAAGTCAACAGATCTGTGAGGAATGGCTTCCTCCCAAGGCATTGCAGCCTCCTGCACATCCTGAATGGTGGAGTTGTCCTCCACACGTGCATTCATGTTGATCGCAATAGGATCAACAAGCTAATACTGACCACCTACCCCAATACCAAGGGCAATTATCCATCTTTGTTTCACATCAGAGACAACACACTTCTTCCCACAAAAATCCACATAAATATTGGGATTTTCAGTCAATTGACGAATAGATAGAAGATTCTTTTGTAAAGAAGGTACATATCTAACATTTCGTACCAACAATTTATGAGCATTATTCAATACAATGCATATATCTCCTATCCCTTCTACTGCAAGTGATTCTCCATCAGCTAGTACTACTGATTCAAAACATATATTTGCAGTAAATGAAACATACCAGTCCCTACGACATGAAAAGTGTGTAGATGCACCAAAGTCAATAATCCAACTAGTACCACTGTCATGCAAGCATGATGTCGTAAGACAATAAAGAGCATCTTTGTCATCTGAATCTCGTTCTTTTGCAACTGCTGCCACATGTTCCTCATTACATGGCTTTTTGTTCTGCTTGCGAAAGATCATACTTCGCTTCCGGCAATCCTTCTTGAGGTGCCCAACCTTGTGACAGTAATAGCATGTGACCTGATACCGAGTGGAAGACTCACCAGATTGACGTTTCCACTTTCCCTTTGACTGAGTGACAAGAGCACTCTCTGAATGGTCACAATTAGATTCTGCCTGAAGTTGTCTCCGCTCCTTTTGCAACAGGTAGGAACTCACCTTGTCAAACGTGAGTGTTTGACTTTCAGCCATTAAATGGAGTGCCTCCACAAATGACTCATACAAAGAAGGTAAGTTGTTCAAAACCAGAGCCACCATATCATCATCGTCCACCTTTTTATTGATGGAAGATAACTGGTCTCGGAGATCTTTCATCCGAAGTAGGTGCTCAGACAGCGATCCACCTTGTAACTTTACGGAAAAGAGCATATTTTTCAGGTATAAAACCCGACTCTTTTCTGACGTCTGATATTTATCCCTCAGACTGACCCACAACGTGCTTGCCACAGTGGCATTCCGCACTTCCGGTATCAAATCATCCGACACCGATAACTTGAGAAGCAATAACGCTTCCTTATGACGTTTGTCATAATCCTCGAAGTTCGTCGTTGGTCGACTTTCATCACCCTTGATTATTTTATCACAATCACGAAACTCCGCAACCGTTAAAATCTTATGGCTCCATACATTGAAATTAGTGCCTGTTAATTTTTGTGTCTCCAGCAAAGTCAAGTGTGATATATTTGCCATTTTATTATTCCAAAGTAACGGAAATAATAAAATAAAATTTTGCCTCACACTTAATAAAATACCTTTTTCCAGCAATATATTTATTTTAATTTCTCCAGCAAATAGAATGAATACCTTTGTGACTGCAAATTATAATATTATTCTCTGCCCAAATAATATTAACTTATTCCTGCCTTTAATTGCTTCACCCCTTGAATATTTATGCTCACGTAATACCTTTTCCTTATTATCTTGCCCTCCTCGAATGTTGGATTTGCGATTGGATTTGTGACGCCCTCACGACAGTGCAACGACTGGTTTTTCCTTATCACGACTTTGTTTCGTTTCTACCTTTCTGCGACCCTCCCAGCGTATTTGCAGGAATGAAACTCACGTGCACCTCACGTTTTTTGCCTTGCGACCACAATTTTTCGTCAAAAAAAATGACTGTATTTTGCCCCGACTGTTCGACTGGTTTTTTCACGAGGACTGGTTTCCACTAGTCTTCGAACCACCACTTTATGCCCTCGAACCGCCCACATTTGACTCGCCATTGCACACTCCAACAACGACACGACTGTATTTCCATCAAAAACCGATTGACTTTTCACGACTGATAACACACTCTTCTCTGCCCTCGAACCAGTGTGATTTAATATAAATTGAATTTTTTCCCTAATTATGGAGAACCAGTGGATTAAATCTTACCATTGAATTAAATCTAATTACAGAGTCACTACTATACCCGTATAATCCTACCAATGGCTAATGTCGGTAAAGACGAAGCAATCAAGCTCTGATACCAATGTTGAAATATGCAAAGAGGAGAAAGAATACAGAAGGCTAAAAACTGCACTGTTAAATGACACAGGCAGGTTTATTTATTGCTGAAAGAGGCGGTTGATAAGAGTTACCAACCGAACAACTACATAACTGGAGGTTTTACATGCTATATAATGTGTTATATTTTAACATGTTTTGAACAGGAGCGCTTTAGGTGTTAATGCCCATTGGGCACTAGTGTCTGTGTGAAATTATCGGGATCTGGTCTCTTTTGTGCAAAGGAGCTTCGCTGCAACCTTTGTTTATCGCTCAGTCATGCTCTTTGATCACCTATACCTTTAACTTGCAAATCAGTTGTCTACCTGGACATGTCCACAAACAATATCAAATCTAATTAAAGCAAGATTTCAAGAGCATGTGAAGAATGCCCAATTTATCACCCAACATGAACTTTAACCATTGAGTGTTGCACTCAAAATTTCAGAATCCATGTAGTTCATGTGAGAGTTTGTGTAGTGATGTCGTGGGATGTCCCTGAACAAGTTGTACTAAGATAGCCACTAGATCTAGAATGCTCCAATGATGCAAATGTAGTGATGGAATAAAATAGACTTGGATCCTACGTTGTGTATGCAGAAGTGCTGCAACCCTTGTCCATTGAATGAGTGTGCTAGATGGATGCTTTGAAGTGCTTTTGTGCCTTTAGATCAAGCTCGCAATTGAGTTGTTGATAAGTTAGTGACTTTGGTCTTTTATTTAGATGCTATAACTTTGTTTATATCTATGATTCCCTTGTTTGAATTTCATAATTGACAACTGAAAGGCCAAAAAATTGTATAAAAGATGCCCAAGATTAAAAGAGACTCTAAAGAGTGAGAAAAGGGGAGAAAGGGTCAAAACAGTCCAGGAGGGACAGGAGCGCATGGTGCTATCCAAGGCCATAAATATGGGGAAATTATCAAATACTGACAGGTTGTAGGGTTTAAAGGTCAATAAAAGTATGCTCAAATAAAGAAAAAGGCCTAAAAATCATTGTCAATTATGTTTTCTTTCTTAGGAACCATGTATATATTAGCATGCTCGAGGACCTAGAAATTTACTCAAGTGCATGGCATCTACATTTTGCCCCCACTTTATGTTGTTGAGTGAAAACTTTATGCTTTTTTGGTCTCAGCCAGTAGGATAGTGGAACCGTGTAGCATCTTTGGTTGTCATCGACCGGTAGCATGTTGGCTACTATATGACTAGTAGATCTTTGGATGCACCTAGGTAGATTTGTTCAACTGTTGACCAGTAGTTCCGAAATTGCATCACAGATGCTACCGACGATTGCAAAAGGGATGCTATTGACCGAGAAGCATCAAGGAATGCTACTGAGCCTGGGGCATTAAAGGATGTTACCAATTGTAGCATCAAGGGATGCTAAGCGATAGCATAAGTTGCTACCGACCAGTAGCACCCAGGGACAGTACCAACTGGTATTCTTTCGTGGAAGCCCTTGTCGGTAGCATCACAGAAGCCGCCTATCGGTAGCATAAAGCATGCTACTGTGCAAAGTCAAAAGGGATGGGGTCGAACAGGGGCAACTTTTTCCTTGTCGCCTGATTGCACCCATTTTAGTATCAACAAGCCACATTTACTACTTGTAGACTCAGCCATTTCACCAAGAGGATCTAGTTGCATGCATTGATTCAATGATTATATGAATTGAGAGCTAGAAAAGATGCAAATGAAAAGATCTTCTATTACAATTGATTTATCTAAGAATTACTGTTGTCATTGAGAACTGGTTCTAAAATAGAATGTTGTATGCTTTTCATGAAGTCATTCTTATTTTGGGTAATATGATATATTTTATTTCCCTAGAGGGTGACTGGTATGAAGATGATGAAGTCAATGAAGAGCCTCCATCTGACATTCTCCTATTAGCTCTTGATGTTCTGAAAGATGGAGATGGTTAGGATTGCAGGGATATTTTGCACATATGCCTACAAGTGATAAGCTTTGCAACTCTGATGAGACACAGTTCAACAATTTGATTCTGAATTGACCATGTTTTACCGTATCCATCCTACAGATGACAAGATACCATTTCTTGTGACTAGTAAAGGAAATTTATGATAAGCTTAGCGTTATGTTGTTGATGCTTAAGTTGAATTCATTGTACCTAATTAGATGACTTTGTAAAGCAAATTATAGTTGTTGTCATATTTAGGATGAAAAGAAGGGAAATCAAGCCTATTGCCTCAAACGTAGTATTGTTGGACCAAACATTGTGTACATGGACAATTCATTATTTCACAAAAGATGATGCTATTGTTAAAGAATTGGAATGTTATGACATTTCAAATTGGATTTGGTTATCCCATATTATGCAATTATTCAAGACTGGTTTGCAAATGTTTCTTTTAGACCCAACAAATTGTCTTGGATGAGATTCCAGTTCCCTAGTATGATACTTGAGAACGAGATAAATGCATCGCAATACATACCATAATGTGAGAACTATTTAATTCGTATATGGCAATAGGAACTAAAGGAGCAATCATGACTATGTGTCATAGGTGACCTCATGGAAGCAATGACTTTGTAAGTTACTTAAATGATAATTTAAGTAGTCAAGGGCACTTCAGGGTTGCATTGTTACAATATCCATAGATATTTGGAGACTATCTCCTAAGAATTGATTAAGTCATGAAATGACTTAAAGGTACAGGCCGCTGCAATTAAGTGGCTAATAAAGTCACTTTTTTCTGCACGTGGACGGGTCCAAGACCTTGTGTATATTACTGGATTGAAATTACAGAACTCTGATTCAAATCTAGATAACTATTTACAGTGAACATGGTGCAAAGGACAAGTTTCGATTGCAAGTGTGCCAATCACGAGACTGCATGCATGCATGTCTCGAAATAATTTAGGGCCAAATATTCAAGAGTTGATTACACTGATAAGATTTACCAAGTTCCTAATTGAAAATGAGCCAAGTCAAACACAATGTCGACTAGATTGAATTTTCTTGGTAGACACTAGGAACTCATCTTGTTTTTCAATATCCTGTTTGGTTTAACCAATAGTATACTTGTATACAGCTCTAAAAAAGTGCACTATGTGGGATCAGAAGATCTAGTTTCCCATACAGCTGCAAACTGGTTATTAAGAAATTGTTATCAGATGGTATTATCAACAGTTAATAAACTAGATCTAAATTTGTGTATTTCCAAATCATGGTTCAAGGCATAAACAAAAAAAGTTTGTTTTAAGGATTTTAAACAAATAATGTAATCCCATTTGGAAGCACAGTTAATCAGTCTGGTTGTTACAAAGGGTTTTCGTCCTTAGGAGAGGAAGAGTGAGCTTCACAAGCAATCATCAAGCAGAAAATAATTCAAATAAAAATCAAATGGCCAAGCAACCTCCTTTTCTCAATATGGGGTGCTACATCATAACTTATGGCCAACCTTTCATAAGTACCTTTCCCATTATCTAATTTGTTTTGAACTACATGCTCAAAATTCTTTATATTCTAATTCAATGAGTTCATCTGATTTGGAGCAGCTTGGCTTCCTACATAAGAATACATGATAATTGAAAATATCTAGAGAAAATGTCATCCAAGGCTTCCCCCTACTCCTTTCCTTAAAGTAACAAGGAGGAGACTGGGTTAAGTCCTTCTCTCAATTCCGCTAATCTCTAGAAAAGGGACATGAGCATTCATCGCCTTTGTAGGGTGCATACTTGAGCAACTTAGTATTTGTAGGCCAACCTTGTATTGAGGCAATCAAATTTGAGGGAGGAGGACTATAATGTTCTCATGTTCAGAAATTAAAGGATAGCAATGCATTTATGAGATTGGGCACAGAGGTAACAGGTTTTTATGGGCTAACTTAATTATTATTATTAAAAACGACATATGGCTAAATACTCAAATAGCTGAAGCAGCCTGAGCCTATTTTCAAGTCAATTAAAGGGGGGGAAAGGAAAGTGTAAATTAATAATTTGATTTTAAATGCTAAAGTAATTCTGATTATTGGCATTAATTAAATTCATCTTTCAATGGGAAAATATGCATTTAATTATATTTTTAAATGCCCTAGTGGAGTGTAATGTCCCTTTCAGGGTTGAAACTTAAAAACAAAGGAAATAGCACAAACCCCAATCAGAAGTAAACTGAAAATTACGGCAGCCAATTGAAAATATTATAAACTCTAGCAGCGAAATGAATTTGCACTTTTAGGGCATCAAGCACCAACCAAAAAAGCTAAAAATTGATGTGTAAATTCTCCAAAATATTATACTCAACCAATGGAACAAACACCAAACAAAAGCACTCCAAAGTATATGCAAATTTAGAAATTCTATACAACTGTAGTTAAATTTATGACAACAAAATTACAGCTCACAACAATGGCTGGAGATGGAAATTCTAAGCCTCAAAGATCTCATGAAAGTGTGGAATCGGCCTCTAAAATTATAAGGATTATGACTATCAACTCCAAATGAAGAAATGTGCGCTAGATGGCACCCAACTCCACCTCCAAGCAAGTCGGTACCCTAGGAGAGGGGCTATAAATCACTCTAGGATCAAACCCCTGCTGAAAATCTGCAATATCAATCCTCTTGAAGTACTTTGGAAACCCCGGAATAGAGAATCCCCAATAAATTGAAGAGTTTTCGTTCTTCAATCAAGCAAGGAAGGGTTTCGTCCTCCTTGTTAGCCACACTAATGGATTTTCACCCTTAAGTGGAAGTGATTGAGCAATCAGCCCAAAAACCATGCAAGTTATAATTTTTTGACAAGAGATGATTTTCAAATGAGCCAAGCGAACCCTCTTTATACCTTGTTGCAGCACCAAAACAGATTAGAGTGTCTCCAAAGTAAGACTGACCTCATAAGGATGTTTTTCTTTTATTTTTGTTTTGGCCTTTCACCTTTTTAACCCAGCCAACCTGACTCATGTAGAAAAATTATTAAAGAAGAATGAAAAAACTCATGAAAATAACTGAAAAATATGAAGGTCACTTCCCTTGTTCACTTCCTTCTTGCCCACAGGAAGTGGAATGGGCTCAAAGTCTCCAAAACGAACTAGCTTGGAAAAGGGGACATTACACTTTCACACCTTTGTGCCATTGCTGACCTGGACACACTTCAAGTGATTTCAGTTGTGTACTTACAGATGTATACGCTGATGTAACTGCAGATCTTGGATGAATTTTGGTGATCCAACCTAATATTGAATCCATTATTGTGTTTCGTTTGAAACTCTTTAAAGCTAAGCCTTCGTTCGTGTGTGGGTTCCAACAGTTCGGAGGGACTGCTGCATAAAATTTATTGCAGATATGGGGTGAATTTAGGGAGCGAGCTTTTTCCTCCACCAGTATTCAAAGCTCATTGCTGGCAGCGTGGACCTCTACCTGTGCTCCTCTGTCCATCTTAAAACTGTTTTGTTCACGATCTCCTTGCCCCATTAAGACCATAAATCTGAAGCCTGATTTTTTTGATGACGAGCAGTTAATGCCAATGGGCAGATAGAGGTGAGATGCACATGGATGTCCTTACAGTGATAATGGATGTGGATGTGTTGGTTGCTTTTAAGGGCCCTGAATCCATGCCTAGATTTTGGGCATGCATGGACATGTTTGCTGCCTTTCATGTGTCCTAGAATGCTGTCTTTCATGTGTCCTTCTAGAATGTTGCCATTTAAGGCCCTTTATAGATATGATCCTATACTGATTAATGAGACCGTTGAACACACTCAAGTTCCACCAAATATAGATTCTCTAGAGGAAAGCCAGCAGATATTGAAGCATCTATGGGAGCGTGTCAAACCACATCAAGATGGGATTAAGCCCCAACAGGACCAACACCTCAATGAGCAAGAGTTCGAAATGGGATACTGATTCTTATTGAAATTACAACCTTACAAGAAGTCTCGAAGGTAAAGGGGTGGACAAACTTGGGCCCTGTAAGTAGCGGGCTCACAAATGCATAAGACCTTTCATCTCTCATGCTTTAAGAAAGTGGTGGGGTAAAAGGTCAAATTTCAAATTCATTAGATGGTAGACATGCTCTAATTCTAGAGCGCATTTTGGCAACTCAAGATTAGTGGCTATTGCATTAACCATCAGTCTTGAGGTAACAGTGCACTTCCTCATAACTAATCATAATGAAGGAACACAATATAATAATATATTTTTCTTGTGTGGCCTCTGCAAGTTACAAGAGAAGGAACATAACAAGTTTTAGAGATTATTGAGAAAGTAGAATCCAACTAGTGTAGAGTCTAGTATGTTGACTTTCACAAAGCTTTTGACACTGTAAAAATCAATTCCTGCCCAAGACTCAAACCATACTTAGGGGATTTACCAGTTATGACATCATATGAGAAGATTGTTGCAAAGTTTTGTCAGAATATGATATCCAAATGGTGACGGTTAAATTCAATGAAGGGGTCGAGCATGCTGGAAGTCATATAAACTTAGAATGTGAAAGCATTCTTGGAGAAAGTGAAAGGCCCAAGGAAAAAATAATAAATAGGCATTATGTAGGTGTGGTAACATCGATGATGTAAAGATTGCGAGTAATATCATCCGACAACACTTACAGAAAAATTAATTATCTATGATTTACTCCCATTCGTGATGTAAAATTTCTATGTTTAAATACCATTTATAATTGCTCATGTGGAGAATGAAATCATAACTGTTTAGAGCATAGATGTCTAGAAAACATGATCATAGTGATTTGATGAAAATTGCAGACCAATTACAATATGACTGATGGTTGTACATCAGATTGCAGACCACAGTTGCATTTTCACAGTGCATGGCTGGCCTAAACTGAATGCAGCATTCATATGACTCACTACCCACAGTACACAGCATAGCTATTCAAATTCATTAACAGGTCCTTGCACCATACATTAAATTTTCATGTTTCTTACATTGATTGCAGTTTAGTTTAATGCATGGGTTTGGTGTGTAGAACTTAGAAGTTATAAATGGTCTTTTGCATGGATAGTAGAAATCCAGAAAGAGGTGGAAAGACAAGCCCCTCTGCCTAGTTTGGCGAGGAATGCCATCATGCCCTAAAGCCAAAAGCATAGTTTTTATGATTCTTATACAATGCTAAGTGAAGCAGCTTGGGGACATTAAGGAAAAACCTCGTGAGCTCTTAGAGTTATAATATAGTGGTGGAGCAAATTGTTAGCCAATACTATGGAGTGGCTACAAATGTAAGTGGTGCAAACCTTAAAAGGGGAGCTTCATTGGAAGATTTGTGACGGTTATAGCTATTTTCTTACTATGGTAGTTAAGATAGGGTGCATGCCTCGAGGTATGCCTAGCATCAATTATTCTATTTTTACTTTGTTATTTTGCTTTGTATACAAATGCTCTCCGATTGCATTCTCCAAGTTCAAGGGATAAGGGACTCTTCACAAGACTAACATAAGAAATGATCACCGAGCAATCCATACAGGTATGCTCCTCCAGATATAGAAAACTGATGTGTAACAAGATCCTGAGCAGTTTCTACCATAAAGAGATCTTCTAGAAGCTCCTAATCCATCCCATTAGTTTCCAACCAAGCTACAATTTAGTTAACAAACCTCCATCTATGTACTAATTCCTTTACAAACATGTCCGTATAAGCTACAACAATTTCAACAAAGCTGGATACAGTGGCACACAACTCTCAAGTTCCATTTCTGTCCTACATCTCTCAAACTTCATTTAAGAAAAGTAATATGTTCAGATATATACAAGAAAAAAATATACAAGAACCATAATAGCACATATTGTTGAAAACCTTGATACATTTGATATACAAGTCATACATAAACCAAAAAAAGGGCCACTTATAACATACCATAACCAATCTTCTCTAGCTTTGAGGAAGCAATTGTGAATGATTTTGATATATGATATAGAGCTCGTACCTGCCAAAAAGTTTTCTAATAAGATACATCAACAACATAAAGGCTCACATATGTAGGGTTCATTACCTAAAAGTTGGATACGTACTCATTGCATTCAGCTCTTGCCACTCCATGCATAAGACCACTCTTTTCTTTCTACTAAAATAGATCTAATGCCTATAGTCATAGCTTCTCAAACACGTAAATAATTTAATCAAGAATCAAGATACAATTCCTTTATACACCATGTCTTTAAATTGATTATAGAAAATAAAAGAGAAATTGGGATGAAATGGTCACAGAATTCAAGTTCCCCGTTGGCAATATCTTTTGGCTTTAGCATCTCCTTTGAGTGTGAAAACAAAATGACTCCAAGTGAACCATAACCACTAATTGTCAAGTTCTACTCAGGAACTCCACTATCAAACTTCACTGATACTTTTAAAATATAGATTATAAGACATACCATTCGAGATGCAAAGACAGTACAAAGTTGGGGTGCCTGGTAGATAGAACCATCCAAGACGTAGTATGTTAGCATGGGTGTGATTTTCTCTGGCCCATCACGCTTTTGCTTCCGGAAAACAAACAGATGAGGCTCCAAAACTTCATTCAACACAAATTCGATGCCTATCATTTTCCTGTCATGTAAAGCAATGAAAAAGAAAATTTCAGCTCAAACACCCAGAACAAAATTTAAAAGTGTTAATGGCCAAAATTCCAATGTTTGGATTATGGCATAGTGTCTAAAAGCTAAAGCTAAAGAGTAAAATCTTCCCCTTGCAGGATATCATCTAGATTTCTTCATTGCCTGTCATCTTTCATCAGACTATGACTAGAGTTTTAAATATTACAGCTTTATTGATAAGCTTGAATCCTGCAAGTGTATCTGTATGTTTTTAAGCAGCATTCAAATATATGAAATTCATATGCCTTCCGGTTTGTTATGTACTTTCATCTTTTCCAAATTTGTGTCGTTTTTCTCACCCAATATATGCAGATAAATTTGGCATTTTAGGTCTCACACTTTTTCCAATACTATTGGGTTCGTATGGGGGTAAAAATATCCATACAAGGCTGTAAGTGTGTTATAATTTCAGCTCACTTTCAGGTTAGACCACCAATTATTTTTAAGTAATCAATATTATCCCCATGTTTAGCATAGCTAAACTAAATAAATCCAGTACATGGATGACTTACTTTGGGAGGTATATGATGGCTTATTCTTTTCTTGTATCAGATATATCTGGTAATGATTTGGTGGGAACAGATGTATCTTGTATCAGATGATTGTTCGGTTTGCTATTATTATTATTATTATTGCCTGAAATATTACCTTTTCTATCATGTAATAAAAGCTTTCTCCTTGTTTATAGGAGATCAAAGAGCTATATATACGTAACCTTTCTGTTATATGAATTTCGTTTCCAATCTAGAGTCAAATTCATTTGTCCGGTCAACTTTAGTTCATAGCATATTTTCTGTAATCTATCTATTTTAGAAAACATATTTAAATATTTTTGCATATTATTGCAAATTGATGTCATGCATTGCTGTTAAGCATTAATACACTGCATAAAATGGTGGCAGAATTTAATTTTGCACATCAAATGTGGAATGGAACTAATGTATAATATTCTGTGTTCAAGCAATAAATGATACTTTTCCAAGTGCTGGGCTTTGCAAATTGGAGAATCAAATGCCATCAAGAGTTGTTCTGCTGAGCAACCTTGAATGATTATCATATTTCAGCTACTGGGTAGCATTTACTTTGAGGTTGAGCAAATTGAAGAATTAAATAGTCAATTTGTCCATCAAGCGTCTTTTGGAGGAAAGATTTTAGAGCAGGATATTATTTTGTCCACTAAATCTTGAAAGGGCAAGCCTTGAATTCCTTTCATATCTTAGCCAGAAGAAGTGATGTTATTCAGGTTTACAGTCTGAAAAGTTTGAGAATTAAACGATAAAGAGTCACTTCGCATCAGAAAAATGCGTAACTGTCATAGTTGAAACTTGATCTATAGATGGAGTTCATTGTCCACAACACATAATCAAGTTTAAATAACAGGTAAGGGGCAGCACACATATAGAATATGCATATATCCAGGAATTTCAGATGCATGTGGTGAATGAATGCAGTTAAAATCCAGCAGAATTACACAGGACCAACAAATCAAGCAATCCCTGTATTTACTTTACATTTAGATCAAAAAATTGCAAAAGAAGGTAAAGTAAACATACGAAAGATGAGACATGTCAAGGGGGTGAATGGAGCGCCTGCGAAGCTGCTCGTTGTTGCATGTCCAGTCGTAGAATGGAGAGAGTGCAAAATAATCAAAGACGAAGTTTCTATCAAGAGGAACAGCATTTAGCCAGATCTGATCTCTGAAGCAAATTCCGGTCATGTCAGTGCCAGGAGGAGGAGGCTGCATTCCTTCCATTCCCATCATCATTCCCCCCAGTGAAGGAAGTGGAGTGGCCGCCATTTTTTCTCAAATATCTTTGAAAAAATACTTCAATTACAAGATTCAAACTGTCAGTTCTTTACTACTTTTTAATCTTAAATTTTAAGAAAAAATAAAGAATATCAAACATTTACTTTAACAAAAGATATAAGTAATCAGAACCGTTTTTCAATGGCCTGGTAAAGTGGGGTATAGATATTGGGAAACGTTTTAGCTCAGCCAAGCTAAAGAATTGTGGTGTTATGGAAATGGGGTACAATTGTTACTGTGTTACCCAGGTTCAAAGTCCCCACTGTAAGAAGGAAATCCATAACCCGAATGAACATATAACCTTCTCGGCACAAAAATGTCCTCCAAACTTAGCCCCCGCAGCATTGAAGGCGACCCATAACCTCAACCAAAATTTACCACACATCTTTAACAAAGAAAAAAAAAAGTGTGAGCATAAAAAAGAACAAATAATAAATATTAAATACATAGAACACTTCAGCCATACACTTGTTTCCTGCAACAAGAGTAAAGATTGAACAAGTAGAACACAAGCTGCAAACATGTTTTCCAAACAGGAGAGGATAAAAGTTTATGCCAGAGAACAGAGAAATCCCAGGCCACATTATGCATGCCACAAAATAATATTGCAGATCAAAATAAATAACTGGTCAAGGGGTTGTGATGTAAAGGTGGGGGGAGCGTTTCTAACAGCAAGACCCAGGTTCAAATCCTCTAATTGCAATAAGGTACCTCATAACTCTAGCAAACATGTTGTGAAGTTGTAGTGTAAAGGTAATGGGAATCATTCGTCGGAGTATGACACCACAATATGACACACCATAACTCTAGCAGATGTGGTATGGTTGGGGTGTAATGGTAAATACGAAATATTTGTAAGAGCACAACCCAAGTTCAAATCCTCCCACCACAATAAGAAAGCCTGTAGCTATACCAAGCATATGGTGAGGCTATAGTGTAATGGTAATATTCATAAGAGCATGGCCCAAATTCAAATCCTCTCACCAGAATAAAACAACCCATAACTCTTAACTGACGTGGTAAGGTTGTGGTATGATGGTAATGTAGCAGCCCATAAGTCTTAAAAGACGTGTTAAGGTTGTAAGTTGTGGTCTGATGGTAATGGTGGACATCAATAAGAGCTTTCCCAGGTTCATATCCTCTCATCACAATAAGCTAGCCCATAATTATAGGAAACATGTGATGAGGTTTTGCTGTAATGCTAATGGGACATTCATAAAAGCATGACCCGGGCTCAAATCCCACCAACACAATAAGCTGGAAAACAACTCTGGCAGAGATGTGAAGAGGTTGTGGTGTGATGTAATGGGAGACATTCATAAAAAGAATGACCTGGGTTAAAATCTTCCCACTACAATAAGTCAGCCAGCGGCCATATTTCTAGCACATGTCGTGAGATTGTGGTGTAGCGGTAATGGGAGACATTTGTAAGAGCATAATCTACGTTCAAATCCACCCACCGCAATAAGCCAATCCATAACTCTAGTAGACATGGTGAGGTTAGAATATAATGGTAATGGGGAACATTCGTAGATACATGGCAAAAGTTCAAATTATCTCAGCACAATAAGGCGGTCAACTATTTTGGCAGAAATGTGGTGAGGTTTCCATAAAAATTGTAACGGGGGTCGTTAGTAAGAACATGAACTGGGTTCAAAGCTTGTCACTACTATAGGCAACAGATAACTCTAGCAAACGTGGTGAAGTTGTAATTTGATGGGGGACATTTGTAAGAGCATGATTCAAGTTCAAATCCTCCCACTGCAATATGGGGGCATTCCAAAGAGTATGACCAAGGTTCAAATCCTTCCACCACAATATGGAAGACAGTCTTAAGAGCACAACCCAGATTCAAATCCTTTCACCACAATACAAGGGACATTCATAAGAGTACAGCCTAGGCTCAAATCCTCTATCATCACAATACAGGGGACATTCCTAAGAGTGAAACCGAATTCCAGATCCTCCTAATGCAATATTGGGAATATTCATAAGAACGTGACCAGAGCCCAAATCCTGTCACCACAATAAAGAGGTCGGTAACTCACGCAGATACATGGTGAGGTTGTGTAATAATAATTTGGTGGTCCAAGTGTGCGGTACACAGTTTTAAAATGGCCCAAGCACGACAAGTGCCCTACACATTTACCATAATGTTTACCCTAAAGTTGAACCAAAGAAACATTCCCTCCAAAATATGTCTAAGTTAAAGAAAGAATACCTTTTGTCTAGTATATTTGGGATAAAAGCAATTGAATAGACATATCACTCCGTTCCTTAAAATATCTTTAAATAATTTTCCGCCCCTTGCTTTGTCCTCCAAATGGGAAAAGATATGAGCAATAAAAACTAAATGGGCACTTCATAGAATGTTTAATACAGGAATTGATATTCACCTCCAACTTGATTGAGCCACAGTAGTTGAAATTAAGGAGAAATTACAAATATGATATATACACAATGGTATATATATGATCAATGTGTGTTATATTTCTACAGAGGACGAACAAAACAGTCCCAATTGCTGGAGAAAGGAAGTATAAAGAATTTGATGCTAATTTGAGGACCACTCTATAATATATCCACGCAGTCAGGCCGTGCATATATTTAGTATGGGTTAATTGTTAGAATGGGTTGATTGTTAGAATCAATGCGATGATTACAGGTGTAAATTCAATGTCTGATTTTGAGAATATTAAATATCTGTATTTAAATGGTCACTGGTATAGAAATGAAGTCATCGTGATTTATTATACAGACAATAAATTTGTGTTTAATATATTTTCAATCAAGCCAAAACAAATAAGATACACAAGGGAGCAATAATGCAAGTCTGTAAGTTTATGGATGTTGTCATGCAGACTGCAATCATTTCTGGATGTGCACAAAATGGACTTGTACATGAAGCTTGGAGATCTATAAGGAAACCTAATTTTGGGGTGTAAAGGAAAATTTAGGAACCTTTTTCTGCATCCTCCTAGCATGTGCCACAATGGGAGTTAATTTGGAACAAAGTATGGAAAACATAAAAAAAATATACTAAAGCAAATTTCTATTGTATGTTCAATGTTGTAGTTGTATGCAAAATTTAGTCTCAAATGAAATATATTATATGCCTTTGTTAGCACCCTCAAAGCATGCGGAAAAATGAGAACTCTGTAATGGGTTATGGAAATCTATCAAACAAATACTTAAAAGTCACTCATAGGCTTAAAATTTAAACTTGCAATAAGAACAACAGATTTGTAAGAGCGTATAAAAAAGAAATTTGAAAAGGTATTGTGATGCACCCGCAATTAGGGCTCCCAATTAAGGGACGCCTTACACCACACAACCTTTATTAAAGTTAGACCTCACCAACACAAGATCTCAGGCACAGGTTTAAACAAGACACAATTAAAGTATCTTCTATTAATGTAAGGTAAGATTACAGACATAGGTAAAATGACATTACACTCCAATGACAGTTTGTAACCAGACTGCAAGAATTCTTCTAAGAGTTCCAATCCTGAGACCTATCCTAAGCTTGTTGACTCTGCAAAGCTTTAACAGAACCACACTCGGCTCAATTTGGAAACTTCACACTAGAAGCCTTTCCCAATTAGAAGATAAGTGTCTTACATGTTCCCAGCCTAAATTACAAGGTTCAAGTTCGCATTTATGTTCAACGAGGATAAAGTTTCGTTCAAGTCCGCCAAGGAAAAAAAACGTCTCCAAGTTCGAACAAAAAAAAATTCTATCATTGTTATTTTTTGAAAAAAATGCATAAATGTCAGAGGGACAGAGTGGAGAGAGCTTTTTGTCAACTACTTTCAGTTGTTATATGCATATATAAACACATTTGTAAAATAATGCAAAATCATGTCAAAAAATTCCCATGCAAAAATAACAGATAAAGTTCGAGTTCATGTTCGACGAGAGGAAAGTTCAGCAAAATTCAAACATTTTCGATAAAATTCGGAGAACCTTATGACATAGTTCACAGCTACTTACTCATAAAAATTCATAAAAGTTCTAGCGGGAGAACAAAGATGACGCAGCAAGTAAAGCTACCTTGCAGAAAATTCCTCAAAATGCCTCGGGTCACCATTGATCTACTTAGGAAGTTCTTCTCCGTTGGATCGAGCTCAATCAAATCATGCCGTTGGTCCCTGGCCATGAAGGATAGATCAAGAACCATGTGTGTCTCCCTCTAACTGTATCGTTTTGACAAGAGATCTTGTTAGACGTAGATCTCATCATGGAAGCAAATAGGAGTGGTCCTACAAAAACGCAAGGCTTCGCAGCATAAATAGTGTTCGGTGGCCTTATGGGTGTATCACGGCATTCAACTAGACACTGGCAGTCTACACAAGTCTTCATGGCTTCACCAAGCAAGAATAGTTTTTTGCGGCAATGGAAAGTTACAAAGGTTTTCCACAACTTTGGCAATCGTGTGCGGCGTAGAAAGCATTGCACAACTAAGTCTATTGTTGCACCGGCAAGGTGGTTTGCATGACTTTGAAGGTTCACATGGCTTTGTTAAGCCTTTGCAGCTAGGATAGGTTTCGGCAGTGTCCGCAAGAAATGGCCATGGAAAAAGTTTTGTGCAATGTTCTTAAGAGTGGTGTGACATTGCACAAGTCCTTTTTCACTAACTTTAAATATTTTTGGGTGATGTGGGATTGCTTGTGATCCCGAATGCCCCTGCATCAAATACCCCAAATAAGATGAAACTTGAGCCCCTACTCAAGTGTGTCTTCGAAGGTCCACAATGGAATGACCAAGTCTAGTTATTTGGGCTTCATTAAGCCAAGACGCATCTTTGACTTCTCTACCTCTCCATTTCACCAAATATTCCTTATGCTCCTTTGTACATGTTATCTTCACTACAAGGTCATCCAAAATGTACTCAATTTCCTCGTGACTTTGCTCTAATAATTGTTGTCTCTAATCTACTTCTACATTGTCTACTTCTCCATTAGTCTTCCCTCTAAATACAGGTATAGATCCACCACATTGAAGATAGGGGAGATGTCTATTCCTTCTGGCAGCCTTATCTCATATGTGTTCTCTACAAATTTCTTCAGGACTTTGCACAATCTAATGTAGAGCTCCTTCATCACCTCAAATCTACTACACTCACTTGCATCTCATTCAATAAGACGTATCTCTTACTCAACGCATCTACAAATTTGTTCAATTTCCCACTTCAGTGTTTCAAGACAAATGATTAACTTTGTAAGAATTCAACCCATTTCATGTGTCTTTAAGGGGTTTAGCCTCCCTTGACTATTGATGATTGCAATGCTTGATGGTCTATTTACAACATGAACTCTTTGGGAAACAAATAGTGCCTCCACTTCTTTAGAGCTTGCACAATGGCGTAAAACTCTTGATCGTAATTGAATATCTTCTCCTTGCATCATTCAATTTATCACTAAAATATGTAATCGGTCTTCCTCACTCACTATTGCTTTAATGGATATTCCACTTGCTTCATAATCAACTTGAAATAGCTTACTGAAATCAGGCAAGGACAACACTTGTTGCTCTATGACCTTCCTCTTTAACATTTAGAATGCATACTCTACCTTTGTGGTCCTCAAAGCTCCTTTTTTCCTTTCACATCACCTCGATGATCGGCGCCCAAATCTCACTGAATCCTCTTATGAATTTACTATAGAAACTCATCAATCCATGGAAGCTTCGAGCCTCTGTGACATTCTTGGGTGACAACGAATCCACTATAGTTCGCACCTTCTCAAGATCCATTTTGAACCCTTCTTGAGATATTACAAATCCCAAGTACACCAACTCTCAGTGCATGAAATTGCATTTCTTTATATTCACTAGCAGCTTCTCTTTTTGTAAAAGCTCCAATACTTTCCACAAATGGACCTACATCTTGCTGAAAATTAGAATGTAATCCAAATAAACAATGACAAACTTACCAAAGAAAGCTTCAACACTTCATTCACAACATGAATGAGCTCAATGTATCGGTTAACCCAAATGGTATGAACAACCACCCATACAATCCATCTTGCATTTTGAAAGCAATCTTCCACTCATCTCCTTACCTAATTCTGATCTAATGATATCCACTCTTCAAATGAATTTTTGTGAAGTACCTTGCTCCACTTAGAAAGTCCATCAAATCATCCATGCACGCCAACGGAAATCTATACTTAATACTAATTTTGTTGATGGCTCTAGAATCAATGCACATTCTCCACTCTCCTTTCTTTGGTGCCAATACTACGAGTACCACACAATAGCTCAAAGATTCTCTAATCAACCCCCTCTCAAAAAACTCTTGCACTTGCTTCCTCATTTCTTCATTCTCCATAGGTGTTAGCCTATATAAGGCCGTGTTTAGTAAATCAACCCCCAATATTAATTCCATCTAATGACTGATATTGCACATAGGTGGTAAAGCATCCAAAATATATTTTGACATGATATATGTGTAATTCTAGTGCCCACTTTCCTTTGACACCTATTGTTACTAATCATGATACTATTGATTATATTATAGACATGATTATGGACCTTATTATAGTATGATGATAGATGTTAGATCATGGGTTATTGTTGGCTTGATTCAGTTATGATGATGATTATTAGAGACACTTTGGATATTGATGATGGTATACTGTTTGACATGGTTATATTATGGATGTTGTGCGGACTTGTGATATTTGAATATTGTGAGTAGACCTAGAAATGGAAATTATAGGATGATGATTTAAGTGTTGAGTAAAATTGCAAATGACATTGCTAGATTGCTTTGATGTTGTTGTGATTCATATATCTAGATGATTTTGGTAATTATATTTATATTAGTTTGGATGTTCTAATATGGCCACGAGGCCGAAAGAGGTATTTGTGTTTTGCAGGTTTAAAATATCACAACAAACATCGGGGGATTGGAGACCAACCACATTGAAATTCTAGATGAATTCAACAAGGTCACCATGGCAACTAGTATTTGTTTGTGTGTTTGTGTATGTTAGGAATGCCCATGGGGGGATCACCTTTAATTATGACCAAGGGGTTTTATGTATTTTCTTTTATTTTGGTCCCTTTGTTTATGTTTGCATGTGTTTATTTTGTGATGCTTTTACCCCTTTCATTAATTATTAAATGGTGTGTAAATTTTGTGAGTAATCATATTGTTAAAATAAATAAATCAAATATGTCATAAGAAGGTAATTAATGAGAGTTGTTGGCCATGATTTAAAATGATATAAGTATGTGTAAGTGATGTGTGAATTGACTTTTGAGTGTGAAACACTCCACCTTATTGGAAATTCGAGATTGTCCTTGGAGGCTGATTTTGGAGGCTTGTGGGACAAGTTAAACTTGTCTCATACCTCTTAAATTTAATTACCAACCATACCTACGGTTGGGGAGTTGAGATTAGAATTTTATAATGCTTTTTGAGAAGGCAGATTGTAGGTTTTAATTGCACTTTTCTTACATGATTTAATCTCAGTCCTTTGGGGTGTGGGTTGGATTTGAGTGTGTAAGGAAATTGTCATATTATTCACCCACCTATTTATTATGCATTGGAGAATGAAGTTGACTTTTGGGGTTGGGGTTGAAGATGTGTAATATGGCATCCTACGTGGATTTGCCTCATCCTCTTCCCTTCCCTTTTCTATAAAATTCAAATGGCTTGCCTTGTTTTGGGGTTGCTTCATTTTTGAAGACTTTATTCTTGGGCGAATTCCTTGCTATTTTGGGAGCTCTTGCTTTGAAAAAGTTTTTTTGGAAAGATTGTTGCATGCTTGTGCTTGTCTGTTTTGGATTGCTTGCATTGGGATAAAGCTTGTTGTTTTGAAACTTGGAACAACTCCATCATGAAGAGGTAAGAGCTTGACTCTTGAAATGCTCTTCTTTTATGAATGTAAGTGTTAATGTATAAATGTTTTGGCATGTTTGTGGGTTGTTGGGTAGATGGCCTAGGAATGGTGTAGGAGAAGACTATGGGGTTATATTTTGTGGAAGGCACAAGTGTGTTTTAAGGAGGTATAAGGGTGAAGGGAGTTGAGATTTGGGTTCCACCTTACAAAGAAATAGCTTGCATTTCTTTACTCATTATGGGGTGCCATAAGAGGTTGGGGAGGCATAAGGAAATGTGAGGAATAAGGGGTACTTGGAGGAGGCATAAAGGCATGTCAGGGATTTGAAATGATATATATATATATATATATATATATATATATGTTGGTGGTTTGCTCTCAGGTGGTGATACTCATTTCCCCTTTGGGAGGCATAAGCAGCATCCCCCATAGTTTCTAGCTCCTTTGGCTTGCTTGATGAAGCCTCGGTGATGTTTGTCATGTTTTAATATAGTTAAAAACTACATTCTGTTTTGGACTGTGTTTTATTGTGATTATGTTGCTTGAGTGTTTGTGGAAGCCTGTTGTTGCCATGAGTTGGATCACATCTTTTATTGCTTTGTGGTTGGGGCTCGGGGGCCAATGAAGAAGGATGGCTTCTCCTGTTCATTGGATGTCTTGGTTGGGTGGAGAGCGTTGCCTTTCCCCTACTTTTGTTGTGATCAAATTGGAAGAATGAGAAATCTGCATTTTTTTGTTCTGTAGCTGAGATAAAGACAGTTTGAAAATCCCTTGTGAAATGAAATCTTATTGTAGCCCCTTTCCCACTTGAAGTGAATGATCTGTGTATTCATTATAATGGAAAGATACTTTGTATTGGCAATGAAAGTGGAAATTTGAAATGTAAAAGAGTTATACTCTGTATTCTGTTTTAAAAAGAATGTGAAAGAATGACACGTGTTTTGTATGTTGTATTTTGAAATCAAATGGAAAGGAGGTTGTAAGAGTTTCGTTTGAATTAATGGAAGTGTTGTCTTGTTCATATGATATTCTTCCATTGAAAATTTGTATTTAACATGTTCTATGAAATCTTTGTTTGGAAAAGAGGAAAAGTGAAACACGTGAGAAGAAAATGTAATATTCTGCCCTGTTTTATATATATGATTTTGGAAGGAATAAAAGAAGGATGTTACAAGTTGTCTTTTGGAATCAATAACTGATTTATCACCTTTCTCAAATTACACAGTGGCATTGAATCTAATCTTTTAAATGTAATTAAAATCTCTGTTTGAAAGAAAAAAATGTGTATAAAGGAAATGTAATACTCTGTCCTTTGAAATATGTAAAAATTGGAAATCAGAGATGTATTATAGTTTTTGAATAAGTTGAATTAAATCAATTGAATGCATTAGATTAGGTTTGGAATACATTATAATACTTGGAAGAAGAAAATGGCAAATAGACCTTTTTAAAATTTGAACTCTGTCCTATTTTTTTTTCCAATCGACAATTATTTAATCCCAAATGCTCAGACCGAATCTGCAACAAAGGAATAACAAATGAAACATTAATTTGGGCATAATAAGATCTAACCGAATTCATCTAGACATTAACACTTAAGGAAATTCTTATAAAACTTAGCAAAATCGGGCTCAAACTGTTTTGCATTCGTGCTAATGTCCAGAACTGTAAATGTTCAAATTGCAAATCAATTAGACAAATTGAATCTTGAAATCTCTCTTAAATACACCTAAGAAAAATTTTCCATGTCTATTTGACACGTTGAGAGAGGGACAAAAACAAATTTAACAAATTTAACAAATTAAAATTTACCAATTTGCACTGTAAAAGCCTGCAGGTTGTTTTCTTGAAATTGACACCTTAAACTTTATCAAAATCTAAAATTAATGATCCCTCAGTAAAGAGGGCGTAGAGAGCTTTCCAGAAAGTCCTCATTTGCCCAAAACCAAGCTCTCTATCAAAAGTTATGGCCTTCTGAAGTTTTTCTTCCTTGGCGTCAAAAAAAATTGGGAAAAATTTCCTTGGCAAACCCATGGGCCCGAATTTTTCCCTTAGCTCTTAGGAAAAAATTTGGAAAAATTTTAAACTAATTTTCCCCACCACCCTATTGACCCGCAGCCAATCAGAAGCTACCACATGGCACCATGAGGCGTCGGCGGAGGGGTGGATCTCTTTTTAAATTTAGCACTCCTAGAAAATTTTGGGAAAATTTTCCAAATTTTCCCCGCAGCCAACCAGGAGCCGCCACATGGCATCGCGAGGTGCCGGCGGAGGCGCGGGTGAATGCTACCCTCTTAGCCCTTCGGGGCATTAAACTAATTTTCTCCCCGCCGCCCCGCCTTCCCCACGTTGGCTTAGGAGACGCCACGTGTCCCTTGCGGACTTGCGGGAGCGCAGGCGCAAAGTTGGTTTTTGCCCCGTGCGGGAAATTTTTTCAAAATGTCTCCCGCCGCCCCGTTCTCCCCGCACTGACTTGGGAGGCGCCACATGTCCCTAGCGGACTTGCGAACCCGCGGGTGCGTGGGCGCGAAGTTGTTTTTTTTTGCCACGCGCGGGAAAATTTCCATAGGTCTCCCCGCGTCCCACCGACCCGCCCTTGGGGCAAATCTTCACCCCTGGGCCCACAAGCCCGCTCTTGGGGAAAATTTTCACCCCAAGGCCCATCGGCCCATAACTCGAAAAATATAAGGAGTTAGGAGGACTTCTTTATATCAATGGAAAGGTGAGGAAATTTCCTATCCAATGGGAATAATTTTGGGAAATTTTGAATGCGTTAAGTTTGGGAAAAAATCAAGTTGAACCTTTAAGCCTGTTAGAGAGTGGGTATGGTGAGGAATTACCCTCTTAACCTTATTGTACCTTCTAACCCTAAATTCTGGACCTTATGACCTCTAATAATTGTTAATAAAGGAAAAGTATGTTCTAGTGAATTAGAATTGTTCTGGAACTTGTTAATGACAGTTGTTGCCTTGTAACCTGGTTGTAGACTCTTTTAAACAAAAAAAAAATTATTCCATAATTTTCCTAACTAATCCTAGGTTGTTCTTGGGTCTCAAGTGGGTTGTTTTTAGCGGGCGTTACAATAATCACCTAGCATCTCCTTCACCTTTTGCAGGATATCCTCTATTTGTGCGGCTTCGCCTTCCCCTATTTCCTGCACAACCCTAGGTACAAACACAAAATAGTCACTATCCCCTTTCATAGCGCTCAAGAACTCCTTTCCTAAAATCAGCAATATTTGTGGACTTCTCTCCACCACAACACTCGTATCCTTCAAGGGATTCAAATTGTACTTATGTCTATCTTTCACCAATGTGTAGGTGTTTGTGCGGCCATTATGAACCACCTTTTTGTCATACTACCAAGGTCTCCTTGACAACACAGCATACGTCCATGGACATTACATCACACAGGTCTTCATCTTCATATACATCAATCTTGATACACACTATGCATTGCTCATTCACAAGCAACTGATGACCTTCAAGAACCACAATTCTTTTCAGACCAAGCTTCTCAACCATCTCGCTGGAAACAAGGTTATGAATGTTACCATTATCAATGATGACTTTACAACACTTACCTCTACATTTGCAAATAGTTCTAAACAAATTCTCTCCGTGCATGCACATTTTCTTCCTTCGTAGGCTTCAACAACACCCTCTTCATCATGAGAGCTTCTCCACATTCCTGTTCTTCTACACTATTGTTAGACGCATTGTTTTTCGTATTTGTGTGTTGAACAACATGATTGCTAGCATCTTTTCTCCTTCCACCACTAATTTGCACAGCTTGTGGACATTTGAGTGCATAATGTCCAATTTCTCCACTACAAAAACATGTTCAACTAGATTTTCTACCTCTTCTACATCCTCTTCCTCTGACAGAAGATCTACCTCTACCTCTTTGCGCACGACTTTGCTCATGCTAGTTATTTGCCTCTCCTTCGTGCGCATGATTTTGCGCATCACTAAGAAAACTTCCACCTCTACATAGGAACTTTCCTCTTTCTCACGGGTTGCTCTGTTGTCTTTGCGATTTCTCTTCCAATTTTAGTACAAACTAATAGGCTTCTTCCACAATTCTCAATCTAACCATATTGAGTTCATCTTAAATAAAAACACGTAATCCAGTAGTATACCTCGAGATCTTTGTTGCGTCATCTTTCATGTGTACAGCCCCGTTGTTAAGCCAATAGAACTCCTTGGTGTACTTCTTCACACTTAGTTCCTTATGATACAAGTTCTATAATTGTTTGAACAAATGGGACTGATATTCCATAGGCATGACCTCAGACTTTAACTTTGTCACCATTTGATCCCATCTCTTGATTGTATATTTTGCCTATTTGAACTCTCTCAGTCTACACATGATCCCACCATAAAGATGCATGTCCCTTCAACTTGGCACTCGCAAATTTCATCTTCTTATTATCTTTCACACTTTCATACTTGAAGTGTTTCACCATTTCTACAAGCCAATTAATGAGGTTGTCTAGATCTAAGTTCCTAGAATACCACAAGACTTCTATATGCAGCTTACTTTAATCCCGATGATTACATGCAAGGATCGGCCCTCTTCCTCGTCTACTTTCTAATTCAGCCTCCTAATCTTCAGCTGCTCTATCTTCACGTTGATCATCAATTGTGTCTTCGTCAACAGGAACTCTTTTGTGTTGTGCAGTCTCCCTTGCCTCCAAGCGAGCTTGCATGCATCTTACCACATCAGCCAAGTCCGCAAGTCTTGGCGCTCTATTTTCTCTAGCACCAATCTCTACTTCCCTCACAATCACTCAACAAGATTTTGCGATCTACACCTTCCACCCAACAATCTAAATGTTGGAAATTGTTTGCAATTACTTTCTACCCACACTCTTGCAACCGAAAGCAACAAATCTATAGATCACAAACACTAACAAGAGTGATACGTATACCAACCCTCAACAAGACATTGAAATCCTTGATCTAATACCAGAATCGATGTAGTCATGATTAGGGTTCCCAATGAAGGGACAACTTATACCACGCAACTTTTATCAGAGTTAGATCTTGCCAACACAAGATCTCAAGCACAACTTTAAACAAGAAACAATGAAACAATGACATTACACTCCAATGAAAGTCTTGTAACCAGGCTGCAAGAATTCTTATAAGAACTTGAATCCTAAGACCTATCCTAAGCTTGCAAACTCTGGAAAACCACACTTGGCTCAATTTGGAAACTTAACACTAGAAGTCTTTCCCTATAAAAAGATAAGTGCCTCACATGTTCACAGCTCCCTTCTACTTATAGAACTCATAGAAGCTTTGTCAAGAGAACAGAAATGCCTTTGCAAGTAAAGATACCTTGCAAAATATTCCGCAGAATGCCTCAAATCACCATTGATTTGCTTCGGAAGTTCTCCTTTGTTGGATCGAGCTCAATCAGATCGTGTGGTTGGTTATTGGCCATGAAGAATGGTTCAAGAACCATGTGTGCCTCCCTCTAACTAAATTGATGTTGACAGGAGATCTTATGAGACACAAATCTCATCGTTGAAGCAAATGGGAGTGGTCCTGCAGAAATGCAAGGCTTCACGACATCGATAGTATTCGGCAACCTCATGGGTGTATCGCGGGATCAACTAGGCATTGGCGGTTTGTGCAAGTCTACACGGCTTTGCCGTGCAATACTAGTGTTCTGCGGAAATGGAACATTATAAAGGTTTTGCGCGGCTTTGACAATCGTGCACAGTGTAGAAATCTTTGCACAACTTAGTGTTGCACGGGCAAGGTGGTTTGCACAACATAAGCAAGCTTGTGCGGCATGGGTAATGTTGTGTGGCTTGGTTAAGCCTTTGCAGATTGGATAGGTTTTGCACCGTTCACAAGAAATGGCTAAGGCAAAAGTTTTGCACGGTGTGCTTACCAATAGCGCAACATTGCGCAAGTCCTTATTCACTAACTCTAATTATTTTTGGGTGACGGAGGATTGCTTGTGAGCTTGGAAGCTCTTGCATCATATTGTCATATATTTAGTTGAAACTATCCTCGTAGGCATGTATGTAAAACCTAGATGCATAAAGAAGACGCCACAAATTGGGTGACAAAATTCTTACACAAAATATCATTACATGGGCTGCAATCATTGTTGGATATGTACGAAATGGGTATTTTGAGCAAGCTTAGAAATTTATAAGTAAATATAATTTTCACAAATGCACAAAATGGACAATCAAACATGCTTCATTTGTTTTAGTAAAACAAATTGAATTAAATACCCCACCCAAGTCTTAATACTAGCGTTTGGTTACAATCACAAATATAACTCACAAAGTTTTTAGGTTTGTGAACTATTTTATAATTTTAATAGGGGTGGTACTTAAACCTCTTGAAATGGAACAAAATTAAACAATTATCCTTACAACCAAATAGAAACTTTAAAATTTTGAAAATACTATAGCTTTTATCTTTGAGCCTATTCCATCAAAATTTAGCAGCAGTGTAACCATGAGTTTTTGGGGAAAAAAAGAAGGGGGCTTCCATTTCAGCCCTACAATAGAAATGTGACGATCTTTTTCATTTTACAAACTGAAACTGGGTTGGCATAGACACAAACTACAGGATCAATTCATAATTTAAATAACACTTTTTTTTATTCGAAAATTTGAGAAAAAGGAAGGAAAAAAGTCTCAAAATAATAGAAAGGCCGTTACATATCTCCAACCAAGCAAGAAATCATAGAAAAAAATTCCAACTGAAAATTATACCTTCGGAGGAGGCAAAAACTTCTAATAAGCTCTTAAATTTTAAAAAAGTCTTGTTTTATCTAACACCTTTTAAGCAAATAAATATTCTTTTGTTGGTAGCATGGGAAAAACTACATCAATAGGTGCGAATGATTGAAACCCAACACATACCTCAACTAGGTCTTCTAGATTTGTGCAAGGCTATAATGTAGTTGTGTTTTTTAATATGTAAAACAAGAGATTATATTAGGAGCCTCACCTATTGGAAATGAGAAAAAAAAACGAGAGAGGAGTAAAAGGAGGAGAGAAAGAAGAGAACATAGAAATATGAGGAAAGGAAACCACTAATCACCAAGCCCAAGTTGAGGAAAGATTAACCCATTTTTTTGTTGGAATGGAGAGTCAAATAGCTAGACGAACACCACAAACTCTTCTCCTTCCTTTTTCTTGACCTCAATCCATTCAATTGTTGAGAAGACAGAGGCGAGCTCCTCCAAAGGACCAGAACGTAATAGGGTACACCTACTAGGACAAGCATCCAAACCACCCTATAAATGTGTACCCACCTCAGTAGTGCGCTCATGAGAAATCCAAACCTCACCAACAAAAGGAGCTCCAAAAGGGCACAAAAAATCCCTACCCGAAACAACCAATGAATCCATAGCAGTAGCGGAAGGAACACAAACCTCTTGATCTCCTCATAACTTGCAACAACGGGATCCTCCTTAACACTACTAGTTGCATCACCACCATTTAGGTCCCTACAAATTGGATCTACAAGATGGTGGTGAGCCTCAACCCTATGCCACCAAGTCATCCCCTTCCTTTTACTCATTTCACCCTTGTCGCTAGCAAGGGCCGCAATAGAAGCCATCCTTACGTAAACACACAACCAATGCCCATGAGAGATGCATGACCTACACCTATAGGCCACTTGCTCATAATCTATCTTTTACTTACAAATCTGATCTCCAACCTTGAGCAATATTTCATCAGGTACACCACAAGAGAGGTTGACTTCCACAAAAATCTTATCGAAGGTTGTAAAGTAACTGTGCAACATTTCATGAGATTAGCAACAAAACTTCCCCAAGGCATTCCCAATGGATTGAAGAGGGTGAGGACCCCAAAACTGTAAGGGCAGGTTTGGGAGACGAACCCAAACATGCATTGAAGAGAGAGTGTCTAGAGAGGGATCGAAGGATGGAAACCGTGATCTCATACACAAGCCATCCACACTGCAAAACCATGGGCCCCATAGAGAATAATGTCTCTATCCGCAGCGGCGTCACATTCCATGATGAATAAATCCCTATCACAGGGGTAGATGTACATTTCATGAGAGAGAAGGGGTATTCAGAATGCTGAAATCCATTTGTGGAGTTTAGACAACCCGGGCCAGAGGTCGTTGAATCTGCATATCAACCTGTGGACTTTGTAGAACTCTTCTTGCTCTGCCACCTCCAAACCTAGGTCTAGAGCTGAAACTGAAGCCAACTTGTCTATGACGAAATTATCTTGGCCTAGCAATAGCCAAGATGGGAGTAGTAGAAGCAGAAATGGGAGAGCCTAATGCATCCCTAGAGTTTAGAGGAGAAACAGTAGCCATTGAGCTTGAAGCGGCCATAGAGCCCCTGCAGGTGTGGGAAAAGATGAAGCTAAATAGGGTGACAAATAGGAAAGGAGGAGATTTGATCCCAAGCACGAACATGGCAACTATTGTGAACAAAGGTCAAAATGGAGAGCCATGAAGAAAAATGTTGGATGCAAGTCAGCGGCCGAGGAGCCAAGCCGAATTGCACTATAACCCTGGTGTCATTATCATAGCATGAGATCTTTTAGACCCAAAACATTTCCATTATAATGTAGTTGTGCCATATGAAAGAAAACATTCACATTCGCCTGTGTGTTAATGTGGAATTATACATTCTAAGAAGATGAATTATCATCAGTGTTACGCAGGGACGCGTCCCCCCAAAACCTAGGTGTCCGGGACATCCCGGACATTCTAGGGATGCCGAAACATGGGGGAAAAATCCCCTTGTCGTTTCCTGAATGTGAGAGGAGAAGGGAAACATCTTGGGGATGTTTGGGAAAGGTGGGAAACGTCTCGGGGATGTTTGGTACTTGAGAGGGACGTCTAGGCGTCCCCAGGACCTCCAGACATCCCCGACATCACAGCATCTTATTTAAACAAATTTTCTTTAAAAAAACACTAGTATTTATATTAAAATATTTGTGCGAGATACCATTTGAGCAGATATGCATTTCTTAATGTGTGTTCCCAAATACATTGCATATAGTCTAAGTAATAATATTTATATTAAAATATTTGTGGGAAATCCCTGTTCGCTCCTCAAATGTAATTCTATGAAAAGCTCATAACATGTATTTGTGGGGATAAAAATCATCCTCATTGTGATCTGCATTATGAGCTTCAAATAAATCAAGTAAATTCATAACATGAACATATAAAAATGTAAGATAAGTGATTTATATTCCCTCACTATTGGTTTGCTAATTTAATGTGATTTGTATATGTATGTCAACATGTTTATGTCTAAAACTATACATTTGCTACTTCCATTTGTCGGCTTAATTAGGTGGTGACTCCATAGATGTACCCATGTCTATGATAACAAAGATATTGATCATCAAAGTATTGATGTACCCATGTCTATGATTACAAAGACAATGATTATCAGGGTATCCCTAAGGATCTCTGGTATTTCCCACAAATGCATGTTATTTCATCTTATTTGAGTCTCAAATAGTTTTATTTCAGCTGATATATATAGTTTAGTCACTATGTTCTTTATTTTAAATATTTATATATTTTATAACCAACTGTCCCCCCGCTGTCCCCAAAATTTAGAAAAAAATTGCCGTCCCGGAAACACTCCGTTTCGCCGTCCCAAAGTCTTAGGTAACACTGATTATCATCCAACTAACAAACCTTTATTTATTATGTGCATAGAAAGAGATAGAACCTAGAAGTAATCAGCTGTGTATCCAATGGTCCATAGGTTACAATAAAATGTGCTTAAGAAACCAAAATCTCTATCTAAAACAAGTCTTTGGCAATCCAAAGTGAGACCATACATGGTTGAACAATAATTTTGCAATTTGATGAGTTGAAAGCTAAGTTGCGAAGAAATGGGTATGGGTTTGAAACGTGGAAATGCCAATTTTTAAAAAACCCTTCGATATGAAACATCACAGAAATATCCATACGATATATATATTATCAAACAATATAAATATATATAACAAAAAGTGCATAATACTCATTTGTTTAAAGCTATAATCATAGCAAGATTTTCCCTTTAACTCTCATTACAAAGCTTGAGTTTGGCCATGCTTGTTTGTCCACTAAATAAAAATCGATGATGTTATACAGTATGATTGTCTTATGCAAAAAAAGCTAGCATATCAGTAGAAATGTTTTGCCTTTTATAATTTAGAATGACATAACTATACTTCTTAGGTGCTCTTACCCAGCTACTTTTACACCTCACTACTCATGGCATGCAATCTAATTCTTTTTTTGACATATTATTCAAGGCACATAGTTCACTATAGATTTATGGCTTATCATAGCCTATGCCACTTGTGAACAGAATATCATGCAATTCAAGTAAGGTTTCGTGTTTTAATTCAGGAACGTTTAGAATCACGATTGTTTATGTATGTCAAAGAGCAAGTTTGCATGCAAAGCCTTTAATATTTTCTCCTTAAACTCTAATTGTTTCTCATTCCTTTTATTTTGGCTTGGTGTTGCAATTACATGCCGTATTCAGGATTTGGCAGCGCGCCCAGAATGTTTCAAGGGCATACCAATGCCCATACCCATACCGGCTATGATCCAACGTGGGTACCAGGGCGCAGGTGTTTCCAATATCCCAAGTTGAAATTGTCTTTTGACTTAGAGCTATAATAGCCATCTTTGAAAATCTATGGTTGTGAGAAAAGCAGCAAGGAAGTCCATCAAGAATTTGAGACTGGCTACCAGAGTCCCAAGGCTTCGTTTGTACTCATAGTGGAGTGTACATTCCATGTTTCTTATTTGCATATGTGGTAATGACACAAGTTGTGTAGTTGTGGATATACATCAAAACATCAACTCAAATCCTTGGTCAATAAATGAATTTTTATTGAAATATCAAAGAAAGTTTACACTTTTCCAACAGGCATAGCTGAGTGGTAAATGCAGAGCGTTACGACGATGATGACCCAGGTTCAAATCCCACCCCATCAGCTGTCAAGCTTGTTCCACTCTACAAGGCAATTGCGTTAAATCGGGCCAAAAGCACATGTAGTAACACAACCAAGAAATGTGCCCCCATTCAAGTCCCAAGCTTGAGGAGTCCACTGTAACCCCTCATTCATCTACCAAAGCCAAAAAGTCTTGTTCGCCCCAAAATGTCATTGCTACACTGCTGAAGTGTGTTTCCCAAATCAATTTATAGTGCACTTCACTTGTTATACAAAGGTGTCCAATGTGAGAGAGATGGCCATTCCACAATTAAAATTTCCAACCTTGCTTACCGACATTAAGTTCTTATTACGGTTCTGCAAAAGCCATTATCTACTTGCTACAATTTTGTCGAAGTCTTACATCGACGAGAATCAAGGATTCTAATGCGTTGTGACAAGGGGTTGGCTTATGCAATCAGCAATGAGGTTCTCATGCTTGTGCTTAATGTTCAAATCAAGTTGTTGGAAATATGTGAACCATTATTAGTGATGCTCATCTGAGGCTTGTTTTGTGTTTGTGGAAGTTGCTCAGGCCCGTAATCGATGGGTATGATCGTTTCCTTGTCCAGTATGCAGTGCTTCCATTGGAGACATGTTTGGGCTATGGCATAGAGCTCTATGTCATATGTTAAATACCTATGAACTGCATTATTGAATGTTCCACTGTGATAGGCAACAAGAAGCCCATGTTGACTTGGGATGGCACACATTGCATACTTTAAAAAGTCATTTTTTATTTTGAATTTTCAGTCTCGTAAAGCAAGGACAAATCTTAAGTTTTTAGAAGCCTTTCTATTGTGCCTCTGACGAAGATAAAATTGCTTCAGTGTCATCTTTAAAAGCTTGATCCAAAGGCCATAAAACGTGAGAAAAAACCAACATAAACTTATGATAAAAGTTGGCAAGGCCCAAGAACTTAAGAAGCTACGAAGCTTCATCAAGGTCTTAGGAATTGGCCATTCTTAGATCACTTGGATCATTTCGACCAGCATAAACTCCACATATTAACAATGTAGCCCAAATAATGAATCGTTCTCATAGCAGATGAATACTTCTACAAGTTGGTGTATAGCATGTTGCAGAACAAAGTTTGGTGAATTTGATGAACATGATTCAGGTGCTCCTCCCATGTCCTCTTATATATTAGAATGTCATCCAAATAGACAAGTACAAAGGAATCTATGAAGGGGCACAAGATGTCATTCATCATCCTCGGCCATGTCTTAGAAGCACTAGTTAGGCTTAAAGACACTACTATCCAATCAAACAGTCCTTTCACTTGAAAGCAGTCTTCCAAATGTTTGAAGGGTTGATTGGAACATGGTTATCTGCTGACTCAAGGTCAGTTTTAGTGAAATACTTGGTACTTCAGAGTTGATCCAATAGGTCTTCCATTCAAGAAATAGGGTTCCTATTCTTCACAACAATCTTATCCAAGTCTATTGTAAATACAGAGATGCCATGTACCATCCTTCTTTGGCACTAGCACAATTTGGTTATTCAAGGAAAATGCTACCTGCTCTTCTTAGTAATCTTATTGAAGTTTATGTAGTCAATACTGAGTCCAGTGTCCTGAAAGATGCATTCAAACAAGTAGTATATGGAGGATATGCTTCTCTCATCTAACATGTGCAGGAGGGACTATCACATAGCTAATAATGAATGCCAAAAGTTAGAAAAAGGAGTGAATACATTGAAATATATGCTTAATTGGGAAGCTTTACATCCTCCTGATCACACTCCTACATAGTTTTATTTTCCACCACCAAAAAAAGAATGAATATCAGAATGATACTCTATGCGCAAATCTTCTATAATTTCAAAAAAAACAGAATTAAAATAAAGTCAACCTCTAGCTTTTCAGGTAGAGGAAACCCCATCTCCAAAATCTTAAATAACTCATAAGTGACAAAATGGAATCTAGCCATTTCTTCTTTTTTAAGGGTTGTAGAAGGGCAGAATTGGATTTTTATTGTATGTTTCTGTTGTTAACTTCCTTGAATCTGTCAAGGGATTTCAGTATGTACCAACCTTGGTGTATTAATTTTCAGACTATTTACAAATTATCTATTTTGTTTTACTAATTGGATTTTGGCATCATATGTCCGCTCAGATCCAGTGAACAAGCAAACATTGCAAATTAATTTCAGGTATACTTTGTAACTTCTATATCTATTTTAGTATCAGAAGAGCTTAAGCTTCAATTCTCTAAGCATGACATGATGAGAGCATATTTGGCAAGTAAAATTCAATAAAAAATAGAAATGTCGAGAACATTCGGTCCCCGTACTACTCTTGGTATTGACTCTCTGTTTGAGAAATAAACATTACACCCATTGTGTCAAAACAAGAAAATGTAATCCCCGGTTTCTAGCAATGCCCTGTTGTTCCAGTGAACAAGCAAACATTGCAAATTAATTTCAGGTATACTTTGTAACTTCTATATCTATTTTAGTATCAGAAGAGCTTAAGCTTCAATTCTCTAAGCATGACATGATAAGAGCATATTTGGCAAGCAAAATTCAATAAAAAATAGAAATGTCGAGAACAATCAGTCCCCGTACTACTCTTGGTATTGACTCTCTGTTTGAGAAATAAACATTACACCCATTGTGTCAAAACAAGAAAATGTAATCCCCAGTTTCTAGCAATGCCCTGTTGTTCCTTGATTACAAATTTTATTCCCTCGTATTTATTCTTCTCTCTGTCTTTCAAAATATGCCCCACATTGCAGGCCATGGTCAAGCAGCAAGGTGAAGCAGTTGCCAAGATGATTGGCAACCAGGATTCACGTCCCACTGGGCAAGTTCATCATGCTAATGCGGCAGGGATAACTGTCATACTTAGATGAGCCTGGGTACAAGTCTCAAGAAGATTTCCGTTACTATTTATGGCGATGAGCAAGCTGAGTTTTAGAATTTAACAAAACCCAATCAAAATTTTCAGATAACAAATATTTCAAAGAAGAAAAGAAAGACATGTCAAAGAAAATTAGGTCCAACGGTCCTGTTATCACAAAAAAACAGCACCCTCCGATTTGTCATGCCTGTGTGAATGAGCAACCAGTGTTTTTGGGTAACATTGGACCATCTCTCAAGTTGTGGGACTTGCTAATTGAGATGGACCTCCAGAGAAGGCTAGTTCCTCTACCTAATCTTAAGGCTAAACTACTCCTAAGGAAGGAAATGAAACTACCTAATCTTAAACTAATAATTTCGAGGGACTAGGGAGAGAGAGAAGGGTTAGAAAGATGCATAAAAAGGGAAATCCTACACTAATAGAGGTGATAGCACCAGAAAAGGGGGGTGGAAATATCCTGCTGAGGGAGAAAGAAGAAGGAAAATGGAGTTGAGAGAGGTCAGAACAGTTGTGACACAGTCCCAAGGCAGCATTCACCATCTAATCTCCATGAAACACAAACAAATAGACCTATAAATGAACAAAACATGCACATACTACAACAACAAAATGAAGAGGCAAGGGAAATACAATAAAACATGAGCAAAGGTTGAAGGAACACCACAAAACACAAATTTTATTGCTTCAAAATGTTGCACAGTCCATTACATGTGATGCATAGAGGCATTGGAACACTTATCAGACCCAAGAGAAGGTTTGCAGCTCATAGACATTGAGAAAACACTTGGACATAGTTTCCCCATGTCCCAGAACATCTCATTCTACTTCTTAAATGAGAAGTTTACAATATATAGAAGTGAATGAGAGAAGAGAGAAAGAAGGAATCCCGAAATTCTACTCCTACCCACCAACAACATTCATTAAATGATCTGGAAAAGGCATGGGCACCTCTGAAAATCCATTCCCCGATGTCCTTTAGCTTGTTGAAGAAGGAAACAGCACCATACTCCATTAAATTTGAATTTTCAGCTACCTGGAAGTGTGCATTGAATACTGGAAGTGTTTTCACCCTTTTTCTCCCACCGACTCTCACCAAACCTATGATTTCTTGATTTCATGATGAAGTACTCTGAAATACGAATCCAACGAGTATAAATTTGTCCAATTTGGTGAATGTGGGCAAAAGTTATGGGGGTTTGGTGAGGTCGTGATGCTCATTTCTCAATTTTTTGACCTTGTTCCTCTAACTCCTCCATAGTCCGCCTTGCATTTGGCCTTCTTTTCCTTTGTATTTCAGATTTTACAGGCTTTGCGAGTACTCGTGGAACTCGTGGTACATGGGTCTCAGTTTTCCTATGGGCCCGTGTGGCCCGAACTCCCCGCACTCTACTGCCTTGGCCCCTTTCCTTTATACTATGGGTTCCCTTTGACTTGCAGGCTCTAACTCCCCGCGGGGAACATTGTTCCCTACAACCCCGTCTCGCCCGCACAACATTCACACCACCCCCCGCTTTTCAATGCGGCTCCCTCAGCATTTCGGAGAACTCGCGCCCCTCGCCCCTCTGTTCCGCCCGGGCCCTTCAGGCTCGGATCCTCTGATCAGCCCGCAAAACACAATCCTCGCTTCCTCCTTAGTACTTTGGGCATTTCGGCAATGCGGAGCACTACCGACCCACCCAAACTCGTTCCTCCAGGGCCTCCGAAACTCAAATTATTTGCACTATAAGGAACCCGTTCGAACTCCTTAGTAAATCAGGCCTTCGAGCAATGCAAGGAACCTTGGTTCCCCGAGTACATGTTCCATCCAAACCTCCTACAGCCAATTTACACTACAAAAAGCCATTTTTTCCATTTTTCTCCAATTTTCTCCTAACTTTTGAATTTTTCTTGGGTTTGGGAGTTAGAAAAAATGAAGTGGAGTGCCCCAAAACCAATATTTCCCAATTTTACTCATTTTTTGCTCGAAATGGACTAAGTATGGATCTGAAGCCTCTAGAAGAAGGGAAATGCACCAAAAATGATTCCAAGTCCCCCAAAACATGAAAATTCCCTGTTTTCTCCAGATTCAACATTGAACCTGCATCAACCGGCCCAAGTCCAATTTTCCCCAAGTTGTCCATTTTTACCGGGGAGTAAAAATGGATAATAGGTCCAAGGTCATTACAGTGAGATTTTATGCTTCTGGGTTTGCATAAAACAAATACCAAAATCTCAAATAAAGAGAGAGTGTCATAATCCCTAAAACCCTCCCATCCACAATTCAAAATCACAAAATGAAAAAACCTCCAAAACCCTACAAAACTATAAAATAATTAAAGACGAGATAAAATTCGAATTGCTTGTCCGATAATAACAGTAAATAACATAGAAAACTTGATAGTAAAATACATAAAGCATGTTCTTCATTCAATTTAACTGTCCCGAATATTCTACATTGAATATACACAATTTAGCAAATAATACAATCTCTCAAAGAATGAATGGAGGGAGATGACTTACTTTATTTGCTTGAATTTACGCACTGCACAAAACGTAGTATACCTAAACCCGCTGTTGCACCTGATTTCAAATTAGCTGCGGAACTGCAACAATTTTGTGATTCGTTGTTTTTAGGGCAGCGTAAATTTTGGAAAATGTTATGAATAAAATCGATGTTTTTCTGTAAATGCATTTAACATTTATTACTCTTTCCCAGTTAGAATAACCTTGCTGACAGGTTCCAGAGATTCAAGGACGGGAATCAATTATGTTGTTGATTTCCGTGCGTGATAGTTGAAGAAATCAATCTCAACCATCTATTCTGCAATCTACCATCAATGCCAGCACACAATCCACATACTCAAACAGATTCTGCAAAATCCCTGACTTTGAAGCTTGGATTAAAGATAATTAGTGTCTCCTTCCCAACGTTTCTCCGAGTGGGTCGAGGATGGTGGTTTAGAGAGTAAGAGGAAAATCTCAGACGTGGTTTTTAAATTTTTTTCATTAGATATTAAATGGGTTAACAATATTTATGTAATTTAATACTGTTATCATTTTTTGATTGGTTGGGTGTCGAGGGTTAATGTTACATGTGACCTATATTTTATTAATAATATTTAAATGCATTAAATGTGTAAAAATATTCTTGATATACCATTTTTTTTTATGTTCTTAATTATTTTTTATTTTCATTGCATTTAAAGTTTTTTTATTTTGTATTAAAACATACAATAATGTAATTGCAATAATCCAAAAAGATACAAAGGCAAGTGTCCCCGCGTTCTGATGTATGAGAACTAATTTTTATTGCTAATGTTTGAAGTTATCAAATTTGTTCAAACTCTTACAATATATGTCAAAAAATATTCTTAATACACAATGTTTTCATGTTCTAGAGTATTTTTTATTTTTATTGTGTTTACTTTTTTTCCATTAAATGAGTGCTTGTTATTAAATCATATAATACTATAGGAATCCCAAAAAGTTATAAAGTCGTTAAAACAAGGCTTTTTAAGTTGGCATATATTAAGAGTATTGAACAAAAAAGGCTTACTTTCAAATCTATCTCCATAATATGTTACCTCAAGAATTTGAACCTTGCACCCCCTTTATTCTTCAAGCAGTTTGTACATATGACACATGGTCCATATTCATCCCCCTTTCTCCTTTAAGCAGTTTATACATATAACACATGGTCTATATTCCTCCTACAATGTTTCTCCTTTTTTCCTCCCTATCAACATTACCATAGCACCATTCATGTGAGAATTTTGACATTGACATAAGAGTGAATGGATGCAATGAATTTGGTCGTTGATTCATGGCCGCATCGCAGTCGTCCATGTTGGTGTTGTCACAATCATCCACATTGTCGTCGTAAATTGTTTGTGGCTATTCCTAAGCCCATCCCTCTCCCTCCATCGCACAAACACCTTAGTATCACTACCTACATCTTTTTCCACCACCACAATACACACATCACCTTCATCAATGCTCCCACATGCACCTACATCACATGTGCTACGCTCCACCACAATGTTAATGCCCTTGTTGCCAACCTATAGAGGTTGGGGGTTTAAAAGCACAAAATGTTGCTTGTCATATTGCCTAATTTCATACACATCCCATACATTTATGTATACATATTGTCCATTGTTGTCATCCTCGCAACCACAAACGTGCTCAACCCAGACACCAAGATTCAAAAACCAATTCAATAATTCAAATCTTATTATTGTCTTCGCGATTATGAATCTCTTTCACAAAACCCGCGTGACGGAATTTCCTATCATCATCATCTAAAGTATGAATCGAGAAAACGAATATCAGACGAGAAGATGTGTTCTTACCCTACACAATCTCTTGTAATTGTGTGTCAATGATTTCCCATCTATTGACATACAATAAGACAACATGGCAACAATTTTATATTCATCGTAAATATTAAATGACTTAGCATGCTTTGGTCATTGAAGCGTGAATGAATTTGGTCTGTACACGTGGCATTTTTGTTTTTGATTTCATGAATGTGCACATGTAATTCCACTTAGTAAAAAGATGCAGTTTGTGTGTTCATTAGGCCAATGGCCATTATAGTTGGTTCAATTATCATCGGACTTTAAAAGACCAACATCCAGAAAGTTGTTAAATATCTTCTTGTGGAGCATGGTACATAATGACATTTTTAAATTCCTTTCTTGGTCACATTTTTGTTGGGATCATACATTTTTTTATGCTTTTTAAAGGAGTAGTGATATAGGGGTATAGTGAAATATGTGTTAAACTAGCCCTTAAGGCCTTTAAACCTTCTCAACCTTCTGAATACACCAAGACAATATTTAACTATAAGAGGCTCCTCTATATTGATATAGTGTTGTTCAACCCACTATGTTGATCTATACTTTTATTCAAACTTTAAAATGCAAGAAAATCACAAAACAAGGTTTATTAGGCCTAATTGATAAGTCTGCAGACTAAGAAATGAGGATAACTTCTCATGTAGGTAGCCAAAACTCTTGAAATCACTTTCAACATTTATATGACATCTCGATGCATTTATTTACAGAGTTTTATCTATTTTGGATGGTTCATTTTTGACATATGGCTATTTTCAACTAATTGAAAACCCTAATCTAAGGTTTAAGACAATGCATAGACAACGACGGAGAACATAATGCAAATTCAACTTATAGGGTTTGTTTTGGAATTTTCAAGATTACAAACGGGTCTGAACATTAGACAAGCTTTGATACGCACTCAAATTGTATACATGTCCCTGAAAGTGATCAAACCCCATGTTTCTAATTGTATAAACCATGTCTTGATCTGTTAGGTTTGCAACTTAAAACAAAATACCATTATCGTCATGCCTATAATTTTCCCACCAAAAATGTAACAAAAAAGCTAGCAATTTTTTTCCACTATTATATAACACAATACTTAAAATAGTTGAATTGATCACAATACACATAAACACTAACACTTATAGTTGCATTAATCCAATAAACACACGGTTTATAGTTTTACTTTTGTATGCATTGCATGTTGTTACTTAAGAAGTATTTCATTTGCAGAAGCATGATTAATACCATTATGACACACAAAATATTATTTAAAACAAGGTTCCCTTCTTCCATGATTCAATCATGAGCTAGTTCCATATGTGTTTTCCCAACCACCATCCTTCTATAGAATCTAGAGCACACACATTCCTACTATACAAAAGGGGAGAGGTATAACTCGGAAGACCATTAACGAGGTCCCATGCACCTCTTACCAAGGTGTTTTATAATTAGTACGTTAAGTAGGTTCAACATAATTTATCCTTCTCTTAATTTGGTAAGATGGAGATGCTCAACTTAGCACAAGAGTGTGACCATGAAACGACACAACATTTCCCATACTACGACAACCAAAACCCATCCAAAAACAAGTTATTGAATCAAAACTAAAATTACCATAAAGAAACAATACTAACCCGGGATATAAATCCCTCATTCAAGACTATCTCATGAACATGGGTTATTAAGAAGATCACTTATCAAACTAATTTGATTTATATGGAATTCCTTCTATGAAAAAAGCTAAGCTTGGATCAAGTTATCTTCCTCACATTACTCTAAGCCCTCCAATGGAACAATAAGGGAATAAAATATCATGTATTAATATATGAACAAGGTTTAATTTGTTTGATGGGTGAAAATACACCATCCTCAGAGTAATTCTAGTGAATTTATTCCATAAGCTATTGAAAAAGGATACTAACTCCCTACTTAGGAGCAAGAACGTACTCTCCCTTTTTCTAGTTTTGTCACTGTCTCACAAAATTGTTTCTAACTTTATAATATTTACCTTATTTGATCCCTTCCTGATTGGAATTAAGGTAAAATAACTTGTACATCTTAATGATATTCCATGCTTTAAACAATCATAGCCTATCAAATACTTACACATCATGCACTCGGGGTTTTACTTAGATCCCAAAAAGGGATGGCCATTTACATTTCAGTGGAATAGTTCCACATTATTTCCAATGGTTACCATAACCATTGTAGTAGTGTTACCATTATACATTATTATATATTTTCCTCTGATAACATAAAGATCCATCATTTCTTTTCTTATTAGTTTTCTTGAAAGGAGCATGATGCTACTTAGTCATCATGTTAGCATACTTAAATGCATACCAACACCTACTTTAGTTTCTAAGAGATATAGAGAATGATAGTTTTGGTTTATTATCATGACAAAATAATGGATTAAAACAAGGTACACAATAATCACATGGCCAACTTACCTATGTCTCTCTTGGATAACTGATTTATTTTATATCCTAAACAACAAGGAAGCTCAGTTTAGCAATCCTTCAAAGCATAATAATCCCTATGTGTGGTAACAACAACTTCCTCATAATAGTATATAGCTAAGATACTTATGACCATTTGAAACTACATTTGTAATCAGACCCTTAGGTTTATTTCCCTGATTGTGCAAGGATTCCAATACATGCTACACATTATATACTTTCGTTAATATTATACGTAGATTATGTGACCTTATAATGGTTATACTAAACTTTAGTTTCAAAATTGTAATTTTTTGTGTTGTAATATCAACATTACACACATACGTCGTTAGATCAAAAGGTTATTCCTTAAAAAAAGTGTCAATGTTAGTCTTCCTTCCATTATTCAAGATTATCATGATATTCTATTATGATCATGCTAACACCCCTTTTATAGATGCTAAGAACTAACTATCAAGTCAACGGATTGGACAATTATTTTGATTTGAAGTAACTAGCCAAGAGTTCCTATAGGAATGATATCCAAGAAGAGTCTCGCAAGGATGAAGCCACTAAAGGTCACTTATATGAGGAGACACCAACCATCACTAACCTATACAAGAGACAATGTAGTTTACTTGGGAAGGTTAGGGTTTTTTCCATGGCCATTGAGTCATAGAAATACGATTTTAGATAAATTTAAGATAACCATGTTTGATCTCATTTCAAATTGTGTTAGAAAACCTTTTTAACTTAATTAAGCACCTTCCTATTTACAAATTTCCATTACAAGTACTAAGTAAGATGTTAGATGAATTATAAGAAACATACTAGAATACACATGATTCATAAGACACGATGGTGAAGGGTAAAATTATTTATGGGCTGGCACAAGCTATACTATCAACATCAACACTAATATTTCTCCAAGCTTACAACACAAGTAAGTTTTCAAGTTTAAGTTCACTACTATGAAATTTTACAAAATTATAAGAATTTGTCGTAATTAACCAAATACACATTCTTTAATGCGATTTAACTATAAAGTACAATGTGATGTTTCAAAAACTCATTAATTACATACCTACATAATAAAATGAAATTTTCTTCCTTCAACAATACAAAAATTACAAACGTTTAAGAACAAGTTTTCAAATACATCTTTCTATAAAGATTCAAGCATTATTTATAGAATTCACATACTTCGGTTCTCCATTGCACATACCACTATGTCAACTTATTTCAATTTAATAAACATGAAAGAGTACACTAAATATGAAAATATTAAAATTTTCAATTTTTCAAAACATGTTAGAAGACTATATACATCATTAACACTCAACTTTTTTATCAAACATTTTATACCACTGCACTACCTGCAACTTAGAAAACAAGTAATCATGTGTCGACGGAAAACGATGGCATGGACACACCCCTTACATCTAACATGGTAACCAAAATCCTAAATCAATTCAGACTTAGAGAGAGAACAAGATGTTCATTTTCCATACTTATTTAAATCAAGACAAGTTTTTAGGATTTGGAGAGAGGTTAGAGAGAGAAAACACTTATTTCTTTTATGCAAGAAAACCAAACCATTTTCATAATCAAATAGGGGGAGAGATGAAAAAATCCATTTTGATTTATAACACTCACATTCCAAAAAAATATTGTAGAGTAATACAAGTTTTGCAACCTCTAACACAGTTCTTGTCCCCGTTGTTGCTATAGGGATCTAGGTAAACATGCCAAATTATGTGATTCCAAGTTTCCATTAATATTCTTGTTTAAGTGTACCAAACCAAAATTTTAACTTATCATACATATTCCCAAATATACCATCAATTTTAAGCTTTGAACAAACCTTAAAGAGTCAACAAAAGTATGTGTGACTTTTGTTGCGTTGTATGCACAAACTATCCCAAGTGGCCATAGAATGGGCTTACAAAAATGGAGTGGGACCCCCAAGTGGGATATTTAATTATTCTATGCTATAAATAGAATCAAAATAAATTGAAAAGGTCTAAAACTGGTCATCTGACACTCAAAATGCAATTTTTTTTTGGAAGCTCATTGATTGAAATTTGTTATTTTCCCCTAGCAATCTAAGCCAAGTGGGGCTCTGAAACAGGTATGTAAAATATATTTTTCAAAGGTAATGTGTAAAAAAAAACATGCTGTGTTATTCTCCATGTAGAAATGAAGGTCAAATTTTATTCTAGGAACCATGGGTATAAAATACGAAGTCCTTTTGAGAGAGTCTAATCGTAGGCTTGCTCCCAGTAACCAGATTTTTGAAGCGACCAATAACCCACTTCACAAACATGATTACCAAATGTTTTGGTGACATTTCTAGGTTGGGATGAGGTATCCACATGGCAAGGAAGAGATTGCAATAGTTTAACAACGAATAAAAGTTTTAGAGACACTTCTTGTGCACCATTTTTTAGAGACGTTAAACACATTTTGAGGATTGTTTTAAACTACCAGTTTAAGTTTAAAAAGAATGGTGTACAATCTTGTTGTTTAGTTACTGAATGTAAACTATGATAAACACATTTTCAAGGTTGTTCATTTTATCATACTGCCCATAACAACTAATCTCTTGGTGGGTCCTTTTTCAGTGTATATTTTAGTGTCGATCTAGCATTTGCAATCAGTATTAAGGTGATTTTAATATTTTTATTTCCTTAAATTTAAATATTGAAATTCTAAAAATGAATTAAGAAGGGAGAGGAATAATACATGACTATAGTTGAAGAGGCAGTGTGAGAGAGGTGTATCCCAGGCACTTTCACACAAACTTTAAGAGACCACATTTTGTTGAAGCAAATTGTCAAATAGTTTTTGTGCCATCCGTATGATTCCACGTCTTTTCATCTAACTAGATATTTGTTTTCAATCATTGTTTGAGGGATGTCCATAGGTTATTCCAAAGCTTCCATTTTTTACATGTCATGTAACCATTGCATCCATGAAGACCATGACTCTTTGAGGCATCGTGTGGAATCCAAATTCACATCTGCCCCTTTTCATTTTGTATAAAAGCTTCCATGTCCTTCTCAACAAGCCCACTTTGTGCATATCCAACACTCACTACTATCCACAAACTATGTGTTTGTTGAAACATTTTGTCAATGGTTCATGTGCCTTGTATGCACTTCACATCTTGCATACTTCTCTACTAGGTCTGTTGTAACGCCAAATTTGGCCAAAAAAAATTACCCATTGCTTTCATGACATCTAAAAATTGTCCCCGTTTCTCTTAAATAAAACCATTTTGTGAATATCTTGTAACCGCTACAATCCATATGGACATACAATTTATTTTGCAATGAGACATTTGTCAAATTGTTTACATGGTTAAGCATGCCTCCATATTTTGCACATTCATTTGTGTTCTCCAAACGCCAAGAAAACAAATCCGCACAACCACCATAATCTAGTTTGGCATGCAGAAAGTAAAGTTTAGAGATTCTTCAGGATATCCAGGGTGGCCAAGAAGAACCTACCAAGTAAATAAATCCACTCAACCACCACATGCTTACATGGCACTTTGGACATAACTTTTAGATTTTTCACAAGACGATAAGCACGACACAACGTTTTATGGCCTAATACACTTTTTTAAGGCACCTCTACATTATTTGTTATCCACATACCTTACGCTTGCATGTATATCTAGCATAAATCCCCTCTAAAGTGTTTGATAGACATCCATTCCTGATGTAGACACAAAATCTACGCACTTGAGTACATTTCTAGTTCTTAAAGCATGTTAATGTATACATGATTCCTAAGCAAGAAAAGTAGTGGTTAACAACTCCTTTTGGATTTTTGGTTACTTTATCTCTTGCACTTTATTGTTTCTAAGCTTGATTGAGATTGATTTTGGCTTTGCACATCTTACAGTTCTACCAATACTCAATAGATTTACCCTTTGATGGTCTCGGACACTAGCGTTTAGTTAAGACAACAACGTCCAAACGCTCTTGTCCCTCCTGGGCACTCATGTTCTTCTCTCTCTTCTTCTTACTCTTTTGGGTCCCTTTTGCTTCTTACTCACCTTTTAATACTCTGGGTTAACCTTTTAGTTGTCAATCACGAAACTCAAACAAGGGAATCATATATATACTTAGTTACTTATTTCAAATCAAGGGCCAAGCACTATAAGCATTATCTATCACCACCTAAGGCACAAGAGCACTACAAAGTACACATCTAGCACATACATACAAGGGTCACGGGATGCAATAGTATGCATACACTACATAGGATGGGAGTTTTTTCTATTCCATCACACACCTCTTACATATTCGGGACAATCTAGATCTAGCGTGTTATCATCGTGCAACTTGCACAAGGGAAACCTAGGGCATGAGACACAGATAAGCACACACACACACAGAACTACATGGAGTCTAAGATGTAGTGCAACACTCGGTCATAAGTTCACTCTTTAAGTGACCGCCAAGGTTAGTCCAACTCCTCATTTTGCATATTTTTATTATATTTGATGTGGTTTGTGGGCATGTACAAGCAGTCATTTGTTTTGTAGGTTACAAGTATGATCGACAATCTAATAGAGAAACTGAAGCAACAAATAATTACTAACAATGAAGCTCTTTTGATCCAGAAAAGACTAGGTTCTGAGCATCTAAGCAAACACGACACCCAGATCAATTGTTATCACCTAGGGTGCTCCTGTCCTTCTACGGGCATTTCTACCCTATACATTTATGGGATTTTGAAACCTCATCAAACCTTTGTGATGTTATTTCCAGCTTGTTCTAGTATTGATTATGTTAAAATGCCTAATGTAAATGTTATAACAATAGTAAATAAATAAATAATGAAATACATAAATTAACCCAAGCAACTAAGTAATAAAAGTATGAAGCCCTAAGTGCAAAGAGGGTTAGAAGAGACTTAGTTGATTCCCAGAGGTTGTTAAACTGTGTCGCAATGGAGACTGGCTGAACATGGATGGAAAACTGTCACACAAGAGCCTGGAAAATTATAGATCTGGAGGGCTTGACTAGACTGAGGCACCTAAAGAGGGATGGGGGAGCCCGTGGGTGCTTTGGTCTAGTTTTTGGGTGCCCTGGTCTTTGTAAGTGCTCAGAAAACCTCATTTGAGGTGTTGCAAGAGGTTCACCTTTGATCGTCTCGAGGTCATTGTAATATCGTCAAGGTCATTATAAACTTGCAATGAAGAAAGCACCTACAAACCTCAAATAGACATCCAATCCTAAAAAAGAAAGATGCAAAATTAGGGGTCGCACCATCCTCAGCTGCCACAATGATGGACTTACTAAAGAGTGTTGAAATACATCTCAGACCCAATGCAATTCTCTGTGTGTGTGAGTGGAATTGTGCCCTAGGTTGCTCTTGTACGTGTCACACTTGAAGTAGCATGCAAGTAGTTAGATGTAGAATGTAAATAATGTGTGCATGGAAACAATGGACTCCCATCCTATGAAGTGTGATGCAGAAGAAAAAACTTTTGTCCCTTATGATGGAGCTAGATGGATGTAAATGGAGCTCGAGATGCCTTGATGGATGCAACCTTAGGTGGTGTTAAATAGTGCTTAGTGTTTGGTCTCTTATTATGATCACATAACTTCATATTTATATGATTTCATTGCTTGAATTTTGTAAGTAACCCCAAAAATTCTGAATACCAAAAAGATAAGATGATCAAACAACTAGAAAGGACCCAAAAATTATGACCAAAGCACAAAGAGGACAAGGGCGCCCAAAGGGGATGGGGGTGCTTGGCTGGGTCCTGGTGTCCAAAATGGCTAATGTTGAAAGGTAAAAAGATAGACTGAGCAAGTAAGTGTGCAAGACTGAAAGCAAAAGCATGAAGCAAATAAGGTGGCCAAAGACATGGGTTAATCAGTACTTTTCTTACTTAGGAACCATATGAATAGTAATATGCGATCAAGGCTAGATAATTACCCAAAGTGCATGATTTTGTGTCTACGTTGCCCCCACTTTATGTTGGTGAGTAGAATGCTCGTTAACTTAAAGCAGATAGAGATGTGTACCTAATATTTGTGTATATTTATGTATAAAGTGTGCCAAGTGACTAGATAAAGCGTGGAGTGATAAAAATATGGAGCATGGAGGCTAAAGATAACAAAGTGTAAATGGTGATGAAAATGAACCTAGCACAGAAATGCATGTGTAGATGTCAGTGTGTGTGATGTACTTTTTTTCGGTGTCGATGTGTGTGATGTCGAGTGATGTTGACTGCTTGCTTCCCATACAAATGAACGTGCAAAAGAGATGACGATCAAGTAGTCAAATACGCATGTATATGTGTAAAAAGCATGTAAGTATATAAAAGAAAATGCTTAAAATGTGAAAAAGGAACATGTGCACCTGATCCGTGATGGGGAAAGAGTGTAGAAAGGATCTTGTAGATGATGTCGATGCGCATGAGTTTTTCAGGAAATCTCATGCCAATGCAATGGAAGATGTGTAGGGAAAAACTATTTGGTGTCGTACCCCGACCTTTAACTAGTTCCCATTGTATAAAACACCACTGCAAATGGTGCACATGTGTTAAGGATTATCTACCCTGTAAAATCCGTTGTGTATGGAGTTTTGTAGACTGTGTTGAACCACCAATCACTATGTGATATGTCCCTTGGTCTCAGGTAATCCAAGTAAGGCCGTTATGTGATATGCCCCCTGGTCTCAGGCAATCTATGAAAGGTCGTTGTGTCATGGACCCAAGTCTGATTCTGAGCCCTAAAATCTAAAAATTGTATTGTACTGGTATTGTGTTGTGCTGTGTATACTATGTATGGGGTGACTGATTCACCCAAGTGATGCTCCCCCTCATTTGGGGTACACGTGACGTCGCTAAAGATGAATGCGGCCCAAAGGAGGACCGACTGCTGAAACTCTTCCTTGCAAGGAGAAAGGGGATGGGCTTAGTAGAAACTAAGGCACATACAAACAAGTGGATAGGAGACAAGTGTTAGTACAAGTAAAGACAAACATGCATGTATAAGACAAAGTGTAAGCTAAATAAACAATGTGTAACCTAGAACACACAAGAAGTCAATGTAAACTTGGAAAAGTGGGTTACAAACATGGGACACCACTCATGATGTCACAAGACAATCAAGGCCTTAGAAGCTAAAATCATACAAGTGTGCACACAAGACAAAGGTTAAATCCTGCAAATAATGACATACAATGAAAAAATAGGTACAAACAATGTAACATATAACCTTGAAAGTAAATAGTCTTGTAAAACAAATGTTGCACATGAAGCACCCGTTAGCATGTTAGAAAGATAAAAAGTATGTCAAAGCGTGTATAATTTGATAAAGTAGGGTGCTAAGTACAAAATGAAATAATAACACCTGTAGTGTATGAAAGTGGATGACCCTAGGAGCCGTTGTGGGACCAGTACAAGGTATTGTGCCAAGCATCCATGATGCGTGTAATAGATCTATATAATTTACGATCACAACTAAAAAGGAAAGTGAATGTGCATATGTGTACGATAAAGATAATGACATACAAGATATCTATCTAGCATGTGTAATAAAGTGAACATGTAGAAGTAAATGCAAGTAAGAATAAATGCAACCAAGATATACAATATGTTGTGGATGGATGGAATAGAATGCAGAGTGAATGATAGGAGTAGTGTGCCCCTCGAGTGAATGGAGTTGTGTGCAGTGAGGTTGATTTTTTTATGCCCCCTCAATAGTATAGAATGAACCGTAAATGAGAGTGCATCATTGGGAAATGGTTTGAACTATGTTTTGTATGTATCATAGTGTGGTGAATGTGTAGTGATGATATGTGACATATAAATGAGGTGTGATGATTTAGCCTAAAGGGTGTATCACAACAAGATAATAGAAGAAGTGATGATTTAGCATAAAGTGTATATCACTAAAGGATAATAGAAGGAGTGATGATGTAGCCTATAACATATATAACTACAAGATGTTATAGGAAGTGATGATGTAGCCTATGACATATATCACTAAATGAGGCAAGCGAAAGTGATGATGTAGCCTATAATGTATATCACTATTCTAGGAATGTCGCATGAGAAAAAGATCACTTTTTTGAATGGGTGAGTGTGACAAGGTCCATTTGCGATGTATACCCTAAACAATCCAGTATGGACTATGAGACTAGAGTACATCATCAAGTAGTGAGTGCAACACGTATAAGTAGATAAGTAAGATGTGTATTATGTGTAATAGATGTCATTATAAGGTAAGATGATGCATATGTACAAAAATGTAAGATGTGTGATGATGTATCATGTATAGTGTCTACTATGTAGTGTGTGAGGTTCATGTGTATAAGATGCCCTCAACGGTCAAGTGTGAACTGAAGCACAAGAGTGCGTCATCGGGTAATGTTGATGCTAGTGTGTGTGTAGTATAAGATGTGTGTTGTCAAAATATGTTGGAACATGTTGAAGTTAATATGTAATATGTGTGCTATTAATTAAAGGGGGGAAATTATGCATAATGCACCCCCAAGTGTGTAATGGTGAGTGAACTATCCAACGAAAGTAAAGGATGAAGGTCCTCTACCTGATGGTGGTGGTGACAAAAGTGTGTGACCATGCTCTAGTAGTGGTGGTATAGTAGATAAACGTTGCACAAAAGAGTGAAGTCTATATGCATGTGATGGGAGGGTATATGATGGGTACATTAAAGCAACAAAATGTGTAGGTGATGGATACCCATGTGAAGCAGAACATGGTGGTGATGGAAACCTACGTGGAATAAAATGAGGAGGTGATATGCACTTAGAAGCAGTAATTGTCTTAGGAATGGGCGCATATTGATGTCTTGAACTAACAGAGTGATGAGGCCGCACAAGGTGTGTGCAATTAGGTGAGGTAGGAGTAGATTGCGCTTTAAGTTCTATGGGTCGTGGCGTACTAGATGGATTAGGTGATGCATTATTCGTTGCTAAATGAGGTAGTGACCATGGAGTAGATGGTAGCACACCATTGATAGAAATGACTTGATTGTTGTGAATAAATTTTCAACATAAATGATTCATAGAGATGATAGACTTAGACCTATGAATTCAATTGAGTCTTAGAAGCATGTCACACTCGTCGATTGTTTGTCTTACAAGGAAGGGTACAACCATATGAATTGTTCATAGGATATGAAATTTGTGAGAGTGGATAGCTAATTGTGATGAGAAGTGGAATAGAGCATGGGCCAGGATGGAACCACCTTAGTATTATTGATAAGGAAAAATATAATAGAGACACTAATATGTAAGTGATTAGAAGAAAATGTTGCATGATGATTGTGGTTAGAGAAATAAATGAGTTGGGAGATATCTCAATATTAAAAACTAAGAAATCAAGAGCTCTCGATGCAGCAGGAGGCACTGTGCAATATGCATGATTAGCCTAAAATTCAGTTGGTTTTTTTGTCGTGTTTGGGAAGTGGATTGTTAAAGATCTTTAACTTATGATTGTCATTGATAGGTGCAAAAGTCGTAAGTTCAGGAAGCTCAAGTTTACCATCGTCGATTAGGTCCTGAATGAGGGTATAAAGCTTGAAACAATGATCAGTAGAATGCCCTACGCACTGATGATAGTCACAATGAGAGTTTTCATTGTAATTATGCTCTTTTAGTTGAGAGGGGTCTAATTGGAGCGAAGGAGGAAGTGTGATGAGGTTACTATCGACAAGTTGTGGTAATAGAATACATAAAGGGGCAGTGAACTTAATGAATATGCATTGAGGCGGTTGCGACTAAAGCTCTTTGGTGGTGGATACCGCGTTGACCATAATTTTTGTGTTGGTTTGTTTTGTTGTAGATGATTTAAATTTCTTCTTACTTTGAAAACATGTATAAGATGATGCTTGTTCTTGATATTTACACTTGCCTATGGATAAGAGCTTGGTTTCATGAAGCTTAAGAGTATGACAAAGTTGATTGAATGAAGGAGAGGTCTAAAAGAGAACACTTTCTTGGAGAGGTGATAATAGACTTTACATGAATAAGTCCTGAAGCTCGGAGTCCGTAAGCACATTTGACATCTTAGCTAAGTTGTTTTTATATCTCAAGACGTAATTTGCTAAGTGTTCGTTATACCCCTGTTTAAGTTGTACGAGTTGTGCATAGGAGATCTTAAAGCCGATGTTGATAGAAAAGTGAGTGAGAAAAGCATCATCCAGATGCATGAAAGAGGTTACGAAATGGACATGTAGGTCATAAAACCAACACATCTCATAATCATGGAGACTACGAGGGAATATTTTAGCCATAAGGATATGATCATCTACAAAATCAAGGCAAGCTACATGGAATGCTCGTAGATGCACTTGTGGGTCACCATGCCCATTGAAAATGGGAAGCTTAGGGGTGAAAAAATTAGGAGGAAGTGAATGAGTGGAGATGGAAGGTGTGAATGGAGCATGTAGCAATAAAGTGGAATCCAAAGATGAAGATGCATGAGAAGTATCCTGTTGTAATTGATGAATTTGTGCTTGGAGGTCTTGATAGAGGGAGGCTAAGTCTTGAGTGCCAACAGAAGAAACTTATCGTGTGTGAGAAACAAGAGGTGGGTAAAGTGATTGGTGGGAGTAGTGACATAAATAGGGATGGTAGAAATTGGCAGAAGAGTAGAAGTAGGTGGTTGACTAGTAATGGAAGTAGAGATGGCCTTAGAAGCAGTAAGCTTCGCCAAATTGGTAGCTCCCTCACGAGCAACATGTAAGAATAAGTCTAGATCTTGAGGATGATCAACAATATAATCATTAAGTGCTTTAAGATGTTCTTTAGTAAAGGTGTCATAAGAGTGAGCCATGGTGAGAGGAGGATAATAGCTCTAAACAGAAGGTGGAGTCGAAGGTCGGGTTCACCAAAACGATAATGCTAAAATGTAAAATTATCATAATCTATATGTTATAACAGCAGTAAATAAATAAAAAATGAAATATAGAAATTAAACCGAGCAACTAAGCAATAAAAGTATGAAACCCTAAGTGCAAAGAGGGTTATAAGAGCCTTAGCTTATTCCCAAAGGTTGTTGAACTGTGTCGTAGTGGAGACCGGCTAAACAAAGATGGAACATCATCACACATGAGCCTAGAAAATTACAAATTTGGAGGGCTTGACTAGACTGGGGTGCCTAAAGAGGGATGGGGGTGCCCATGGGCATTTTGGTTTAGTTTTTGGGTTCCCTAGTCTTCAAAAGTGCTTATAAAACCTCATATGAAGTGTTGTAAGAGGTTTGCACTTGTTCGCCTTTGATCGCCTCAAGCTCGCTGTAAGATCGCTAAGGTCATTGTAAATGTGCAATGAAGAAAGCGCCTATAAAACCCTCAAATAAACATCAAATCCTAAAAAATAAATATATATAATGAGGGTTGTCGATTTTTTCACCCCTTATAAAAACAAAGCAACTTAGACTGTCGCGGACTTGGAACAAAGGCCGCGAAGAGCTGGAGCAAGCTGCAAAAGTTAAACAAGATCTGCGGGTAAAGAAACGAAGGCCGCGGAAGCATTTCAGCATGTAATGGATGAAAAGCAAAATCCACTGCTAAGGAGATAAAACCACGCCATAAAGACATGTCATAGAGTGAAGAGAACAAACCACATAAACTTACAAAGTTGTGACACACTAAAGGTATCAAGCCACAGATAAAGGCAAAGCAAAAAGCCACAAGGTGAAGGAAAAGAATTCCGCAGAGGTTGACATAGAGCTGCAGGTAAAGAAACAAAAACTACGGAAGCATTCTAACATGCCACGGATAAGGAGATAAATCCACACCATAAAGACATGACGCAGAGTGAAGAAAACAAACTGCGAAAACTTGCAAAGCCGCAATACACTAAAGATATAAAACCACAGATAAAGGCAAAGAAAAAAGCTACAAGGTGAAGGAAAAGAATTTTGTGGAGGTTGACAAAAGCCGCACCACATTAAGAGCCGCATGATAAAGCGGAAGGGAGGTAAAAACTGCATAAGACTAAAAGGAGAAAGCCACGTAATGAAGAAAAATGACAATTTTCCGCGGGAGACTACAATTGCCATAACTTTTGATTGGATGTTCCACTTTTTTAAAGCCTTATATTGATGGAAAGGTCTCAACGTCCTCTATGTAATGGAAACTGGATTTATGAATTCAAGTGAGTATTGATATGCCTTAATTTGGAAGACTTCTCCAACACACAAAAAGTGTAATTCCATGCGACACAACTACCGGAATTTAATGTTGTATGGGCGCCCATCTTTTTTCCAATAAAGGAAAAAGCATGTTGCAGTGGATAACCAAAGGTGTGCAAATTTCTCAGAAAACTTAATGTTGGTGGTTAGATTTGAAATCCATTTGCCCTCTTTTTCTCCTTCTCTTTTATCCTTCATTTTTCTATAAATGTAAGAGCTCTGCTCATAAAAACATATCCTGCTTTGTTGTAACAACACCATGCCAAAATGGTGGCCGACTTCCCATGAAGTTTCAGACCTTGTATTTGGTCTCTATAATGTATTTCACCTTCTTCCATGAATGTAATCGACTGTGCATCCTTAAAATAATAAAATCAGCTTTTGTGGCTATCTCTCTGCCCTTGTCTCCCGTTTTATTTCTCCTTGCCTCTCTATTTGCATTTCTTTGCATGTTGTATGTTCCCTCTTACTTGCAAGCTCCATTTCATGTGTTGTTCGTGTGAAGAAAACCATATTTGCGTGGTTTTTTTCTGTGGTGAGCTTGTTTTCCCTTTCTCCCATGTTTTCCCTCTTTCTGTCACCTTCGTGGAGAGTGATCAGCCCTTTATGGTGCTATCGCCTTCTTTGGCTTAGGATTTCCCATTTTCCGCATCTCCTTCTATCCCTAGTCCCTTGGCATTTTTAGGTTAGGATTTTATTTCATTTTTAGGAGTAGTGTTAGCATTAGGATAGGTAGAGGAAGTCAACCTTCTCCGGAGGTTTGTCTCAGTTTGCAGGTCCCACAACTGAGAGACAGTCTCAGGTTGCCTCAAAATTCATGATCCTCATCGATCATATCCAAGGTGCAGTTTTGAGTTCCAACAAGGGGTCAGACTGTCCTCAGCTTCCACAATGATGGAATTACTATTGAGCATTGAAATATATATCAGACCCAATGTAGTTTTGTGTGTGTGCACAATATTGTGCCCTAGGTTGCTCTTGTACGTGTAGCACTTGAAGTAGTGAGCAAGTAGATAGATGTAAAATTTAAATAATTTGTGCATGAAAATAATAAACTCCCCTCCTATGAAGTGTGATGCAGAAGAACCAACCATTGTCCCTTATGATGGAGCTAGATGGATGTAAATGGAGCTCTAGATGCCTTAATGGATGCAACCTTAGGTGGTGATAGATAGTTCTTAGTTCTTGGTCCCTTATTATGATCACATAACTGTATATGTATATGATTCCCTTGCTTGAATTTCATAATAAAGCCCGAAAATTGTGACTACCAAAAAGATAAGATGTTTAAATGGCTAGAAAGGACCCAAAAAGTGTGACCAAAGTACAAAGAGGACAAGGGTGCTTTGAGGGGACGCGGGCACCTGACATTGGCTTCTGGCTGGGCACTGGTGTCCAGAATGACAAATGTTGAAAGGTAAAAAGACAAATTGAGTAAGTAAGAGTGCAAGACTGAAATTAGAAGCATAAAGCAAAGAAAGGTGGCCAAAGACATTGGTTTCTTAGTACATTTCTTACTTAGGAACCATATGAATAGTATTATGTGATCGAAACTAGATAATTACCCAAAGTGTGTGATTTTGTGTCTATAAGTAGATACACAGTCACGATCACTCTCAGGTTGCACATAATCAACTAATTCATTATCCCTCTCTCATTTACTTAGGGCTTTACATCCTTGAATGCTTAGTACTTGCATATTGTTGTACTTAATCATTTGAATATAATTTATCACAGTAAGTTACTCTAAAATAATATTTAATTGAAATTAGATTAAATCACATGATTAAATTCCCCAAAAATTGGCGTAAGTGTAGAGGATGTGGAAAAAGGTTGTGGAGTTGGCTTTTCAACTGCCATTTACATTTTTAGAAAGTTTACAGGCTTCCCTCTATGGCAACGGCTTAAACCAACAACAAGAAGCACCACAAAACCTAAAGCAACATAATTAATCTACCTTAATCCTCCCTTTAGGATGTACCCCTCTTATTATTATTATTATAAAGCATTTTATTTGATTTATTCATAAGCTTCCTTCTTTATTATTATTTTCTAAAACTGTCATTGTGTGGCTTCACCATCCAAGTTACAATGTTCAAGTCAATTGCATACTGTTTGAACAAACCAAGCACTCACCATTTAACTATTCAAGTTGATTGAATTCCATGTTGATCACTCGAAGAGTACAATGTCATGAAGCAAGTCTATAACCAGTAGACGATTTAACCAAACCATGCACATCCAAGCCAATGGCACAAACAACCAAATTCATGATTACATGGTCCAAATGACCTTTGGAGTTGTCTGTGACACATCATTTTGTGAGTGGAACCCTCATCCTCGTTGATCAAATGAAAAATGGAAGGGTACTACAATTACAAAGATTAACTAAAATTGCAATCCATCAATTACAATAACTTACAGATGAATACATGATTATTGAAGCACTAAATCAAAAAAGAACATTATTTCCTTTTAAATTTTCTTGATTCAATTTTGAAGATATATTTCTTTCAAACCCTTCATTGATGTAATTCAAATCTTTTCCTCTTTACCTCTGAATTTTTCTTGTTCTTGGACTCATTCTTGGTATTATTCTATTGTTCCTTACTTTTCCAGTTGAAGAAATTTGTTTCCCTCTTCTCTCCTCCTTGAATTATTCTCTCAAAACTTCTAACTTTATAACTCAGCCTAATCCTTAACCTCCATTTAGTTTGGTGAGTTGAACATAAATAAAGCAGTTAAGATCACTTAAGACATGTCCTAAGACTTCATTAGACCACTACATGGAGAATCAATACCTTACAATGTTTGAAGAGATGAGAAAAGACCAAGATAGTTCCCTTTACAAGTTTAAAAATTCAAATATATTGTTTTGGATGGAAATAAGGAACAAGCATTTTAAACCAAGTACAAGGAGTCTCAAGCATCCCACAACTTCTTATTGACAAAATATGACCACCTAAACTTATTCAAGACCAAAATTTGTAAAAGTTTCCTTATTACATACATGCCCTTGCATCAAGTAGTGATGGTGGAGATGATTTTAGTAGAAAAACTTTCTTTTCCCTAAAATCCCTGTAGCCAAAACTTTCCCTCTTGCTCAATTTTAATTTGCTAATAGCTACATATATCTATATATTCCCCTTCAAAAATTGCGGGGGTCGTGGGTATCCCACCATATTAATCATTACTAAATATGGGGAATATAGAGATTAATTGGAATGATATTTGGGGGCATGAGTTACTTTACTTTTAATCATTATTTTTACATAAAGCTCAAACTTTGAGCATTGATGGAAAAAAAGTGCATGTTACAAACAAGGGCACCCATAGATTTCATTTTGTATTATCAGGCAAATTGAGCTTAGCAAAGGCCATGTAGTGGATCTTAACGGTGTGGTTATATGTGCCAACAAATTTCTTGGCATTAGGAAAGGTGTCACACCAAAGATAGGCCCCACGATTTGGATCCCTTATCTCTGGAATTAGGTGTTGAATTTGATGGCCACATATGCCTATCAACAATTTTGGTGATGGTGATTTCCTATTATTGCCCTTTAAAAATACAAGACAATGTTATTTATAAACTATTAATAAAATATATAAAAGAGTATTCTACATTTATTTAACTATTTTTAATATGTATTAATATAATTTACATATAAATAAATATAAAAAATGATGGCCACAGTTAAAATATGCGAGTCAGATGCCGCAATAACTTCAAATATTTGTAAGTATTTTATGTCTAAAATCCCAAATAATGTATATACAACCTTCAAATTTAACCCCTAACTACAACCTGTTTATACGGGCACGGGGGCATCAGAATCAAAACTCCCGCGAACTCTTATACCTCAAATTTTGGTCGTCATCGCTAACTATGGTTATGGACTGCTAACCATAGGGGCCTCGACGAAGATTTAGTTGTCACATGTTTCATTTTTTTACTAATAATAAATTCTAATTGCAATAAAATTCACTTTCCCATGACTGTCGATGCCATGAATAATTTAGTGATAAATAATATGCAATTTGATATCAAGTTGATGTTTCGTACGGTTCGATGTATGCGACCTATTAGTTCAATGTTTATGTTATTCAAACACATAATAATTTAGCATTTTACAATGTATCCCAATTTTTAAAACTAGAAAATTCACCACATATCATTGTTGTTTCGAAGCTTATCACCATCACAAATAAAAAATAATATCACCTAAAACAAAAATATCCATGTTGATTTTTTCTACCTTCCATTTCAATTACGTACCTATGTATTTTGCATGGTGTTTTGGTAACATAAAGAGTAAACATTTATATGGGCATGAGGGCATCTGAAACAAATCTCCCAACCTCACATGCCTCAAATTTTAGGTCACCATCACTATTTTTTGTTATGGAGTGTTACTCGCATATTTCCACTCAACGAAGCACATTTCCAGGTCAACACATCACATGTAAAGTTACATAACTTCAGTGGCAACAGGGACATAACCATTTTACATGGACATATATGTAACATGTTATTTTCGAGATACTTACGATATTGTCTAAGTTGAGTTTTAGGTGTTAGGTATAAAGGTGAATCATTTCTATATTTTGATTCTCCTTTTGAACATGTGTAAGGACCTAGATTCCCTGTGTAACACTTTACAAAGTTAAGTCATTATCCCTCTTTTTCATTTACGTATTTTCTTATATTGTTTGATTAATTGTTGTAAGTATTAATGTGTTATTCTAATAGTGCATGGTTAATGTGCCTCGTTGTAATAAAGAAGAGTTTTATATAGGTTCACCCCAATATTTTCCCCACCCCTAGACTTATCCCTAAAACCCCTTCTTCATCACACCTCTTCCTTCTACAATGTTATGTTGCCTCAAGTTTAAGTTCTTCAATCCACCCCCTTCGGTGTGTTTGTCGTACCGTCTACGTACAATTTCTTGTTTTAGACCTGTTGAATATTGCTTTAACAGGTAATATTGGAAGTTATAGGGTTTGGATTTATATAAATTAGCTTTTACTAGTAAATTTTCCTCCTTTAAATATCTAAACCCGCTTGGAAAGATACATCTAATGTATTACTCAAAATGTAAGGTTTGCTTATTTTTCCTTCTTTAATTAGAACCGCTTTAACCAATATCCCTAACTGTTAGTTTAGTATAACAAATTGTATTAGTAGTGGAATAAAATACAATGATAGTAAGACATATGACATCAAGAATAAATTCATGAAATGTTTTATATATTTATATTTTTTAGTTATTATATAGATTTACATAAATTTGTTATAATTGTATTTCATTATGTAATGCCCTTTTTCTCAAAATAAGTCACTAGATTAGTTTAAGTTGTTATAAAAACAACTCATGTGTGTGGGTGAAAAAGTGAATTTATAATAAAGTGATTACATAATGACAAATTAGAAAGTGAATTTTAACAAGGTAATTATGTTAGTCTATAAAAATAAATCAACATTTCCATAAAGTAAGTCAACATTAAAATAGAAAAGCGGAAATTTGTTTTTGGGACTCTTTCATCATAGAACGTGACATGAAAATTTATAAAAGAGAGTGGGGGGTAGGTCACTTGGAGAACATCTTTGGACTATCAACATAATTTTCATAAAGAGTTTGAGTTGTTGCTACAACTTTTTATTAGAGGACAAAAACCCTCTTTTGTTTTCAGCTAGTGGGGATAAAAACTCTTATTGACATTCAAAGTTTGGGGACAAAACCCTTCAATTTCTCCTCGGTGATCTCACACAAAGATCACAATTAAGGAAAATATCATATTTTTTAGAGTTAAAGGCCAAATTTTCAGAGTTAGGGCACAATTTCAAGGTGCTTTCAAATATTGGCAACTAGGGCATCATATGCAAATCTAATTTTTAGTGTTTCTATAATGGAGCAACCACCTATCAACTATAATCATAGTTTGGAAGGTCTTTGGAGACATTCACAACCATTTATAGGGATGTATACACCCTTTGGGGTCTCATATATGCATTTAGGGCATCATCCATTGGTAAATTTCTTCAATCTTGGGTTGCACGTGTATCATTTGGCCTCTTTATGCCATATGGGGTATAATTTATCATTTTGCATTAGAGGACAAAACTCCTCTTTTGTTTTCAGCTATTGGGGATAAAAACTCTTATTGGCATTCAAATTTTGGGGATAAAATCCCTCAATTTCTCTTTGGTGATCTCACACAAAGATCACATTTAAGGAAAATATCATATTTTTCAAAGTTAACGGCCAAATTTTTAGAGGTAGGGCACAATTTCAAGGTGATTTCAAATATTGGTAGCTAGGGCATCATATGCAGATCTAATTTTTAGTATTTCTATAATGGAGCAACCACCTATGAGCTATAATCAAATTTGGGAAGGTCTTTGGAGACATTCCCAACCATTTCTAGGGATATCTACACCCTTTAGGGTCTCTGATATACATTTAGGGTATCATCCATGGGTAGATTTCTTCCATCTCGGGTTGCATACGCATCATTTGGCCTCTTCATGCCATATGGGGTATCATTTATCAAAAAAAGTGTTATAATCATACGTGGGCATTTTTCCCTTTTTTAAAGATAGTTTAATGCTTTTAACTGGAGCTTAGAACCAAGGGATTGAAGGCATCCCACCCGAGTACAACTGAAACAACATACATCAAGAACAACCAAACCAAACCTACCAAAACCCCAAAAACCTACAGAAAAAGTAGGAAACTGAGGGAACCCCGAAGTAACAACAACAAACTACTAGAAATGACACACACAAAAAGCTAACAGACTACAAACATAAAGATTACTCTTTATAGGTAGGGTGGCTAGGACTAGCCGACTTCCTACTACCATCAAACACCCTTGCTTGAGCAGTCAGGAACAATAAATTATATGTGAACAACTTTTTGTGGAGACTGACCATGCCCTTTGAATCCAAGAAAACAGGAGCCGAAAGCTTCGGTAGGTACAACTTCTCAAGACTTATGCCTTCAAAGAGCCCCGTTGAACACGCCTCATGGACATCTGACATGAATTTCATAAACACCACATTCCTATAAGACAACACCACAATCACTCTCCTAGCTTCTTCCATGGCCTGCACCTCCCTAATTGCGTTCGACAACAGTTGAGCCCTATTGAATCCTTCAAAGCCTCTATCAAATTGATGCGATGTTGGGATTTAATGAAATGGAGAGCTATATCTCTAACCTTATCAACATTTTTTCACACCAGGAGCAGCCAAGAGATGAACCGAGACACCACCTCTGAATTCACTCTAGCCCTCGCATAAACATCCATGTATTCTTACCCCAAGATCCTCACAATGGCTTCAAAGATGGACCCCGATTCTTCCTGAAAAATAATATGTATACGAGCTTACAAGATACTACCAAAGAAGGCCATCTCTCACCTCGCCCCCTAAAGAAATAGACAAGGCAACAAAGGATTCTCCATTCTCAACACCGAATCCAGTACACCATAGCCAACCACTAACAAGCATGCAAAAATGAAGAAGACTCTAGCACGACCCGAATATTTAATTTCTACTAACTCTCCCTTCCTGAGAAATAATGTCATTGAGCTCCTCCCATGCATTTGCATACTTGCAAATGACATGAAATATCTCCTAATAATGCCTTGATTAGCCAAGAAATCATTTGCGGTATTGGACTCCCTATAGTTGTGTCTTAAACTCCACGTAGGAATCTAACTCAACCAATAAATGATATTGCTAATAAAAAATTCTAACTTCTAGGACACTGCATTACCTCTACGAACATCGCTAATCACCACTTGGGAATCTCCTTCAATCACCAACGCTTCACATCTGACATAAACTGCTAATTTGATCCCTTCCAGCAAGGATTAAGCCTCTGCTTTGTCGCTCATTCCATCTTTGAAAGGAAGGGAATCCACAATCACCAATTTGCCTTCCTCATCTCTAATTAAACACCCCACTCCCGATATGCTCGAATTTCCATTCGAAGATCCGTCAAAAATTAGTTTGCGAAAAGCAGAAGGGGGTGGGAGCCATCTCACTTGTTTCCTAAGAAGAGCTTTTTCAACCCTAGACAAACCCTTCTTGAGAATTGTTCCTGTTGTCACCTCCCCAAAAAATATGTGTAATTTTTCCAACTTTTAATTTTTTTTTGGGTAAGTTGTATGTTTCCAAGACCTTTTTTGCCTTTGTGAAGTCTGAGAGAAAACAAGGGTCCTCATTAATTAGTTAATTTTAAAAAAAATTGGACTTTGTACTTTCTCTTTGTTTTGCGGGTATTTCAGGTTTTTGTGTTCTGTGTGTTCTATGTTCCCTCGGGCTGTCTGTTCTCCAATTCACCACAATCCCCATAATCTTCCCAAGTCCTTTGTCATGCAGATGATTCGGGTTGGTGGAGAACTCGTGTCCCATTATCTCGAGTGCTTCTCGTGCACCTTTTAGCCAAGTTACCAATTCCTTTGTCACATGAAGTTGTCGGCTTTCCCTGCCCCAAGTGCATCATGCCCCACAATTCTCTGCAAACCCACCTTTGCCACATTTGGATGGTTATCATGTATTGTAGAGATGTCGACATTTGGTGTCCCGTATGTCCCATGGGCCCTTTGGGCTCTTTTATCCCGCCATACTCGCATTCTAAAGGATATTGTGCCACAAACTTTCCCGTTTTCTACAATATATTGAATCCGTCATTTAATGCACTTCACTGACTATTTTCAAATGGGGTGTATATAAATATGTAGGGCATACTTGTTATTTCACCAAAAAACTTGTAGTCTGAATTCCATCTGTTAGGTTTGTGGAGCCTATTTTCATGTGTGAAAGTGTTGAAGACTGTACACTAAGAGTATTGTACACTTTTCATGTATCCTCGCCGGGGTTCGAGGGCGGCAAGCCCCGGTAGTAGGGGTTTGGGGGCGCAGCCCCCCAAAAAAAAAATTTAGGCATAAATTTTTTGGCCTCAAAAAATTGCACCCGAAATATCAGGAAACGTGCTTTTCTCATATGGGCGAGTTTTTTGACCCATAGGTTTATGGGACACGTTTTGCCCATGGTTTTAATACCCACGGTTTTGTAAAACTGCTTAAGCAGTTGTCTATTTATATGGTCTTATGCATATGATAGACATACAAGCAAATGTAATGCAGATGTGTTTTGAATTCGGCTGTGAATTCTGTAGAGTTTGTTGAGCATAGCTCCAAATGGATTTGGGTATTGTATTAAGAGAGCAGTGGCTTGTAATAAAATCTGAGCATGTGATTCTTGGTGGACGTAGCCCAAATTGGGTGAACCACATTAAATACTATCTCTTTGTGTTGTGTTATTTTATTCTGTAATTTTATTTGAGATCTGTAATAATTTCTGCATATTAGTTTCTTCTGTTACGATTCTGTGAGGGATTATTCCGCATATTTTATCCCTTATTTCCTAACACCATCCTCCATTCCCACAACTCCTTCACTGTTTCTAGCCGTAGCAAAGATTTCTATAGCCATTTTCAAAAATTTCCAGTGCGTTATGTTCCTGAGAAGGTCGTTGTTCACCTAGAAGTAGAAATTTGAGTTTTGGGAAGCTTGTTGTGAAGTTTTGAAGCGTGTTTTGCTCTTGCCCTATGGTTTTCCTGTTTCTATGAGCTTGTGTTTGCCTAAGTGGTTGTTGTTATCCCAATTTTGCCCCCCCCCCAAAAAAAATTGGTCAAACATGGCCTTGCAAAAGAAAATCTAAGGGGCGGTTCAGACCTGCGAGCTTGCAATCGATCCAACAATAAAGGGGCAGGTGGGGTCGACAATGGAGGATCAAACAATGTCAAAGGAGTCTAGAACCCAACATAGTCACTCCTAAATAAGTAGAAGGGATCCAGCCAAAAAATGGAGAAAGAGGAGCAGGCCCAAATCGGTTAAGTAGAAAAGGACCGGTGGAAGCCTCCACATGTCTCAACGGCGCACCCTCAAGGGTTAAAGCCAAAGGTGGTCCCTCAAACGAGCGCGAAGCTTCCACGTGTCCTAGGTCAAAAAAAGGGGCAGTGACGACCATTGTATCGGCTAAGGAAAGGAGAACCAGCGGAAAGCACCACATGTCCAATCAATGCACCTTCAAGGGTCGAAGCAAAGGGCGGTCCCCCAGACAAGCACTAACTTTCCATGTGTCCCAGGTCCAAAAAAAGGAACAGAGTCGGTCATTTAATCGACCAAGTGTAAAGAACTGGTGGAAGTATCCACATGTCTCATCAACGCAAATTCAAAGGTGCTACCCAAAGCAGAGACTCAAACAAGCGCTGACCCTCCACGTGTCTAGAGCCCGAAAAGGTAGAATCGGTCGTTGAAAAGTCTAAATAGAGGTAGGCCAGCGGAAGGAGCCACGTGCCAACACGACGCAACTTCAAAGGTAAAATTCCAAAGCAGGTCCCAAATGTGTACTGAGCCTCCACGTGTCTAGGGTCAGACATATAGCCCCCGCCAAACAAAAGGGACTTAGCCAAAACACAAAAGAAATAGAGCAAGACTGTGGAAGGAGCCACATGTCTCTTTAGAACTCTTTCAGGGGGAAAATCTAAAAACAGGTCCTAAACATGCGTCAACTCTACACGTGGCCATGTTTCAGGTCAATGCGGGAAGGCAGGGCTTGGAAGGATTTTTTGCCAAGAGCGGATAGGTGGACCCGGGGAAGACTTTTTGCCAATGGGGAAGATTGCAAATTGGCGGGAGATATTTTTGCATTTTGCACTTTTCGCAAAAGGCACAAGTTATAATTATAGGCCCGTGAGCCCGCAAAGGATCTTTCTGCCAAATGAAGAAAAAATTCCTAAGGCCTGCAAAGGGACACGTCACCATGTTTCAAGCCAAAGCGGGAAGGCGGGTCGTTGGGGAAACTTTGGAAATTTTACAACTTTTGCAAATGGCGCAATTTCAATTTTGGGCCCGTGGAGGCTTTTAGGGAAATGTGAATTTCAGGCCTGCAGGAGGTTTTGTGATTTTTGCATCTTTTCACAAAAAGCGCAATTTGTATTTTCAGGCCCACGGATCCACTTTGCAAAGATTACATTTTTGCCATTTTCACACAATCTCGATGTAGAATCTTCAGATGACCATATATTTTGAACAGAAGCTCGAATTTGAACAAGAGAAGACTTTTTGGAAATGTCTCTACATCCTCTACACCATGGAAGCCTGAAATTTTAATTTTAGCAAGGTTAGGTGGGTGAAAAAATAGGAAAACATCTTTCAATACATTAATACAGAATCTGATTGCTTCAACTACCTAGATTTGATTTGATCTGCCATGCTTCGTTCTCCAACACGCCAAATAGACATGGGGCACCAGAATTGACAGATTGTAGGTGGATTTGTAGGGGGCATTGATGGTTGGTGGTTGATCTTTTAGAGCAAAGTCCGAGTTTTCTTCTTTCTCCCTAGTTTTCATCATCTATATATTGTAAACACTTCTCATTTTGAGAGGAGAGACATTCTAAGTGTGGGGAAACTCTGTAAAATTTGTTTCCTGACTCCATTTGAGTTGTAAGACTTCTCCTACACCTGGAAAGTGAATTTTTTCCTCTAAGTAGAAATGTAATGGTATGTGCACCTTCTAGAGAAATAAACTCATGTATTTGTGGTGCTCTTTAACACTCTCTCATGTTTTATTTCTTCTTCGTGCCACTCCCTTTCGGATCTATTTTTTGTGCATGTATTTCACATTTGCAGGTGCAGGATGTTGTGTTTCATGGTGTTTTGATGGTGGATTAGGATTTGGGTCTGTGTCACTTCTATATAACCTCCCTCATCTCCATTTTCCCCTGTTTCATCCTCCCTCAGCAGAGTATCTCACCACTTACTTTTCTGATGTATCACTACTTAGTGTAGGCTCTATTTTTTATGCATTTCTCTCTCTCCCTATCTCCTTAGAATGGTCGGATTAAGATAAATTAGTTTTGCCTGCACTAGAGTAGCTTGTGGCAAGTAGTTTAGGAATAAGAACCAACTTTCTCTAGAGGTCCATCTTAGTTTTGCAAGTCCCACACCTTAAGAGATTGTCCAATGTTATGCAGATCACATTGAATGCCACACACAAAACCAGGCCATTCGGAGGTGCTGTGATTTCGTACTAACAGTTGTGTTATCCAATTTTTCCCCTCGATCAAAATTTGATCAAATGCGACCTTGCACAGGAGAAAATTGAATAGGTTGATCTAGTCATGTGAGCTCACATTTCAATTCCAAAAATTAGGTTACAGGAAAAATCGATAATAGAAATGCAAGGTCGACAAATGAATGGCCAAGAGAATATCGAAGGAGATCAGAGCTCAAATGGAAGATTGGAGAAAGGCTCGAAGTTTTCAAACTTCACATTTTTGGCATTTCAGAGATAAGGTGGGAAATTTATTAAAAAAAGTTTAAAAGAGGAAAAAGCCCGAAATCCAAAATTTTGAAAGTTTGAAATTTGGACTTTTGGGTTTTAGGATTTCGGAGAAAGAGAATGGCCAGTTGGAAAAAGTGAGCAAAAAATCCTGAAATCTGAAATTTTAGAATTTTGGGTTTTAGAGTTTCAGAGATTTTGGTGGGTGCGAAGGGATGAACAGTGAAAAAATTTTGAAATAAAAAGGTTCTGAAAGTATGAAATTTCAGACTTTCAGGTTTCAAAGTTTTGGAGATGCGGAATTCAGAGTTTTGGAGTCTTCTGCAACAAAATAGGAAAAGTGACCAAAAATGTCTGAAACCCGAAAGGTTTTTTGGATTTCAAAAAGTCAAACTTGGTTTTGGGGTCAACTCCATGGCATTTTTGGGTTTTGGCTTTCAGAGGTTTAGGTTTTGGAGTTTCAAAACCCTCAAGGCTATTTAAGGGATGAACAATGTCACGGGTTCGAAAGGAAAAGTTTTAAAAGTCTGAAAGTACAAAATTTCAAACTTTTAGGTTTCAGACTTTCGAAGGTTCGAGTTTCGGGGTTTTGGAACTTTCAGGGTGATTTGAGCAATGAACAGTGACCCGAATTCTGAAAACAAAATGTTTGAAAATCTAAATTTTGGACTTTCGGGGGTTGCATGCATTTCCGACTTCGAAAAAGGAAGACCACTAGCCCGCCATTTTTGTAGAATGACACCTCGACCTTTAGATGGCCATAACTTTTGACTAGGAGCTCGGATTTGCACAAGAAAGGACTTTTGGAAATCTTACAGTCTTCTCTACAAAACTACAACTGGTTATCTTAATTTGAGTGGGACTAAGTTCTTAAAAATGAAAAAATACAGTTCACCATTTTAGGGGGTGCCCCAGGTTTCTCACCTACCACAATAATGAAGGTATGGGCTTCCTTTCTTGCCCAACAAGAAAGAACACACAGAGGCATGGGTTTTGTAGTGGCATCCATCATTTTTGTAGGTGAATTCAATGCATTTTAGGGTGGTTAGAGTAAGAATTAAAATTCTTATCTCTTTTCTCTCTCATTCTTCCTATATATTATAAGGAGGGGCATTTTTCTAGAGGTTGGACAATTTGGCTTTGCACCCTCCCTTCTTCTCTTGTCTGTAAGTGGATTTGTGGAGTTAAAACCTCCCATCAAAACTGTAAGGCAAATCTTGCCTCTTGGCCATTATAGTGTACTATATCAAATTTTTGGAGCAATAATATATGTATGTGGATGATTTTTCAACCCTCTCTTGTGTTCATTGCACCTCTCTGATCTCTCATTACAATCTTGGTTATCTGTGTATGGTGGTTGTATTACATTTCAATGGTTTGTGTTTGATGGCAAATCAAGTTTTCAACATTCCTTTAGTGCATCACCTTTGTTAGTTTATGTTTATTTTCTTTCATCTTCTTAACCCTGTCTCCTTGACAAAATAGAGTAGGTTTTAGAGCATATACTCTACAATTTGAATGTGTGCATCAGAAAAGGGGAATAGGGACCGGCCTTCATCCAGAGAGCTTTCCCGATCGCAAAGTCCCACACTTTGGGAAAAGCTCCATGTTATGCAATCACATTGAGAGTTTCAACCCATCGAGTTGCAAACATTCAAGGGTGTTGTGATTACACATCAACAGGTTGTTTTACATTCCATCCACCATGAAGATTCATTTTAAAGGGCACGAGAATCTTTCTTCTTTGGAGACTGTTATACCTAATATTAGAGACAATGACATACAACATCTTGATCTCGATGATTTTTGGGCACGACTCAACTGAAAAAATCCTACTCCCATTGCCCAACTGACCAAAGAATGTGGAATAACACATGCTAGAGGTTTTCTTGTTTTTGTCCAATGTACTGACACCGCTTTAGCTTGTGGCTCCTGCTTTGATCCCAGCACATAGGAAATCAACTATCTTCAAGGACATGTAATTTCTTGATTGGATGTTAATTGCATTAATATTGCCTTCAAGATTCCCGTGGCAGAGGACTCAAATACTCTCACCAAATCCCAAGCTCAATTTTTGTTTGACCAAGATAGTGAGCAGTACAAGAGCATGGTAGCCAAATCTTGGTTTAAAAACCCAAAGAAAGGAGCCTCTAAACTGCCTAAAACCATGTACATAATTGATTTTAAGGAGGAGTTGTCAGATATCATTACCCTCCTTGCTAGGATAATGGGTTTTCCCTCAACTAATGAGTTCCATTTTTAGATGTGCCCTTATCTCAACATCATCTATGAAGGGAAGTAGAACCTAAATTGGGGAGAGATCATTTGTGACAGTCTCAGTGAACAACTAGCTAATGTGAAAAGAACCAAAACTTTCTACATGACTTCTTATTTGATGTACACTGTTGCAACATACAGAGTATGGTTGGGTATTTCTCCTGATGAGGATAAAAATGGTGCTCCAATATATGAATACTATCTACAATAGACTTTCAAGAATAAAAATCAAAATTTTAGAAGGGTCAATGATGCATTCACCATATATATTGTCAGATTATTAGAGGGCAACACAATTGAGAGATTCTCTGATGAGGCTAAACAGTTGATTGCCATCTACGGAAGCTATATCATTTAGTTTAGGAATTTTTCTTACATCAGGTTAGCTGGTTTCGAAGGAACACCCCTCAAAATTCCAATGTATTGCAATGATAAGATTGCCCTAGTTGAGATTTGTAGACAACTTGATAAGCTTCATAGAACCTGCAGAGATAAGAAAATAACATGCATTCAATTCCCCATCACTTTGGGTAGTTACACCTGTAGGACTACTCTAGATGCTCAAAACGTTGACAAAACTATTGCTCCTCTCACGCTCCATCATTTCAAACAGAGAAATTACTTTGAACTTAAGGGTTTTATTGCTAATAATTTCATAATGGGATTTTATCATCTTCCTAACCTCGAAGACTATTGGGTTGACTATTCAGATAACTATGAAACCAGAAGAAGATATTTTGGTAGGTTGTCCCTCAATAGATCAAGGATTTCAGAGTTTATAAAGTACCAGATGAACTACAGGATGATGACCAAGATCTGCAGTCTCTCGAATTTGACAGGTCTATCAAGCATACTCCTATTGAAACCATTGATTGGTTCAATAAGGAAAGAGATTATTTGAAAGAACTCATAAATATTGTCTTGATTAGTACCAAGGTTTGGTTCGATAGAAAAATGAAGATATTTAGAGTAAATAGGTCAAGATATTCTTCTCAAGAAACTTTCACTCTTCAGAAAGAGGTTCCCTTAGCAGCCCCTGAGGCACATGCACAATCTGCCCCCTCTCCTCTCGAATCTTTGACTTTAGTGTACATCAAAAAGGGGAAAGCTAAGAAAGTTGAAAAGGTAGAAGAGGTGATTGAGGAAGAAAGTAAACAATTGCCCTCTCTGCAGCAATTGGAAATAGTGTCTGAGATTGAGCATATTATAGATCTCTGTGGTGATGATGAAGAAGAAATAGGGGAACATGATGAAAGTAATCTTAAAGGAGATAACATAGAAAAAGAAGAAGAAAAAGGTGATAAGGAAATGGATCACACTTCAGAAGCTGAGACAGTGGTTGTTCTAGAATCATTTGTCAAAGAAACTCATGTCAGGGAAATGCTTGTTTCTAATGTTGGAACATTTGTTTTGGAAGTTTCACCTACACAGACCTTGAGTGCAATGAGAACACTTGCACTTAGACCCCTTGTTCCCTCTTCTACTAGTACCTCTTTTTCTTGGGTTCAACCATTTGTGGATAGTAAGAAAAGAAAGACGTCATCTCATATTGTTGCTATAAAATTTGATGTTATGGCTGCTCTACTAGGCACAACTCCTACCCCACCTGCTAAGAAATTCAAAACTACTTCTAGGTTGGTATCTGATTCTAAAGGCCAATGGTTTTTGGAAATTTCTAAACCCAAAGTTGATAAGAATGAGAAATCTTTGTCTTTGAATGATTTGGAGTTAACAAGGATCCCTTTGGTTGAATCTACCCCTGAAAGTGAGGTATATAACTTGAAGGAAATAATTTCTAATGTGGTTGAGAGAGTGGAAAAATGGAAACAATCTCAAGATTAGCTTGAAGAACATATACAGATTCTCTCAGATTTTAACAGATGTCTGCTAACAAGTGATAAGGTGATTGATCCAACTCCTTTGAATGTAATTCCTCCCCCTACTGTCCTAACCAATGCAGAGGTTAAATTTATTAAGGATATCCATAAGCATGATGCCTATGGAAAAATAATAGAAGACATGGTGGATGAAATGTTAGTCACTGGACTCAACTTCATTGAAGAAGCTTACAAAACATATGATCAAATCATATGAATACAATTGAAATTCACTACAACACTCAGTAGTCTGAATAGAGAATTGAAAATGTGGAGTGAATGTATTCAAGACATCAAACTCATGAGTGAAATATATATGCAAGTTCTTCTGGCCAGCAAAATGTTTGATGATCGAAAGAATAATCTGACCAAGCAGTGGGTATTTAGTATTGATTGGAAAATTAAGGTTCTTGAGGAGGCAAGTGATGAACTAAGGAATATGCTATAAAAGGGGGAGGCTTTTCAAGCTTTCATCATGTTTAAGTTTCAGGACCTCCATTGCCATTTTCTCAAAGAAAATTCTCAAGAGAAATATATTGTCCAGGAAATTAAAACTAAATTCAAAACATTTGTCAAAGAGGACTTGTTCAAATTAGATACTATTTCAAAGGAGAAGATGGAAGAAATATGTGCTCTTAAAACTTCAATCAAGGAGGCAAATAAAGGATTTGGAAAGGACATGGAAGACTGCTTGGGAAGCTGGACTCATGCAACTACCAATACCACTATTCCTTGGGGTATGGAAATATCAAGAGCATTGGTGAAGTTTAGGAATCAAATACTTAAAGTGAATATTGTGGCAACTACCTCTTCGAACACTCCAACAACGAACTCTTAGATCTTTCTTTTATTTGATGTATTTCCTTTAAGTTTTTCACTTTTATTGTAAACGTGTAATATTTAAGTGGGGCCAACTTAATTCTAACACTTTATTAGTTGTTAATCTTTGATTAAAAGAAACAGAACTGAAAAAACTCATTTGTAACCATCCTTGAGGTAATTTAAAGATCTCTCTTTGTCATTCTAAGCGGTTGAATTTTGATGTTTTGATGTAGAGATACTAAATTTACAATCAATATAGAAGAAGTTCTACTCTCATTGTTTCTCATGTTTTATCTATCTTTGCTTTCTATCTAATTCATATGAGTTATATGTGTTTGAATAAGAAACTTTGTGTTCTTCTAGTTGATGCTATGCTTAGACCTTTGTATCTAATGCATATATGTCATGTATTCAGATGTGTATGATTCAATATTTATTTTTCATGCATGCATAAGTAAGATATCATTCTAAAATCTATATATTTGAAAATGCTACCTGTTTCACTTTCTAAACCATTAATTCTTCCACATCATTTTTTCTGTATTGAGAATCTTATGAAATGGAAACATTTAAGACATCAAAATCCTCATTAAAAGATTGGTAGTTTGTATATTTGTGAATAAGTAGTTGTTTATTTGTCTGTGTGTTTAATAAGGGAACCTCTCCCATAAAGAGGAGGGACTGTTGTCCCCTGGCTGTTGCTTGTTTTCAAGTAAAATTTTACAACCAATAGTTCCTGGAGCTGGCCGTTATATTAAGGGCCAAGTTGATTGTAAACGAGAATTCATCAAGGAAAAACATGACACATCTTTGTAATTCACGTTGACATCCTCCGAAATAGAAATCTCAAGCCTTAAAAGCACTGCATTAAGAACTAAGGAGGTTCCTTGAAAGATTATGAGGTTTCGCTCCCACCAAATGTGCCAAAGGAGGATGGAAGCACAAATCCAAATAGAGCAAAGTGAGCCACCTTGTCCCAATTGAGGTCAGGAAACCAACGTCTCTTTTATGTTCCTACCCTGTCCCAAGCAAAGCTGAGATGAAGGCAGATCTAATTCCAACACTTAAGAGAGAAGGGGAAGAAGATAAACAAATGATCAACATCCTCTTCATCTTCTTTGCATAAAACACACCGAGTCAGGTGTGTAAATCCCCACTTCTTCCTTCGATCTTGTGTAACAATCTTACTTTTAAACACAAACCAACTGAACACCCCAACTTTCGGGAGAATTTTCGAGTCCCAACATCCTACCCAACTGGGAAATCCTACCCCTTCTTTGGTTGCCCACCATTTATAACCTTCCTTTACTTGATACAAACCTGATTTGGAGCCCAACCAAAATAAAGAAACATTTTCTGGAACATTAATAGCCTTACGACCCAAGAGAGCTTGCTTATAACATTCTTTAGAAAAATCAGAAATTTCCAATTCCTCGGGATCCTTCCAAATATGGTCTGGTGATCCATCCACTGTTGGTAAGCTATAATTTTCCACTTTTACGCCCCAGACAGACTTCAAGGCTTTCATGGCTTCTTGAAGATCTTGATTTAACAAAAGGGTCAGTCTTCCACTCTAAGAATCATCCTATAAATTCGTTAAGGATCCATTCCCAATCCTCCAAGAAGAAAGATTAGAGAAAACATTTATGCATGACATAAAAAAGTTCCACATATGGGAGCCTCTAGGAATCTCTTGGTTAGAAATCACTAGCTCTGGAATTCCTCCCCCTAGGTATTTATTTCTTAACATCACATTCACAACACCGTCATGATTTGAAAGGAGCCCCCAAATAGTTTTAACACCTAATGCCAAATTATGCCATTTAAGATTCAGAATACCCACCCCTCCTTGAGCTTTGGAGAGGGTTACTTGGTCCCAACCCACTAAATGAATTTTCTTCTCCTCATTGGTATCATTCCATAGAAAATTCCTCAGAAACTTTTAGATTCTTTTAAGAACAATCAAGGGTAGGTGCATCACCATTAACATGTAAGTCAGAATAGCATTCAACATTGTATTAAGGAGGAGAATCCTGTCAGACAAAGTGAGCCATTTACCTTTCCAACTCTAAATTTTGTTCTCGATCAACCTCACCAAATCGTTCCACAAAGAGGATTTGCCAGCCCCCACAAAAAGGGGATCCCTAAATACTTATGAGGAAGAGAGCCTTTCACAAACCCCAAAATATTCAGAATCCTCCTTTGAAGCATAGGGGACGTATTAAAAAAGAAAATAAGAGATTTAGCTAAACTGGTCACTTGTCTGACTGCTTCCGAGTAGAGATCTAGAACAACTCGAAAATTCCTCGTTTCCTGCAATGATGATCTGCCAAAGAGGAAGGTATTGTCAGCAAATTGCTGGTGTGTAACTAAATCCATCTCTTCAATAATCTTAAGACCTCTTATTTGACTAGAAAGATGAGCCACCTTCAAAGCACGGCTGAGAGCCTCCGCAACCAAAATAAACAGAAAAGATGACAAGGGTTTTCCTTACCTAATACCTATATTACTCTGATAAAACCCTTCAACAGAGCCACTAACCAAAACTAAAAAACTCAAAGTCACTTTACAACTATCTATCCACCTACAAAAACCCAAATTAAAACCCAAAAATTCAAGAGTTTTCATTAGAAAACTCCAGGTGATTCTGTTGTATGCTTTTCTAAAATCTAGCTTAATTAGCATTCTTGGATCCCTATTCCCAAAAAGCAAGTGCATCAATTCATGTAACAAAATGATCCCCTTCGAGATGGATCTTCTCGTGAGAAAACTAGTTTGCTCACATGAAATAAGCTTATTCAACAACGGCTTTAAGCACCCAACAATCACTTTAGAAATAATTTTATATGAAGTATTACAGAGGGAGACATGCCTAAAGACATCCATCGATTCTGTAGGGAATTTCTTTGGATATAAGCTAATAAAAGTATGATTCATCTCTTTCAAAATCTTACCCATAGCACGTGATTCTTCAACTACTAACCAAACTTCCTTCCCGATAAAATCCCATAAATCCTAGAAAAAATCAGTCGGAAACCTGTTTGGATTATGAGATTTCTCTCTTTCCATGGAGAAGACAATACTACACACCTCTTCCATAGTAAAAGGGGCCATCAACATTTCCAGATCATTTGCATCAACCAATCTAAGAATTTGGTCAAACAAGGTCTGTTGTTGAAAAAAAAATTGTTCTTCCCCTCCCAGGAGAGGAGTGAAGAAATCAACTACTTCTCCTTTAATAGCTTTCTACTCAGTCGACCATTCACCCATTACATTTTTTATTTTCGAAATATAATTAGAGCTACGCCTCTGTTTGAAGGAAGCATGGAAAAATCTAGATTTCTTATCCCCTTATTTCAACCAAACCTCCCTTGATTTCTGACACCAATAAATATCTTCCTTCAAAAGAAGATCATTCAAGTTAGCCAACAATTCTTTTTCCAACGAATAATTTGCCAAATGCATACCCACTTTGAACACCCCTTCATTTAGCCCCTTTAAGGCAGCTTCAACTCTAGATTTTCCATGAAAAATATTCTTAAACATGGATTCATTCCAAGTAGAGATTTCTTTTTTTAACAAAGACAATTTTTTAGCCAAAATGAACATATGCTTACCCTTCGCCACAAAATACGACCACCAGAGCTTCACCAAATCCTTAAAAGAAGGATCTTTCATCCACATCATCTCAAATTTGAAGGGGGGATTCTTGGGATTAATATCAACAGAGAGGTTAAGTACTATTGGGAAACAGTTAGACCTCGACCTAGGCAGAACTTCACTCTCCATTAACAAATTAGCCTCTAGCCAATGACAATTAGCTAGAAATTTGTCCAGACGAACCGCTATTCTCCCAATCCCAACTCATGTGTTGCACCAAGTCAACCACCAAATTTTCATAAGAATGTCCTAAAGGTATGCATTTTCCACAAAAGAGGAAAAATCACATTGGGACTGAGGATTACTTCTAGTTCCCCCTCCATACTCTAAATCTGAAAGGATAACTTTGAAATCCACGACTAGCACCATTGGCTCCTCCCCTAGCTTCACCAATTCTTCAGACAAAGAAGCCCACAAAGCTCTTTTATGTATAATACTGGACGGACTGTAGACATTAGAAAGAAAGAAACTCTTATCGGAATGCTTGACTACAACTTTATAGCATTGAAAATCAGCCGAAGCTTCCAATGCAATAACATCCACTTTGCAAGAAAGCCATAAAACCCCTAAACCGCCAGAATCCCTGTTGGCATCAAGGAAATCTCCTTACCAACCCTTCCATCTGCGTGCCCAACTAGAAAGACAATCTAAGCCCATCATCTTAGTTTCCTGAAGATAAAAATATCAACACCTTGTTCCAAGGTTAAATGCCTGACCAAACATTACTTTTCAGGGGTGTTCATACCCATGACATTCCACAATATCATCTTCATGGATTCTTCGGGGGGACTGGCCCACCCTAATTACAGGTTTGTAAAAAAGCTTAAGGTGCTTCTATTTATGTGATGCCTCCTCTTGAAGGGTCTTTCACTCATTGCTCAACCTACCTGACCCAGTTTCCTTTCCATAGTTTAGCGAGCTTATACCTAGAGTCTCTGTAATAGAGAAATGCTCTTTTAAAACCTCCCATTCGTTAGGAAAAGGTTCCCTAACTGTTTCCTCCACCTCCCATTCCAACAAATCTTCTAATAGTTGTTCTCTAGACGAAACCCAATGATTCATGTCTTTTATAGAAGCTTCATTCCCCGCCTCTACCCCTTCCTTAAAGAGAGAATACAAACAGTTGGATTTTTCTACTACCTTGGAGGTTTCCTGCATAATAGACTTCGAGGTATACTCCTTTGCATTTCCTTTTGAAAAATCTGAGGCTTCTTTTTCCATGGGCGACCAATGCCCCTGGAGTGCCCGCCTTTTTCATCTTCTATAACCTACGCCATGACGGTGATTTCTGCCCATAACCATTGCAGTCGATTGGGATTTTCAATCCCTTCTCAGATGTCTTAGTTGCTAGCATTTAAAGCATTTAAAAAAATATTTTCATACTCCACCTGCTGACCCAAATCACTTCTTAGGAATTAATGGAAATGAACTCCGATAACGGATTAGAACAATCCACCGAGACATAAACCCTAATATACACAACAAGATCCCCTTCTAGAGTTTGTGGATTGATCCTAACAACCTTTCCTAGAGACCCACAAATCTTAGATAGAATGTGAGGGTTCTAATATTCGATTGGGAAAGCATAGAGCCAAACCCAGATTTGCATTTCTTCCATAACCACTGTATTGGGGTCAAAGTATGAAGTCCATTTGTGATTGTGAAGCCCGTGTTCTACAAACAAGCACTCTTTCCAGAGGAGAGTTTCTTCCTGTTGGGCTGCACTCCTGAAGAGAACCATAAAATACCCTTTTTCCATGAATCTAACTTGTAGCCCTCTCCCCCATTGCTTTTCACACCAACCAAAAATACCTTCCGTATAAAGTTTCCTACCTAAAAACTTGGCTACTATTGCTCTTTTTACAAACAAATCGACCTGGGCCACAAAACCATCTTCTGTGCCAAGGACACCGAGCATGAGACTTCTGCAGAGGGCAGAACTTGTGGTACTGGCCACTTTCTAACTGTATCATCCCCTCCCTAGTGATTATCTGCATCTCCACTTAGAAACCCTAAACTCGACATCTCTCAAAATTCAATGGGAATCTCCTATCTCAAATATTATTACTACATATTTCCTATATTTTGATCTAAAGTATAATATAAATAAATTCAGTTCTTAGTTGTAAAAAAACTCCATCATATTCATGTGCCAAGAGGTTTTGTAAATGCATTGACCCTTGTGGGTATTCCTATTTTGTTTGTTTTACGTTTTAAAAAGGAATAAATTAAATTCTTATACTTTTTATTAATAAGGGTTTGAATAAAAATCACTTTGTTGCAAATTTGGTATAAGGGTTTGTTGGAAAACCCAAACTTTTTTTATTTTTCCAGGAAAGGGACATTACAGTAGCATCATAGTTGATGATCTCACTTGTTGTGGGAAGAATTAAAATTTTTGCATGTACTATTTGATGCATATCCTATGAATCATGGAGTTAATGAGTAAATATGGTTTAGGAATAAATATTTGTAAAATAGGGAAGAAACTTGAGCAACCACCTCATTTGAAAAATGTTCTAAATAGTATTTTGGACGAAGTGGTAAATTGTTTTTCTATGGTAAGACAATCATCTTATGATTCTATGTTTTAGACAATAAATCCGTTGGTGATTCATTTGTCTAAGCCCAAGCTTTTGAGACACCCATATCCAAATGTGATACTTGTAGTTATCACTTGTATTAGTGAAATTACAAGAATAACAACTTCTAAAAAGACATCCAATAATAACACCATGAGGGTGTAATTTCAGTTGAAAGTTGAAAGTTTTCAAGGTCTTGAGGACACCAAAAATCCTTCTTTTGCTAGAAGGGTCACAATTCTAGAAATTATGACAAAAATTAGATATTGTGTTCTAAAGTTAGATCTTGAATGTGATAATATTACTCTAAGTGTTTGAACATTTCCTTACTATTGTTCTTAAGAATCGTGCAAAAAATATTATTGCATTAATGTAAACAATTATGTCAATGATTTTGAGTGAGAGTGATAATATTTTCTAGCCACTTTTAACAATTTCATTGGCCAATGTGAGAAAATAGGAGCAAGAAGTTTCATCGTCATCCAATGTACCGACTAAAAGTGTGGTTGATCAATGCAAAGAAAATTTTAAACCATACTTAACAATAAAAATGATAGCTAAATTAAACAAGAATTCTCAAAAAGAGGAAAACAAAGAACCATAGGATATAAATCATAGTTATTGAGGCAAAGAACATGGAAAAGTGTTGTTAGATGAATAGCCAACAAAAATAAGGGATACACTACCACCTCAAGATATCAAGGAGGAAATTTTGAAGAATAAAGCACCATTTGTTGATTGCACAAAGAGTTTACTAGAAAAGGAGTGCATACATCACATATAAGAGGCATCGTTTAATGATCCACCATTAATAACAAAAGTGGATCTGAGTATTGAAAAGAAACCAACTACTTTGCATTCAAGTGCAGAGAACGTAACGAGGACCAAGAAAATGTGTGATGAATGGTTAAGAAGAGCTAATGAAGATAAGTTGATAATTACCCAAGCAAAACAACACCTATAGAAATTTAATGAAAAAGGCAAGCTCTTGAAACATCTCTATGACAAGTTCTGAAAATAAAAAGAATGTTTCAATTCAAGAGGTGTATAAAGTAGATTTTTTATTCAAATTCAAGATTATTTGTGCATTTTAGGCAATAGAAAAACTCAGAAACAAGGAGAAATAATATATGTAGGTGGCATAACAAAAAAATAGTAGTAATTTTCCCTCCTCAAGTTGGGGTTTGATTTAATGGTTAGAATTATTAATTTACCACTTAACACTGACATGGTATCCTTAATAAGTGATTAACTATATTTGTATGGAAATTCTAAATGTTGTCTTTAGAATTTCGGTTTATATTATTCTCTTAAGGTTTATCAATTATATTGTGTAAAAGACAATAGTTACATGTTTTCATATGTAGAGACATCCACAATAACAACCATGAACTATGGTTGTTGCAACCTTGTTCCGGTGTGCAAACAAGTTGAGTGGAATAAATACATGAAGGTTTCATGTTGCGGTATGGTGCTTTGCATGGTTTCAGATGGTGTACTCTTGAGGATGATATGGGATCCAAGCTTGACAGCTTCCATTTGGATCAGAGTGGTGTAGTATCATGGTGAAGAGTTCCTAAGATTAGTTTGCAATCATGTTGCATGTCAAATTTCAATATCTATTTTAATCACATAAATTTTTAAGAGAGATAACCAATCTAAGAAGGATACCGCAGTCAATACAACCATCATACTCTTGTGGAAACTACTCAAGTTGTTAAAACAAACACAACATACTATATTCAAAGTAGGAAAAAAATAGGACATATACATATATACATATGTGTATGTGATATATGTATATGTATATATATTTATAGTCAAGAACATTAGTGTTTGACATATTACAAGCATGTGGGTAACAACTAACATAATGAATATCCAACTTTATCCTTCAATTTATAGAATAATATTACAAGGAAATTGATTTTTCATAGGTGGATGTCGTGGTATTCCTTCCTTAATTTCTTTAAAAAACACATACAATGATTGTATTGGTTTAGGGGTACTAGACACAAAATTATGTGCTTAGTAGTATTAAATCACACCTCTAGTATGTCATTATATGCATGATTCCTAAGCAGGAAAACTAGACATTAACAACACTTGTTTTACTTTGAATTATTTTTATCTTTTTGTACTTTTGTCCTTTTCTTATCTAGAACTACACCTGTACTTTTGGACATTGCACAACATGTGACCCAACTTAGTATTTCCCGTTTTATCCTCGGACCCTTTTAGAAACTAATGCTCAACAGAGAAAGGAGTGCCTAGGTGTTACTGTCCCCTTTGAGTGCTTTTATCCTCTTCCCCTCTTCTCTTATGTTTTAAAATGCCACATCAACCATAATGTTTTCTAAAACTTCTATTAACAATTTGGGTCAGCTTTTAGGTTTGTTAATGATGAAATTCATGTAAAGGAATCATATATATTCATGACTTACTATTCAAAGGGGATGGAAAAATTGGGCTATTACTCCCTATCTACTACTTGGACAAAAGCAATACTCAAGGACTGCATTTTGGACTGCATTATTCACTGCATAGGAGGAGAAAATTCTAAATTCTATCACACACATTCATCTTTATGGCAAAGGTAGTTATATCCCGTTATCTTGATGTGACTAGTATAAGGACAACCTACCTTCAAGGGACATCATTCTATCACTCACACACACCAGAACTATGTCGAGTCTAAAATGTAGTGCATCATTCGGTGATAATCACATTGGGGTGACCGCCGAGGTCAATTCAACTCAAGAATACACATAATTTATTTCATTTAAGTGTTCTTGAGCCTTGTGTAGGTAGCTAGGGTTTGTTTCGCAGGTTCAGGTGTGACAGTTAAACCCTACAGAGAATTTACAGAAGTCAAAGCAACATGATCAAACCTTAAAAAGACAATTTTTTCTCACTACTAGGACACTCGCATCCAACACAGACACTAGCACCCGGGGCAGTCCTGTCCCCTTCTATGCACTATTATCTAGAATATTTGTAGATATTTGATTTCTAAACCAAGCATATACTACCCAGACCCAACATGTTCCATCAGTATTCTAGCACAAATCTAGCACAAACATCAAGTAATCAACTAAGTCATTCTCATCCTCTTATTGATTACACTCGCTTGCTTTTAGGATGTTATATCTTGCATGTTTATGATATTATCTACTTGATCTCTATCCTCTGATTAAGATTTAATTTTGTTAAATTATTTGGTGAACTTACTTATTGATGAAACCCTATATGGCTATAGGATCCTCATAGTGTCTGCCTTTTGTATATACTTGTGTTTTAGATTTATTCGTTATTGCATATTACAATGGATATTTCTATGACTGAATTCTATAAGGCCAACCCTGAATGTTTCCATTCCTTAATGTACATTATCGATAATACTCACATTTTATCATATACTTCCCCCATTTATGTCAACCTCTGGGTCTCAACTGCTCTTTCAATAAATGATGAACATATTATTTTTACACCAGTTGGTATAGCTTCCCAAACAATTGTTGACAATGCACCTCTATTGTATATTCAGGTTCACATTCGTAATGTACTCCAAAGTGAAGCAAGGCTTCCAAACAATCAATAAAGGTATGGGTGGGATTCAGAACCTAGTGGGGTCCCTTGTCTCTAAGGATATCACTGGCCTAGGAATTTCCCAACCTCCATAGAAACTTGTCCCTTGTCCCTGAGAACCTGACTAGCCTAGGAAATTCCGACACTTTAGTTGATAATGGATATGGTCTTAATATATGTCACATTTCCTTTCTCCATCAAATACGACTTTTTTTTTTTAATCTAACCCCATCTACTCTATGTATTGTGGGTTTGATAACACACTTAAGTGAGTTTTGGGATAAATTATTCTACCCATTATTATAGGACCATACACCCTTAACATTTTATGTGATTTAACATAAGTCGAATTTTGTAAAACCCTAATTGGAGAGTAACCGAATGTACACTATGATATATAACTACTATGATGCACTTTGACACAAGCAATAAGCTAATAAAATATGAAACCCTAAGTGCAAGAGAGAGAGGAAAGGACTTAGTTGTTTCACGTTTTTCCTAAAATTGATCTAATCTAGAAAACTGCTGAACATGAGGGGATCTATGTCATCAAAGCTCAAATTAAATTTTGTGGCTGTTGGATAAGGTCAGACTAGGGCACCTGGACTGGGTTAGGAACGGTTGGGCACTGGAGTCATCTACTGGGCACCCGTGACTATGCAAGTGGTTGGAATATGATTTTTCTAGTGTCACAATGTATTGTTGGTAGTCGTTATTGGTCATCGGTATGTCGCACCTTGATTATTGGATGTACCTGTAACCTATAAAAATAGATGTTCACCTAGAAAACCCACAATACCACATCAAATAGAAATAAATGAAAGATGCAATATGGGGACTCGGACTGACCCTAATGGTCACCCGACTGAGTGAACTTATGACCAAGTGTTGTACTACATCTTAGACTCCACATAGTTCTTGTGCATGTGTGAAAGAATCATGCCCCGGGATGTCCTTGTGCAAGTGCACTTAATAGCGGGAAATAACTAGATGTAGCAATGTAAATTGATGTGTGGATGAAAAAAATGAATTTCCCCTTCCTATGCAATGTATGCACAAAATGTAGTCCCTTGTCCCTTGAGTAGATGCTAGATGGATGTCTTTGATGTTCTTAGATGCCTTTGGATACAAGGTTAGCTGATGATAATATATGTTTAGAGCTTGAGCTTTTATTTTGGTCACATAGCTTTGTATTTATATGATTCCCTTGGTTGAATTTTGTAATTGACAACTAGAAGGTCAACCCATAAGAAAATAAGATGCCCAAAAGATAAAATAAGCCCAAAAAGAGCGAGTAAGGTGGAAAGAGGTCAGGGGCACCCAGAGGGAGTGAGGGCGCCTAGGTGCTGGCATCCTAGTAGGGCGCTGGTGTCCGTGGTCATGAAAGATAATAAAATAAAGTACTGACTGAACTTTAGGGTGTAAAAGACCAGAAAGAAGACAAGAAACAAAGAAAAGATGCCAAAGATAGCTGTCAATTACTAGTTTTCTCGCTTATGAATCATATGAATGCAAATATGCTTTTAGGACCTAAAAATGTACCCAAGTGATTTTGTGTCTACATTTTTCCCCACTTTATGTTGTTGAGTGGATACTCGATAATATAAATTAGATAAGATATGTGTACCTGATAACCATGTAGAATGTGATGGCGATGACGTGCCAAGGTGATAAGTGAAAGCGTGAAGTGACAAAAATGAAGCGTGGAAGCTAAGAAAGAGGAAGTGACTCTAGGGGTGAAGTGTATTGGATTATATCGTGCTATACCTATTGTTGTGCTTGATTTAGGGCTGATTCTTATTATGTATTAAGGATGGATCTGCAAAAGAAGAGCGAAAGAGTAATCAAAGTCATGTATTATGAAAAAATTGTAAAAGTATATAAATGCGTGTAAAAGTAGTAAAAGGAAAGTGTACACCCGATGATAATGAGTGTAAAGGATAGAAATATGTCCTGAAACTGCTGTGTAGAGCTAGTTTTTTGGGAGATCTCATGCCAAGAGTGCTTTTTTTGGAAAATTTCATGCCACGACAGAAGAGTGTTGAGGAGAGGTCTAGTGTTACTCTCTTTCCATGATTGTTTCTCGATTATACACAACTACAGATGGTGTGATCTCGTTTTGTTTCGAGTTGTACTATATTAGTTTCATATTTGTTCTGAGTTGAAATGAAGAAATAATGCATTCTTACTAGAGGATCTTGCATGTACTATGAAAATTGATCCATGAACTATTGAAAATTGTGTTGATATGAGAAAGTAGTTGTATCTTTTGTAGACACCTAAATTCCACTTTTGCAATCTTATTGCCAAAACGCATGCAAATCACTCTCATTCCCACCAATTCCATTATAATTAGTGATTTCTGCTAATTAACTAACATTTCTTACCACTTTGGTCAATTAACAAGCACTTCATTAATCACCAAACCTCTTTCACATTCAGGATGCCACTTTACGACCAATCGTAAGTCAAAATCCTCTTCAAAACAATAGTGTTTATTAGCTAATTAAGCCTATTTTCCCCTCTATTTGATTAATATGTCATAATATTGTCTCAAACCCCTCTTATGACCACTCAAAATCACCCCAATTTCTTCCACAACGTGTCTGCAAGCTTCAAAATCTTATACTAGTCTCCTAGTTGACCCTAAGCAGCTGATTAAGGCTCCACACCTCTTAATCACTTGGTAATTCACTAATTATGATTAGAAAAGCTTAATCATGATTAGCAATTCTAAATATTCTTTGTACTTTTAGTCACACATGCACTAAGATGCAAGTTTTTCCTAAAGGAAAAACTATAAATAAGACTAAGTACTACCTTCCAACTTTACACCATGTTTTGATTTGCATCTCATATAATAAATATGATATATAGCCAAGTTCAATCCTTGCCTAAAGCCTTCAACAAGGTTATTAGATGAATATCTAAAGTGACTTAACAAGTAATTTGGAGAGGTCATTTCACCATTGTTTGGAGTAGCAACCATAACCATTTGATTACTCTCTTAGGTCTATTTAGGCCCATGTTAGGTAATTGAACATATTAGTTGGCATGTTTAGTTAGATTTTGCATTTGTTTCATACTACTTAAGCATTCATTTAAGCTTTTATCTTAATGTTACATTCCTAGATTTAGAGCCCTAGCTATTTAGGTGGCAATGGGGTTAGCCTTCCTTGTTTAGCTTTGTTATTTGCTTTGTAGAGTTTGGGGTGCTTTCATTTGGCACGCCCGGTGGGACAAACCCCATTGCATTCAATTTTTAAATCTTTTTAACTTAGTTTTAAAGTATTTCATTTTAAGTTTTTATATTAGTTTCAAGTTTCCTAGATTAAATTCAAGTTTCTTAGATTAAATTCAAGTTTTCTAGTTTAATTTCAAGCTTTCTAGAGTACTTTCAAGCATTTTAGATTAATTTCAAAGTTTTAGAGTAATTTTCAAAGTTTTTGTAGATCAATTTCTTTTTTTTATAGTTTTTTCAACTAGATTAGTAGTAGAAGTTGTTTTTTCATGATCTTTTCAAGATATAAGGTTGTGAAGCCCTATCAAAATTGCCTAAAAATACCAAATATTTGATCTTTTTGAAGAAATTCTTCTCAAAACTCAAATTTTGGCCACCTACAGGAAAAGTCTGCGCCTGTGCATTAAGGGATGTGCCTATGCATTAAGGAGTGTGCCTATGCTCCAAAACCCATGCCTGTGCACTAAAGTTTGTGTATGTGCCTCTTTAGACGCATCTGTACAACACTGTAGTTTATGGCTTTAAGTCTGCCTTGTGCTTGTGCATTGAAGTCCACACCTACGCCTCTCTAGCTATGCCTATGCACTATTGACTGTGCAAATTTAATAGACGTACACGTACGCTCTCAAGCTTGCACCTGTGCTCCAAAGGGTGCACCCATGCTTTGAAACTTGCGCCTGTGCACTCATGTAAATTTCTATCAAAATTCATGTTTTTTATTGTTATTTTTTAGGATCTCTGTCATTTTTAGAGGGTTTTAGTTGTTTTTTTTTTAACTTACCGATTTTAGAGCAATGTTCCTAACAAAATGCACTTAGGGTTTGATAAGTTTTTTTTGTAAAAATTCACCTACGATTTTGGTAAGTGATTTTTCATACTTTATTTGAGTTTGGAGTAGGGTGTGTATGCTCTTCCTTTGCGCTTAGTGTGATATTGGGAATCAAAAGCACTTCTAAACCACTTTTTGCTATTTTAGAGTAAGTAAGAAAAATCATCATTTGATTGATATGCTTGATCTTTTAGTTCAAGAGCTTTTTCACTTGATAAATAATCAAGGCTAAAATTTGTGTATGCTCTTCCCTTGCACCTAGTGTGATCTTGGGAATCAAAAGCAATTTTATTCTTTCATTAAGAAGCACTTGGAGTAATTGGGAATAAACATTGTTTTTTGACAAAGTTTGATGGTAGTTAATTGATTTACAAGTATTTTTCTTTGTTATATTTTTATGATATTGTGAATCTTGTTGAACTACTAACCATTTGTGTGAAGGACATAAAAAACTTTTTAAATAAAGAAGGACTTTCTTTAAACCAAAATCTAACATTCACATGTGTTGTAGGTTGTCAAAGGTGGTTTAAACCAAATTTCTTAAATAAAAAAGATAAAAAAACATAGCAACACACAAATTCAAAACACGATATTACAGGTTTCGGTTTAGAGTTACGACTTGTCCGCTTAAAACTAGGACATAACCCCTTTGGCATAAGTATTAAGCTATAACAATAGGGGTGGTCCTAGGAACCCTAAAGTAGTTCACCCAAGAGGGAACCTTACGAACGAAACAGGAAAGTGCTCCACACTACCGACTTGATTAGTACGCCTTGGTGAGATTAGAGTCAAAGTTACTTCCATTGCGATCCTAGTGATAATATAACTGAATGTGCTAGTTGCTCATTGTATTAGAAGGGGGTAAAGTAAAGCCGAGATACTCCTTGGGAAACCTTAGTAAATCGAGCTCGCAGAAGTAAACTTGTGACACATAGGAGAGAACCACCTAGGAAGCTTGCCGACTTGGAGCCATTGTTTTTGTCTTAGTTGTTATACTTGAGAGCTCTCACAAAATGAAAAATTTGTTGGATTCAAACTCTTTTATTTCAAACAAGGGAAAAAATATCTTGAATTTGAAACCATGTGACATTTCATCATGAAACCTATGACGTGTTACTTTTCTCTAGTTTTTCATTTTCCCTAAGGCAAGGCGAAACTTTGGTAAAGTATACTTAGTTTGTTTCATCACCATTTGGTGTAATCCTTTGTTTTCTTATTGCTCATTTTTTAGACAAAAGAAGACAAAATATACATGGATACCACTAGAAATAATGTGTCCACCACTTTTATAGTCTTATTGCATGACTAGGTTGTAATTCCATAATGCAAGATTTTAAAGTGTGAATGGTACGTGCTCACATTCTAGCAGACCCCTTGTGTGTCAACACCCATATTGAGACTTATTATCATTCTAGTTAGGTGGTCTTCTCATTGTCTTCCCTTGAGTTGTTATGCTGCCCACATTATAGCCCTACAATTGTGATGATACTTACATCTTATTTCCATTCGTGAAACTTGTTTTAAGTCTCCATATTGTAGTGTTACACTACTCGCACGAGTAATAATCCCTCGGTATACTTAGACTTAGTTATTTATTCCAACATTATCTTGAGATTTTGAGGGTGTTGACATTACGTTGTTAGCATCGTGATAACATCATTTTGGTACTATAATCTTTCTTTTCTTACAAGGCTTGATTGACGTGCCCAAATAGTGTCGTTATGTTGCTCGCATTGGTAACTTCCATTTTTAGGGTCTTAGACATTGTTTATGGCCAAAATTGGTTTTTGTACACCTCGTTAGAGGATCATGTCAATAATATATTAGTAGTTAGGTCTTTTTAATCTTTAAACTTGACCTAGCTGGTAATATTGTATTGTCACTATTTATTCTTGAGCCTATCTTAAACAAACATAGGGAGTAAACTATTGTTGTGATTATGATTATAGTCGTGTGCTTAATTTTCATATATTTTGTGCTTCTTGATATACATTACCCTGTTAGGGTAGATCATTCTATGTTCTTTATTCTAGGGTTCACATTGATTTATTGGATTCGTAGCTATTTTATAGTCACTATTTGTCGAGACGACTTAGCGCTGTTACACTGCCTAAATCTACCTAGGGTCCAATCCCTTTGTTTTTTCCTAGGTTCATTTTATTACTTCTACACATTTGTCAAACCTTAGCAAAAACATCCCTTATCAAGAAAATCTTGCATCGAATTGAACATAGGAAAAGAGTTTTCATTTATGTCCTTTGTGTTGCCCAATTTTGATCAAATATTTCGACATTTACAGCTACAACTTGTTGTCTAAACCTTGTTGATTTGTCAAAATTGTGTCTTTGCAATACATATTTTCCTTAGATTCTCTTTGGAAAAATAACGCTATCTAGGTCTAGGCATTTTCCAACAATGACTAAATATCGCATAGCTCCTTATACGTATGACAATAGGGAACCCAGGTTTCTACATTCTCGTCAAAGGGTGCCTATCATGACTAAGCCTCATTTGGTTGTTCGCGCTAGAGAACCCATCCGGGTACCTTGTTCCCCACATTGATCTCATAGTCGGTGATATGGTTTGGACACTTCTGATCCGAATTATTATTTGGGTTCCTCCCACTCTTCTTTTGACTCTGATCCAAACTATTATTTTGATTCTTCAGATTCACCTCAATCTTCTAAAAATTATCATCAAAGGTATTCACTTCATTCGAATCTTAAGTCGCAGTCCTCCCTCTCTTCTCAGGAATCTGCTTATCAGTCAACTAAATGACATATTCCTCCTTTGAAGATCCATATGGCCCTTAGTCTCGCTACTCAAACATCTAATTTGGTTCTTTATCCACAAACACCTCAAATGAATCCTTCCTTGCTTTACATGACCTCCCTTATTTGCTCCCTCAATGACCTCTTCTTCAGTCAAAGAGCTCTCTGATTCAAAGTCCTGATAAATCATCTAAGTCAACCCCCTTGTTGCATTCATCTAATGAACCTCCTATGGTCGAAGAAAAAATACCCCTACTGATTGATTCATCTCAAGATGAGGAGATGATAATGGAATTCCTGGGGTTGCACGATGGCATTCCCCTAGAGGATTACAATCAAGGATTGAATCTTGACTTCGATACACTTGCATATTGGGAAGAAGAAATTGATTCCTTTTGTTGGAACACTAAGAAAGATCCTAAGACCATGGAGGAGGATCTTATCTTTTCTTCACATCATTATTTATCTATCAAGATTCCTCCATCGTAATCCCACCTTGGGTCACCACTTGGTATCCCATCGTTTGCTCCTATATGTGGGGCACCTCCAAGTAGCCCTTCATCATCTATATGTGGCTCACCCCATGGTGGCCCATTTTATTTTATATGTGGCTCACCTTTAGGTAGCCCCTCTTTGTCTACACTGAGGGCACATCCTAAAACCCCCTCATCTTTGATTCTTAGGCCACGTCCTAACAACTCATCATCTTCTATCTATGGGATTTAGCTAGTCAGTCCTTCATCTTCAATATTAGGGCAACATTATTTTAGTCCTTTATCTTCAGTCTATGGGACACCTCTTGGTAGCCCATCCTCTTCAATTCTTGGACTGTATCCTTCACATCCATCATATTGTTCTTCTATCAATGATTGTGGCAAACCCACCATCGTTTCTCACAACAATTCTATATGTCCACTTTCTTCTCCCACTTTTCAGGATCAGACAAGTCACATAGTAGCTTATAGGAAACCAAAATAGTTCCTTCATTAGGCTTAGATTAATAATTCCAAGAGTTGTAAAGCTCACAATAATTTAAACAATCTTCACATTCATAATCAAATGCACTTCAAAAATGCACATCAACGCACCCATCAAGTATGTCACAAAGTGTAGAAATCTTTGGAAAGGGATGTCAAGCTTCCACACAAAAAATCCACGTTTCATGATAAAACATAGTCATCTATTGAGTATGAGCTCACCACGATCATTGAGATCGGGGATAATACGACTCTTGATAAACAAACATGCCTAGTCTTCCTTATAAAGGAAATTGCTAACATTGTTGTTGGATCTTATCACGCCAAGTGACCTTGTCGGTCCCACCTTTCAAAAAATATAAAATATAAAAAAATGAGAAAAAATTTCAAAAAAAAAAAAGGTAAACGAACACACATTGCAATTAGGTATTGCATATACATGGATGTTCTTTCTTCCCTTCCTTGCTATTCTTCTGGAAGTCTTCCTACCACTTTCATCCCTTCGGTGATATTTTGGTTAGCCTATTCACACACATTTTGTGATATTTATATCTATGGTATCCATTTGGCCTTAGTCTTTTATCACCTTAGTAAATTAAAGAATGACTGACCTCTTAGAGATCCTATCACAATCAACATCTAAAAAATTTGTTGCAAAGAAATTTTGGATATATTTATTGACACTAGCCAATGCCATCATCGCAATCACTTCCGCCTCCTTCCATCAAGCCATCAGTGGTTCTTAACCCCTTGTCAAACAAGAGATATGAAATAAGTTTTCAAAAAGAAAAAGAATCAATCAAATAAAAAAGCACAAAGCTGAAAGAAAAAAAAATTGATATATAACTCTCTCTTGGGGTATTTCCAATAATATCTATCAGGGCTAAGGACGCATGACTAGTAGTAGAGCAATGTTACAATTATAATCAAATACATCTCCATTAGGGCTATAGATGCCTCGCTGGTAGCGGAGCAATGTCCGACTCTCCTTCCGCAATCCATTCATAAAAACCAAAAAATCAACTTTGAAAAGTAAATCATTCCTACACATATGCTAGGATGTCTTCACTTGTTGTCTATCAAATCTTCCCTACAAGAGGTAATAAATTTTCATGTACACACACTATATCTCTATGAGGAAACATGATTAGTATGTTACCAAGTGTCTTTTTTTGGACCTTGTTTAGACTCTTACTCTAGTTTGTATCTTGTCTCATGATTCGTGCCTTTGGCTAATCATTTTTTTTTCATCGTGAGGCTTCTAAGATACATTTACAACATTGACATTATTCTTCTACTTCATTCAGAACATTCATGTGTATAATATTTCCTTTTTTCCATGTTTGAGGTCACCTTTGTCCCCTTCACTAAAATAATCTTCTATTTCTTTCTATCATGTGCTTCTTAGCCAGCTTACGCTGGGGGCATCCTTGTTCCTTCCTAACACATCATTGGGTTACGTTCATCAACATGTTGAACCTATCTATATTATCCCTATTCCAACTTCTACACGTGAATATTCCCCATCTAACGCTAGGGGAAATTACACATATTGACTTTCTTACGCACTCGCATGACATTCTTCCCTTGTACATCCCATCTGTCGATGGGGGCATCCTCGTTTCTTCATTTCCTATACATAGCTTCAAAAAAATTCTATAAAATAAAAACAAATTCAAATATGTTTCAAAAACTCCCAAAACATTCAAATATGTCAGCCGGAAAAGTCAAAACATCCAAATAAATAAACCGGCGAGACAAATTCAAAATCCCAAAAATTAGTAAAACAAATTCAAAACCACAAAATTATGTCATCATTTCGTATTTCACTTCAATACCTTTCCAACACAAAAAAAACGGAGTCATTTCGAGGTTGAGAGCAAAAGTTATGGCCTCCAGAAGATATGTAGTGCATTCAGTGTTGCACAGGCGCCCAAATGCCAATGCAATAGTCAAAAACTTCAAAAATGAGCTAAACACTACCAACACAGGTTAGCCAGGAACCCTTACATAGCACTACAGTCTCTCAGGTGCTCCCTTAACATGGACACACTTCACATAGTGCTCTCAGCTTGTGCATCATGCACAGGTGCCATGCATTTCTCCTTTTCTCCTGTGTAAGCACCTTTTCTCTCACGTGAGCTCCTTATCACACATATTGATATTGATTGGTCCCAATTTCATAGAATATAGATTCAAAATCAAAATTTATCTTACCATTGTGTAGTTTTCTTTGATACTTTTCCAACGCAAAAAAATGGATTGGTTTCGAGGTCGGGACAAAAAGTTATGGCCTCCAGAAGGTAGGTAGTGTACTTAGTGTTACACAGGCATGTGCCCTTACAGTCAGACACATGCAGCTCCTAGGTGCCCTTCAAACATGCCAGCACAGGATTGCCCAAGCGCCCATGTTTCCTAAAAAAATAAAAAAATAAAGACAAGAGGGTCAGCACAGGTGCATTTTCATGCTCGCTCACAAAATGCAAAAATCAATAATAGGGTTATGCATGTAGGCCTCAGGGCAAATTGATCATAAAAAGGTTGCTTATTGAAAGGTTGGATGTCAAAGGCACCCATTGGGCTTATCATATATTCTCCATGAAATCATTTCTTCTCCATTATCATTTATTCCATTACTAATGCGTATTCACAAATAACATTGCGCAAGCCATAAATTTTGCTCTCGACCTTGAAACGACTATCATTTGTTTTGCATTGGAAAGGTATCCAAGCAAGATACACAATGGTAATATTAACCCATTTTAGATTCTATCCAAAAAATTATAGTTTTTCGATCGTATTGAATGGCTTGCATATCAACCAAAGACACTGTATGCACCTGCATTATCCTTAACATCAAAATTGGTCTTGCAAAAAACCTAGTTATGCTTGTCTGTATGTTCTTGCTTGTTAACTTGTCTCAAAACATGTGGATAATCAGACACCTAAATTAATAAATTTGGGCAATCTTATTGCCAAAACGCACGCAAATCGCTCTCATTCTCACCAATTCCGTTATAATTAGTGATTTCCACTAATTAACTAACGTTTCTTACCACTTTGGTCATTTACAAGCACTTCATTTATCACCAAACCTCTTTCGCATTTAGGATGCCACTTTACGATGAATCGTAAGTCAGAATGCTTTCCAAATTCGCTCTTCAAAACAAACAATTAGCATTATTAGCTAATTAAGCCTATTTTGCCCTTGATTTGGTCAATATGCCCTATTATTGTGCTCAAACCCCTCTTAACCACTCAAACATGGGACACCCCATGATCACCTCCACAACATCCATCATGGATTCAAAAGCTTATCCTAGCCTCCTAGTTGACCCTAACATAGGTTGATTAAGGCTTCATATACAATCTTAATCACTTGTAATTCACTAATACGTGATTAGTAAAGCTTAATCATGATTAACAATTCTAAATCTACTTTGCACATTTAGTCCCACATGCACCAAAATAACTAGTTTTCCTAAAAAGGAAAAACTATAAATCAGAGTAATGTAATTCCTTATAAGTATACAAATGTCATTTGATTTGCATCTCATATAACACATGTGAGAGAGGAAGTTCAAACCCTTGCCTGAAACCTTCAACAAGGTTAGTAGATGAATAATCTAAAGTGCACTTAAAAAGTCACTTGGAGAGGTCATTTCACCATTGTTTGGAGTAACAACCATAACCATGTGAATGTGCATGTCTTAGGATGCTATAAATAAATGACATATAAGTAAGCTAACTAGCATGTGTAATAAAGCAACGTTTAATTACAACTTGCAAAAGTAAACATACTAGTAAAAACAACCATAATATGTAGTATGTTACATGGATGGATGGAATAGCTAAATGCAAAATGGAGTGATAGGAGCCACATGTCCCTCGAGTAGATTTTGTTAAATTCTATGTAGCGTTTGGGGTTCATTTTTTTGCCGCCTCAGTAGTCATAGAATTTACCGTAAACAAGAGTGTGTCATTAGGAAATGGTTGAATAGTGTGTGTTGGTGTCTAATGTGTTGTGAGGAATGTGTAGGTGTAGTGATGAGATGCGTACCTAACGACGAGTGTTAATGGAATTCGATTAGATTTACAGTAAATGTACAACAACAAATTGTACATGCCTTGACAATACTCTCTTCTATTCAGCACAGTAATGCGGCTTCAGTATCTAATATTATTGCAAACTATCTCATTAAATTATCCGGGATATTACAAAGTTTATATATGGTGGCAGTACATTTTCCTATTATACTAGGAAACCTCCTCTAACGTTCTCCAGCTATCATTGATGAGTTGTTAATACAACTCTCAACATACTCCTAGAATAGTGTTATTGTTACTCACGTAACAATACACACCTGCTCTAAATAATAATATTATAAACAACTTCGTAATATGAGTTATTATTACAACTCAATTAATTTAGCCAATGTAAATATTATATTTCATGTAACAGAGGTGTGCGTGAACCCTATAGTCGAAGTGTTTATCATGACCAAATGAATGTCTAAGTGATGATTTAGTTTAAGCATATATCACTATACTATGAATAGATGATTGATGATTTAGCCCTAAGCATATAGGTCACTATAAGATGGAAAAGAGGAAGTGGTGATGTAACCTAAGGTGTATACCAATACATAATGATATGCAATAGGTGATGATTTAGCCTAAAGCATATGCCACTAAGTTGGAAACTGTCACATGATGAAAGGTAAAATAGTAAATGTGTGATGAGTATAAGGTCCATTTGATTTGTAAACCCTCAAACATTCGAGTATGGACTAAGGAACTAAAAGTGTGTCATAGGCTAGTGATACAACACATAGAAGATACTGTAGTATGTGTAAGGATGAAAGACAACCATGTAAGGAGTAGAATGTGTCAAATGTACCATGTATAAGACGTAATGTACAATGGTAAATTACAAAGTAGTATGCATGAGGAGTAGTATGGAATGTAGTAGATGCAAGTATGTATGATGAAGACTAAAATGAGGTAAGATGCACAAATGTCAAAATATTATAGACTAAGTGGAGAATGTATGGTGTATGACGCATAATGTATGAATAGGTGTAGTGTGTGGGATTCATGCAAAGTAATACCTCAACAGTCAAGTGTGAACTGACTCATAAGAGTGTCATTGGGTAATAAAACACTAGAATGAGGATGCCTAATAAATATATGAAAATACAACAATGATAGATCCTTTGTAGACTATGCTAAAAGGAGGTGGGGGGGAAGGTGGACATGTCATGCCCCCCAAGTGTTCATGTTGAATGAACAAACTATCCAATTATGGTGAAGGACAAATGTCCTTCATTTGATATAGGAGATGAAAGCACATGACCATGCTTTAAGAGTGGTGGTGTCTGATACTGACAATTTACATGTGCCCGAATCCTTATAGGAAGTGGTAGTCACCTATGGTAAGGAGATCGAGGAGGTCGATGAACACCTATGTGAAAATCGTGACCTAGGAGGCGAAGGATGTGTTTCCACCCTAGTGTGTTATGGTTCATCATCGGATTTTTGCACTTTTTTTCCTCCTTAACATCCACTACTATCACACTTTATCAGATCCACACTTTGTCGTCTTCGAATTGGCACAGCTAGGTGTAAAATGTGCATTAGATCTGACATGGCCTATCGAGTACACTATATCTTGCATCTACTGTTATGACATACTCAAGCAGGGGGTCTCGAAAACATAAAGTGTGGATGGTGGAATGCCTTTGAGAGTGAAAAATCACCCACTTTGGGTATTTATTTGAGTCCTCATCACATTCATAGTATTCATATGATTTAGCGATGCAAAGAAAAGTACTAATTAAGACCATGTCTTTGGCCACCCTTGAATGAAGGTGCTTTCATGATTTCCACTATCATGGTCTAACAGGCCCTTACATGCTAACTAGAAGTTCCTTTTTAGCACCTCAACATTTGGGATCATCATGGATATATAATTTGCCTAGAGTAGATAGATGATAACCACCATGAGCGCCCTCGTCCTCTCTGAGCGCCCTTGACCAATCAGTATACGATGGATTGTTCATGGACTTTATTGGGTCAGTATTCTATCCAATTTAAGCATCTTATATTTTTGTGTAGTAAAAGAAAATTTCGCAGGTTAATCTTGATCACATAATGTCATGAGCAAGTGTAGATGCATCAGTATTAGCAACTATAAAGTTATGTGATCATAATAAAGGAGCAGGCAAAGCACGATATATATGCATTAGCTTATAGCCATCAATAACTTGGTTGTCATCCATTAAGCATCCATAGAGCTCTATTTCATCCATTCTGAGTGTCATCCAAGGTTGACACAAGGGTTACTTTGATGTCTGCATACACTTCATAGGAGCTCAATTTCATTATATGTCCATGCATAACATCTATTACATTGATTTACATCTAGCTGTTTGAAACATTGCTCAGTTCAATGTACAACACGTTGACAAGAGCCACCTAGGGCATGATTCGTCATACATTGTGGCACATATGAGCCACATTAGGTCTAAGATTCAATAGTAGTGCAACGCTCAGCTAATAGGATTTCTTTCAACCAGTTGTGACAACTAGAAGTACAGTCGTGCATAAGGAAATTTTGTAAAGCTATTCTTTTTAAGATTTGATTGAATCTCTTTGAGGAGTTTTGTAGGTAACATTATTTTATTGAATGTTTCTGGCGCCTCTGCGGGATTCGTTGTGCGACGTCATAGCAGATTTTCAAAGGAGAACAACGATTAGAAAACCTCGCAACCACTCAGAGTCATGGTATTTCGAAGAATTTCCGCAAACATAAGAGTTTGCTTTCAGATAACTTAGGTCTAGGGCATACCTGATGAAGTGCTAATGAGAGGTCTCAAAGCATGAAACTCTCTTGATCTAGGACAGATTGTTAGCTCGCACACTTTTCTGAGACTTTGTGTGTACGTTGGCCATCCCCTAGCTTTATTCATATGTTCAGCACTTCAGAACAATCCAGATTTCAGCTATGATGCTCAACTAAGGCTCCTTCTTACCCTCTTTACAAGTTGAGGGTTTCACATTTTATTACTTGATGTGTAATTTTAGTATGTGTAATTACTACATTTATTTACTGCTACAATAGCAATCAAATTAGGCATATATTTCCATATTTATCATGTAGATCGTAGCTCCAACTCGTTTCATAGTCTTAGAGACTCCTTTGAGTTGGCTAACCTAGATAACTTATGGTCAACCTCTTTTCTAACTCTTGACTTGGCACATGATATACTTAGTCGATTTTTCTTGAACCGTTGACCATGATGCCATTTACCAAGTGGGGAGCTCTAGGAGTCACTGAAGTTTGGAGGAATTCAAAATGTGGCTCATTTAGGGTGTCACCAAGTTGTCACTGTTTTCCAGTCAGGTCTTATCCTTACACTGGAGATCTACATACATAATTATACTTTTGTAGTTCACGTAAATCAACCCTAGTTAGATCATTTTTAGAGAGATCTCATCACACAATCTTTACTGTCCTAGGAAGATGGCTCATTGTATATGGGTAGTAATATGCTAAGTAACATTACTTAGTAGGGTCAGGCATAGAAACAAAGTCATTCGCGTAAGTACCTCGGCATATAGTGTCCCTAACCTCTATGCTCTCACCGCGTTGAGTCTCCTTCTGCATAGTTACAGCCTTACCTGGACTGTAGGAAGATTATTGTTACACTTACCTATGGTGGCCTCATCCCGTGCAACATATGGTATCCACCAGCATGTATCTACATATTGTGGATGTGCAAAAATATGAGCATTGCACATTCCCTGGGAAAATTTCATTTTTATGCCCAATAGGTCCTATCAGTTTAAGCCATGGTGCTTATCATGACAAAATACCTAGAATCAAGGTTGGGTTTGATGTAATGTGATCACTATGTGATTTAACAAAAAATAGAATTTTGTATGCTAAATCGTAATATTGCAGAGTTAATAGAATGTTACACTATGATAAAAAACTACTTGGATGCATAGATGACATAAACAACAAGCTAAATAAAATATGAAACCCTAAGTGTAAGAGAGAGAAGAGAGTGACTTAGCTGATTCATAATTGTCCTAGAATGTCAGCTGTGCAGATCTGGAGAAACTGCTGAAACATGAAAGGGATCTATGTCGTCACCATCTGAGAACAGTAAATTCTGGAACTATTGGATAAGATCCTAGATTAGGGTGCCTAGACTTGGTTAGGAGCGCCTGGGTGTCAGAGTCCTTTGCTAGGTGCCTCTGACTGCGCAAGAACTTGGAACCTAATTTTTTTGGTATCACAAGGTTGTCGCTGATGGTCGTTGTTGGTTGCCTGTATGTCGTTGGATGATCGATTGAGTTCTCCTATATCCTAAAAAGAGATGATGACCTGCAAAACCATCAATACTACATCAAATCCAAAAAAAGTGAACATGCAATACTAGGAGTCGGACTAACCCTAGCGGTCACCCAACTGAGTGAACTTACGACTGAGAACTACACTACATCTCAGACTCCATGTAGTTCTTGTGCATGTGTGATAGAATCGTTCACTAGGAATCCTTTTTGTGAGTGTAATTGATAGCGGATGATAGCTAGATGTACCAATGTAAATAGACATGTGGATGGTAAAATGAACTTCCACTTCCTATGCAATGTATGTAGAAAATGTAGTCCCTTGTCCCTTGAATGAAAGCTAGATGAATGCCTTTGATGCTCTTAGATGTCTTTGGATGCAACCTTAGGTGATGATAATAGATGCTTAGAGATTGATCCTTTATTATGGTCACATAAATTTTTATTTATATGACTCACTAGGTTGAATTTCATAATTGATAACTGGAAGGCCGACCCATAAGAAAATAAGATGTACAAAAGATAAAAGAAGCCCAAAAAGAATGAGTAAGGTGGAAAGATATCAGGGGTTCCCAGAGGGGACAAGGGTGTTTGGGCAGTGGTGTCCATGGTCATGAAAGATAAGCACGTAAAGTACCGATTGGGCTATAGGTTGTAAAAGACCATAAAGAAGATAAGAAACAAAGAAAGTGGCGAAAGATAGCTATCAATTACTAGTTTTCTCGCTTAGGAATCATATGAATACAAGTATAATTTTAGGACCTAGAAAGGTACGCAAGTGTGTGATTTTGTCTCTACATAATGTCTTATTATGCGTAATAATCTCAATTATAATCTCCTTCTAGGTAATCCTTGGTTACATTTTATACACGCAGACCCTTCTACCCTCCATGCGAGAGTTAAATTCTTACTTGAGGGTGTAGTATATGATGTTTTTATTGATCATTCCCTCTTTACTTTTTGTGACATTATTAAGCATGAGCACACATATATTCCTAAGGATAACTCTACCAATCCTATTACTGATTATAATGCCTATGACATTGGTTATTAGCATTTATATTACATGGTTTTTCTAGCTCATGACTTGGTAGAAATGGTTAAGGTATTACTGAGCCTATTTATCTTTCTGAACAATTTGATAAGGTTGGCATAATTTTTTATCCTCATTCATCTATGACCCTTTCTTAGGGAACCCACTTTCTTCTTGCCAAATCTGTCTATGGATTTTTTCACCACTACACACTCACATACACATCAGTTACTTCATCCAAACCTCATTTATTAAAATTACCTCTCCTGATCTACCATTATTAGATGAATTTCATAACGATGAGTCACTCTTATAGTACATTAGATCCTATGACCACTTCCCTTTTCATCACCACAAGAAGAGGTTCCCTCATTACTTGCATGCCACCGCATACTTTGGTGAAATTGATCCCACCAATATGAATATAGATGCTCCTGATACTATACCTACCCAACCATATGTTGAATACCGGTCTACCCTACTCAATAAAAAAACTACACCATACAACTTGGGAAATGACAAAGATCCATGCTTACTTCTTTTATAAGCCTTTCTTAATGATACTAAGTGCGATGATATTCCGAAAGTGTTGTAGAATTTTTGTGATCTAATTTTCTTGGAACTATAGTGAAATGTCTATGGTATCAATCCCTCCATAGCCATACACAACATCCTATTTCATGAGGGTGTTAAACCTCATACAATAGAAAATTTGTGAAAAATGCACCCATGAGTGGCCTTGTTAGTCAAAGAAGAAATCCAACATTTATTGGATGTAATATTTATTCACATAATTGATTACCCACAATGGGTCTCTAATATTGTCCTTGTGATGAAACCTAATGGGAAGGTTCATTATTGTACTAAATTTCATGACCTTAATAAATCCTCTTCCAAGTATAGTTTCCTTTTACCACTCATTGATACTTTTGTTGAGTCCACTACTAGTCGTGACATGCTTTCCTTTATGGATGGGTTTGTTGGCTATAATCAAATCAAAATCAACCCTGTTAACCAAGAAAATATATCCTTCACAACACAATGGGGCACCTTTGTTATATTTTCATGCCCTTTGGACTTAAAATTCTGGAGCTACATACCAACATGCAATGACTCACATATTCAACGATTATATACATAAGATCATTAAGAATTACATTAATGATGTTATTTCCAAGTCAAAGCACTATGCCCACCATACTCAGGACATTCTTATATTTTTTTACACACTTAAGACAATATAATGTATGACTTAATCCTAAAAATGTGTTTCTGGTGTTTCTATTGGGAATTTATTATGCTACATCATTTCTTGACACAGTATTGAGATTTATCCACATAAAATTTGAACTATTGTAGACATGCCTCCTCCTCGTAACCTTCATCAGTTATGTTCACTACAAGGTAACATCCAATTTATTCAACAGTTCATTGCACAATTAGCTGACAAAACCAAACCCTTTACACGACTAATGAAGAAAAACACTAAGTTTGCATGGGAAGACAATTATCAATATGTTTTTATGATATCAAGGATTATTTACTTAAACCACATGTCTTAACCCCTCTTGTTTCTAATCAACCTTTACTTTTATATATCTTTTCCACCTTTCATGCATTAGGAGCCTTGTGTGCCCAACATGATACAACTCATCAAGATATGTGTCATTTATTATATTAGTTTTATATTGAGAAATTGTGCCTTGGTCTTATCTTTGTCACTAATAAGTTACATCACCGCATGATCAATACTGAAATTCATGTCATCACTAAAGTTGATCCATTTCGCTACCTGTTTTCCTGAACTCACTTATCATGTCATTTAGATTATTGGGTCATGTTGCTTATAAAATTTGATCTCAAGTTTATTTCACAAAAAGTTATTAAAGGACAAGTTATAACATACCAAAAAGTTGAGGCACCTATTGACGATCCTCTCCCAGTTTGCGATGCTTTTCTTGATGACTTCGTTGTTTACATTATCGACATTAATATTTAGACCATGTACTTCAACGAAACTCGGTGTACCACCGGGGCTGAAGCCGACGCTGTCTTTATCAAACCGCATAGTAAACCTGTGCCCTTTGCTTAACGGCGAGGCTTCTCTTGCACGAATAATAATGTTGAGTACAAAGCACTCACTATAGGCTTATTTGTCACTCACACTCTTCATATACATCATATTCAAATTTTTGGTGACTTGCAGCTTATTGCTAATTCAATGGTACATATGAGATGAAAGAAGATAAAATCATTCCATATCGTATTGTTGTTAAAGACACCCTCGCTACGTTCAATTCTTACACCATTGATGTTATCTCACACAAGGAAAATCGACATGTTGATGTAATGGACATCACTTCTTCTCTTATCCCTCTAGAAATTACTGATGACCATACTCCATTTATCATTCATCATTTGTGTTGTCCCTCTATCGAATCTTTCACAATAAAGGATCTACAAGTTCTTGTTGTTATACATAGTGCTAAAAATCCTGAATGATACACTCATATATAAAAATTCCTCTACTAGTAAGCTTTACTTGACAATATATCCCCACAAGATGCACATTAGTTGCACTATGACGCCACATGATATGCGATCATTGGCAGTTCTTTATTTAAATGTGCTTTCAATGGTAGCCTCCTCTGGTGTTTGGGGCTCAATAATATTCCACTTATTTTATCTCAGATACATGACAATATATGTGGTGGACACTTTAGTGCCAAGGCTATGTCCCAAAAGCTACTAAGAAAAGGTTAATATTGGCCTAATATGGAGCATGGTTGCATGGAATACGCTAAATGATGTGATAAATTCCAACATCATAGTAACAACCTACACCAAACACCAACTTATGAGTTACAACATATTGTATCCCTATGGTTTTTTTTCTATGGGGATTTGACCTCATTGGAAAACTAAATGTTGAATCGATTGAAGGACAAAAGTTTATCATCATCGCTACTAAATATTTCACCAAATGGGTCTAGGCTACACCTTTACACACTACCACTAGTGAAGATATATGTTAGTTTATCAATACACATATCATTAAATGGTTTGGGGTTCCTTCTGTGACCGTGACTTACAATGGATCATATTTTAAAAATCGCGATGAAAAAATTATGCACTAAATATAAGATCAAACACACATTTCCACCCCTTATTATCTTCATGGTAATGTCCAAGCCAAAAATACTAATAAAACAATCATCAAAATTTTACGTGATATTGTTGACCAATGTGGTGATGACTTGCATAATTATATGTTATATTCAATGTGGGTTTACCGTACAAGAGTGTGTACCCCTACCAATGTCACATTGTTTTCTCTTGTATATGAAACGAAAGCAATTATTCCTTTAGAACTTGAAATCCCATCATTACGAGTTTCACTTAAAAATATCCTCTAGGATAATGAATACCGTGAGAAATGACTACATGAGATAGAAATACTTGACTCTCACCATGTACAAGATTTATAACACCTTCATGCTTACGAAGAACACATCAAACATGCATACCATGTAAAGGTCCACCCATGGGAATTCTGTATTGATGATCTAGTACTCAAATAGAATCAAAAGAAAACTAACGCAAAACCTTCCCTTAAAGGAAAATTTAAACGCAATTGGCTTGGCCCATACGTTATTACTGAAAAAATTGGCCATGGTGTTTATTGCCTAACAACCCTCTTGTGTAAACCCATCAAAAATCCCATGTGATTAAACTAAAATGGAAAATAGAGCGTCTAATTTAGTTTAATCTAATGTTATGCAAAATAGTAAATAAAAACTAAATAAATAAAAGAAATGACCCAAGCAACAAAATAAATTAAATTTGAAACCCTAATGTGCAAGAAGAGTTAAAAATGCCTTAGCTGATACACAGACTTTTTGGGACTATGTTGCAGTGAAGACCAAATGAACAAATTAAAGGAACGACCACACGAGACCTCCAGAAAGTGTAGATCTGAGTTGTCTAAGAAGACTAGGGAATCTGGAGAGGGATGGGGGTGCCTAAGGAACTTTTGTCTAATATCTGGGTGCACCCTGGTCTACAGAAATGACCAGAGAACCTCCTCCAAAGTGTCATTGAGTGATTCCTGTCCTTCACTTCCTAATGTGTGAATGTCATTGAATTACGTTAGATGTCACTGTAAATCAGAGATGAAGAAAACACCTGTAAAACCCCACGAAAAGCATCAAAACCCTAAAAAAGTAAAGATGCATATGAAGGGGTTAGACTTTCCTCAGCTACCAAATGGATGGACTTATCATTGAGTGTTGCACTACATCTCAGACCCAATGTATTTCTAGTGTGTGTGTGTAAATCGTGCCCTAGGTGCTCTTGTGCCAGTCACACTTTGTGAGTAGCGAGCAATAACTAGATGTAGAATGTAAATAGATGGTGCATGGAATAAAATTAACTCCCCTCCTATGAAGTGTGATGCAAAAAACCAGCCTTGTGTCCCTTTTGATGGAGCTAGATGGATGCAAATGGAGTAGTAGAAGCCTTTGATGGATGCAACCTTAGGTGATGGTAGTAGTGCTTAGTGTTTGGTCCCTCATTATGGTCTCATAACTTTATATTTATATGGTTCTCTTGTTCTAATTTTTTAATTAACCCATGAAAAGGTTGACCACCAAAAATATGAAAAGCTCAAATGGCTAGAAAGTTCCCAAAAGATGAGAGTAAAGTACAAAGAGGATCAGGGCGCCCCAGAGGGGACCATGGCAGTTGGGGTGCCCCAGTCCTAGTTGGGCACCCTTGTCAGAGATAGGATGAATGTAAAATGACAAAATAGACTGGGAAAGTGCATGCAGAAGGTCAGAAATACATGACAGAAAGCAAAGTAAAATGGCCAAAGGCCATGCGTTAATTAGTACTTTCTTCACTCAAAAACCATATGAATAGTAATATGAGACTGGGACTAAATAATACCCAAAGTGCATGAGTTAGCGACTAAATTTTCCTCCACTTTATGTTGGTGAGCATAATTCTCGGTAACATAAAGTAGATAGAGATGTGTACCTGATATCCATGTAGAGTGATGTAGAAAGCGTGTTGAGGGACTAGACAAAGCATGGAGTGAGAAAAAGATGGAGCAAGGAGACTAAAGATGCAAAAAGTGTAAAAAGTGATGAGAGTGAACCTAGGGAGGAAGCACGTGTATAGCTACCAATGTGTGTGATGTACGTGCATGTTATTATGAAGTGTGAATGGTGTGATTATGATGTTGTTTTTGTTTGTTGTTGACTACTTACTTCCCATATGAACGGACCTGCAAAGGAGAATATGATCAAGTAGTCAAATACGCATGTATATATGTAAAAACTACATGTTTATAGTAAAAATATTGTAATGGAAGTATGAAAATGCAAAAAGGAACATGTGCACCTGATCTGTGATGAGCAAAAATATGTAGAAAAAGGATATCCTATAACTTTTTGTGAAGTGCAAGTTTTTTGGGCAGTCTAATGCCACTGTGGCCCAAGAAGTGTAGGGAGAAAGGTGTGTTATTCTCCAACCTATAACTGCTTCCTTGAGAATATGAAGAGATCTCTATACTTCCTGGTTTTTTGGGTGATTCGACGCGTTGGCCGAAGTAGTGTAGGGAGGAAATTCTGTTGTATCCTCCAACCTGTAACTTCTCCCTAGAATGCTAAGGACAACTTATCCTGTAAAATTCATTGTCTATCATATTTCTATGGATTGGTCTAAACCCACTCGCCTTATAACCCTTTATGTCAAGGACGAAAAACTGTAAAACTAAACTATACCAGTGTAGTGTGTAAACCCAAATGATGCCCCCCCTCTTTGGGGGTGCATGTGACGTCGCAAATAGGAGTATGTGGCCCCAAAAGAGGACCGACCACATAAACTGTGATCTACGGGGGAAGGGAATGTTCTTAGTAGAAACCAAGGCATACACAAACAAGTGGCTAGAAACAAGTGTTAGTACTAACAAACATGCATGTAGAAAAAAAGTGTAAGCTACGCAAACAATGTGTAAGCTAGAATGCAAGTAAACACACAAAAATCCAAACATAGAGTGCGAAAAGTGGGTTACAAACATGGGACACCACTCATGATGTTGCAAGACACTCAAGGCCATAGTGGTTGCATACAAACAAACAAGTGTGCATATGAAACAAAGGGAAATGCCCACAAATAATAACAAACAAGTACAAACAACAAAATAGTCATGGAAGCAAGTAATCCTGAAAAACAAATGTTGCACTTGAAGCACCTGTTAGCATCTTAGAAAGATAACCCATATGTGAAAAATGTGAATAATCCATAAAGTAGGGTGCTAAGTACAAAATGAAGCAATAACACCTGTAGTATACAAATTTAGAAGCCCCTAGTGGCCATTTTGGGACTAGTAGTAGCAAAGCATCCATGTTGCGTGTAAGAGACCTGTATCTGCGATCACAACTAGACAAGGATGTGAACGCACATGTGTGTATGGTAAAGATAAGGACATACAAGAGATCTATCTATCATGTGTAGTAAAGTGAAACATGTACAATCAGATGTAAACAAAAGTAAATGCAACCAAGATATGCAACATGTTGTGGATGAATGTAATGGAATGTGAAGTGAATGATAGGAACCATGTGCCCCCCGAGTGAATGGAATTGTATGTAGTGAGGTTCATTTAGTTTTCCCCCTCAACAGTCAAGAATGAACCATAAACGAGAGTGCATCATCGGAATGGTTGAACTGTGTGTTGTGTGTAGCGCATTATGACGAGTGTGTATGTGTGTTGATGATATGTGACCCAGAGATTATATGTGCATGACTCTATAGCCGAAGTGTATATCATGACAAGATGATCGAAGGAGTGATTATTTAGCCTAAATCGTACATCACTACAGGATGAATAGAGGGAGTGGTGATGTAGCCTAAAGCGTATACCACTACAAGATGAATAGAGGGAGTGGTGATGTAGCCTAAAGTGTATATCACTACAAGATGAATAGAGGGAGTGGTGATGTATCCTAAAGCATATACCACTACAAGATGATGGAAGAGGTGACCATTTATCCTATAGCATATGTCACTAACCTAGTAATGTCACATGATATAAGGTTGATTGATGAATGCGTGAATGTGATAAGGTCCATTTTTAATGTATACCCTCAACAGTCCACTATGGACCGTGAGTCTAGAGTGCATCGTCGGGTAGTGAGTGCGGCATGTACAAGTAGATGTGTATAGTATGTGATGATGAGAGACGACCATGTGATGTGTAAAATGTGTAATATGCAATGTATAGGATGCAATGAAAGGTGTGTAGATGTGTGAAATGTAATATGTATGATGAATATTTTGTAATGCAAGACTCGTAGATGATATAGGTACGATGATTGACTTAGAATGTGTATGATATGCAAATGAGCAAAGGTTGAAATACGAATGATGTAGAGTAACTTGAAGATGTAGTATGCAAGATGTGAGATGTACTGTAAGATGTGTGAAGATTCACAATGTGTAGTGTCTATTGTGTAGTGTGTGGGGTTCATGTGTATAGTATGCCCTCAACATTCAAGTGTGAACCGAAGCACAAGAGTGTGTCATCGGGTAATGACGATGCTAAGATGTGTGATGAGTATGCGTATGTAAGGAGATTGATGTATGATGATGTGAAGATGAGAGATATGTTAATGTTAAGATGGGGGTATTGTGTGGATGTTATGCCCCCCAAGTGTATAATATGAAGAATGCAATCATGTAATGTCATATATAAGGTCATCACTGTCTGGATCGAAGCCATATGGTGTTGCATCAGAAACCATATAGGCTATAGTGTCAGGTTGGCTGTGTAATGAGCCACTAAGGCCTAGATGGTGCATGCCCATAGCATATTCCTCATCAATGAATAGAGGGAGTGGACATCCATGTGTATATCATCAAGTTAGGTTTTGTGTATAACCCAAAAAATAACTGTTGCAAATGAATATACGACTGAAGGGCATAGGAAATGAGATATCAATATGATTAGGGTCCAATGTGCCCCTTATATATGTAAGACAAGACTCCCCTAATGTGAGTGGAGAAGAGTGAGGAGTGCGTGATAGATAGACTATAAGATGGAAGACACGTAAACCATAAACAGTAGTGATAGTGATGAAGCCATAATATAAATGAGGATCATGAGTAGGAGGATAGAGGTCCTCAAAAGTGAAACTGAGCTGAGTTAAACCATCATGTGAGCATATAGTGACATCACAAGTAGGATCAAATGGAATATGTTCCCAATATGAATCATTCATGAAAATGGTACATGTGAATGGTGACTATGCTAATGAAGGTGGTGCATGTGAAGGTGTAGGATAAAGAGTGACATCCAAGTAGAGTAGGATAGTCCCTTGATAAGGAATCATAGCATTAGTAGTATTAGTGGAGGCGATGGTGTATAGAAATATTACATCTATCACACAAATAACACCTTTAAGTGGCAAATAATGGTGGTAGTTCTTCCATGGGTTAAGGATAATGATAGTATTAGTGCGTGGAAGTAGGAAGAGTAGTACTAAGATCTCAGTCACAATATTGGTAAGGGTCATAGTCATGAAAAATAGTATATTCAATGCCTTCGTGTATGAATTTGACACAGTGATGGACAATGTAAGCAATGGTTTGCATGGCATGAAGCCATGTTCTACCAAGAAAATAATTATAGGAGACTGGAAAGTCAATGACAAAGAATAAAGTGTTAATAGTTTTTAGCTCTATTGTGATATGTAATGTAATATGACCAACACATGGACAAATAGAACCATCATATGCACATAGTGAAAGACAAGATGGACTAACATCACAAGTAGAAAGATAAATCTTCTCAATAAATGATATGGGACATAAGTTGAGTTCATATCCGTTGTCAATTAATTGTACACTTAACACCCATATTGAGAATGTGAATCATGATATGCAAGGTGGGTCATTTTCATTAAAGTGTTGAGATCTAACAATGAGGATTATATTTGAAATGTTATGTATTGAGAAAATGCATCAACAAAATTTTTACGAATGCATAGTCAACAACTAACAAGAAGATGTTGGAATCTATTTCTTAAATCAGGATGTTCAAGAAATTAATCATTAAGAAAAATACTCATGATGACTAGAATCTAAGGGGACAAGAAAAGAATGAGGATCCTATAAGCATGAAGATCGAAGTGGGGTTCACAAAAATGATTACTAAAATGGAAAATAAAAACCTAATTTAGATAAACCCGATGCTATGTAAAGTAGTAAATAAATAGCTAATAAAGTGTAAGTAAATGAGCCCAAAGAACTAATAAATGAAATGTGAAACCCTAATGTGTAAAAAGGGTTAAGAAATCCTTAGTTGATTTGCAGATGTGTTGGGATTATGTCACAGTGAAGACCAAATGAAAAAAATGAAGGAATGGCCACAAGGGATCTCCAAAAATTAGATCTGAGCTTTCTGAGTAGACTGGGGCATCTGGAGAGGGATGGGGGCACCTAGGACGCCCTGGTCTGAGATCTGGGCCCCTTGGTCTACAGAAATGACTAGGGAACCTCCTATGAGGTGTCGTTGAGTGACTTCCTACCTTTGTCTTCGCTTCCTGTCACGTGAATGTCATTGAAATACGATTGTGATGTCACTGCAAATCAGAGATGAAGAAGAACCTATGCAAAACCCCAAGAAAAATCATCAAAACCCTAAAAAGAAAGATGCATATGAAGGGGTCAGATTATCCTCAACTACCAAATGGATGGACTTATCACTTAGTGTTACACTACATCTCAAACCCAATGTAGTTCTAGGTGTGTGTGTGTGTGTGTGAAAATCGTGTCCTAGGTGCTCTTGTGCCAGTCACACTTTGTGAGTAGTGAGCAATAACTAGATGTAGAATGTAAATAAATGGTGCATGGAATAAAATTAACTCCCCTCCTATGAAGTGTGATGCAGAAAACCAGAATTTGTCCCTTGTGATGGAGCTAGATGGATGTAAATGGAGTTAGTAGAATCCTTTAATGGATGCAACCTTAGGTGGAGATAGTAATGCTTAGTGTTTGGTCCCTCATTATGGTCTCATAACTTTATATTTATATGGTTCTCTTTATCTAATTTCGTAATGAACCCCGGAAAAGGCCAACCACCAAAAACATGAAAACACAAATGACTAGAAAGTTCCCAAAAGATGAGAGTAAAGTGTAAATACGATGAGAGTTCACAGAGGGGACCAAGGCACCTGGGATGCCCCTATCCTAGCTGGGCACCCCAATGAGAGATATGATGAATGTAAAATGAAAAACAAATTGGGAAAGTGCATGTAGAAGGTCAGAAATGACAACAGAAAGCAAAGTGAAATGGCTAAAGGACATGGGTTAATTAATACTTCCTTAACTCAAGTATTATATGAATAGTAGTATGAGATCCGGACTAAATAATACCCAAAGTGCGTGATTTAATGACTACATCGTGAACGTTATGAATCTTAAGGAATACTACACATAGTCACATCACTTGTCACACTTGGGGGGCATATCATTTCCCCCTCATTATCCGGTGACACACTATTGTTCTAGTTTCAAACACAACATTTAAGGTCACACTTACCTACATGAACCTCCCTTTGCACACATACATTGGGGGGTATCCTTGCCTCCCTTCCCTCTCTTAAGATATCATATTATAATAATACAAAAACATTCAAATATTGGTAAAACTACAAAAACATTAGCTTAGATATTGGTTGGATGTGTCCTTGCTTGCTTATATTAATCTATGTTGCATTTTTCCTATCATGCTACTTTGTTTCACAGTATGTTCTATCTTTTTACATATACACATGCATGTTCACATGGTACTTTGAGGTGAATGCAGACTACTTATATGTTATCACACGATGCGTGATGTTTGACATTGTTCTCTACTAGTCCCACCGAGGCTCCTAGGGCATCTACATTTCCATCCCTTTCCATATTCAGGTGTTATTATCACAATATCTACTACCAGTGTCATGTTTATTTTCAGATCTATACATTGTGACATACTATAAATTATTCTAACATGTTAACATGTGCTTTATGTGTAGCATTTTTCTTACAGAGTTGCTTCTAATATCGATATCGAATTCACTTGTATCTTGTCTTCTATATTTGTGTCTTGTTTGTGGGATTTGCCCTATGCTTGATTTTTTGTTTTCTTATACAGCCTTGAAGGCTCCAAGTGTCTTGCAAAATCTTGAGTGGTGTCCCATGTATTTAGCCAGCTACTTGTTGTTTTCTTTGTTATGTTATTGTGTGTTTTGACTAGTTTCTATTACATCATGTCATGTTTGTTTATCACGAACATGTTATGCTAGTTTTTCTCATTAATATGCATGTGCCATGGTGGTTACCATGCACATTCCCTATCCCCCCTACATGATTTATATTTCAGGTGTGCACATCAACTTTAGTTTTCTCCATTTGGGTCACGATCGCATTCGTTTATCTCACACACCGTAAACGAGTGGGGGCAATCATTGGGTGATTATTTCACCCTCTTAATAGTCCAAAAGCTAAAAAAACATAATGATACACAATAAAATATTACCAAATAAAAGCTAATGAAATGGTTTAGAATCAAATTTGGGCCAAAAACATCACATGGACGGAAGCACCCAGTATAGACAGAAATAGTGTGCGATAGTGTCCCACATGGGTTGTTATGTCTTGGGGGCAAAATAAGTACATTACATGTTAAAAAAGATCTTAGTGACATGTTTTATCAGAATATAGTAATAAATACTTAGTTACATGTTACTATTTAGTGCAACGGGAACAAAATCAGTGGCAAGTTTCATACTTTGAGTAAGGGAACTAATTACTCTTCTTTCTCGGTTTACATATTTTCTATCAATATTAAATAAGGAGTGACACCTAAGGCATATGCATCACATTGATATGTCTAGAATAATGTGTCATTCATGATTAGTTTATATTGGGTTTGTGACCATTTGTAGTGGCACTTATCAGTGGGGAAGTGTTAATTGGTGGAGGGAAAATCATGTAGCTCTCCCAACACTCTTCCTATGGTGATATGATGCTTACATCCTTGGTATATTCAAACTAGTTCAGGAATTGATCACTCTTAGCTCTTCTAACCATACCCAAGGCAACAAACACACATGAACAATTTTATCTTTTCTCTCATGACATTCAGGTGTATTCTATCCTTGACTACCTTGTATTTCATACACACTTCTATATTAATTTCTATAAATTAAATTTCAATTTCATATACCATGAGCATTGAAAACATTTTTTTTCTTTTACATATTCGTCCTTATTGTAGATTAAGAATTTCCACGCTTGTTACCTGTCCAAGTTAATGTACCAAACTAAACACAAAAACCCTGATGAACTCAAATGAAATCGATACTTGATAGATAAGACAAGATCTGAAGATATAGATGGAAAAGAAAGTCGATGTAGACAAGACGGGTGCACACGAACGATCCTGCAAAGTAGATCCAAGAAACCTACGAGACACAGATGCTTGACAAAAAAATACCACATTAAAAGATATTTGGGTGGACTACCCGAAAAGCGGGTCTGGGAAGCGATAAGCTCCCTCGGCGGATGTCAGTCCACGTTTTCAATTAAGGAAAGAAGCATACATGATAAAAGATGTAAGTAAATGTCTATATTTTGATTAAAAATGACAGACATAAAAGTAAACAGCAGACAAAAACCAATAAAAAATGGGAAAGTGTGAAAACAATGCTGGATTTGTGTTCCCTAAATTATTTTACCTGTCTGTAGGTAGATCGGCGTCAATTAGGAAAATCAGCATCGATTGAGAAAAATCGGCATCGAATGAGATAGGTCGGCGTCAACTAGAGAGAATCGGCATCGACTGGGTACGATCGGCGTCGACTCGGGGAAAATTGGAGGAAGATTGAGAAACAGACAGTGGAAGCTAGATCGTCGATCTCCGCTGGATCTGCAAGAGCCGTAGGGATACTGACAAGGCTCCACATGTGCTAGATGCAGGAATAGAGTCACCAAGAGATCGATGGAGGCTCACGATGTCGATGTGGTAGGAGCAGAGTAACGGTACTCCTCTCAGAGATTGATTTGGACAGGATTCACTCTCGCTTAATAGATAATGCCTAGACTTGATGCTCAAAACTCTCTGTCGTTCTTTCTGTCTAACCAGAACTGAATTCTGGCCCTGTATTTGTAATCGGTGCTGACCGAGATGAAATCGGTGCCGCTTTGAAAAATCGGTGTTGACCGAGTATCGGTCGACGCCGATCAGGGAATAGATTCTCGAAATGGCCAAAAGGGGTGATTTTTGGAAAGATGAAAGTGATCCTTCCACCTCAAATACGGGAAATATCCCGCTGCTCAGTTTGGGAGGAGGAGAAATAGGGGGAATAGATGGATAAAATAGATATGGGAGGTTAGGAATTGATATGGGGTAGATAAGTGGTTAAGATATATGTAAAAAGTATAATTAAATAGTTAATATTTAATTATCTATGGGTAAAACATAATGGGGTGAAATAAACTTAGGATAGATGTTTAAATCAAATATTAAATAATACCCTAAGGGAGAAGTGGTGATATAAACATGCCCTAGGTTACCCGAGAAGACAAACGCGCACGGGGGACACTAAATTGGATAACCAATTTTAGGTGTCTACATTTTGCCCCTTTTTGTCAAGTAACTTGCGATAAGCAAAGTTGCGAGACAAAAACAAGGAGTTGGAAGAAAGGAAGAAAAAGTGATGATGTGATCCCCCTCAAACTAGGGATGGGATGGGCCCCGAAAGAGCAACTGATCCCAAGTTTGAAAAAGGTAGATGAAAACGCAGGATGCCCCAACTAGATGCCTGGAGTAGATCTGATCATTAATGACGCACAAAAAAAAAATAAACAGGCAGCAACCTAAGGAACTCACATTGGTAGGGCAGACTAGACAGTCTCCGCATGAGACGACGTTAGTACCTACAGACTCGTGAGTGTAAGGAGGGCTGCAAAATAGTTAGCACCTAAAGAGAGACACATTGGTAGGGACAACCAGACGGTCTGCAAAGCAGACGACGTTAGTGCCTACAGACCCGTTAACTCTAAGCTGCCAAAAATGCGAGTGCCCCATGTATAGGGAACAGGCTCGAAATGGGTGATAATATCGAAAGTATGCGCCAAAAGGAAACACTCAGGGCACAGTAATGACCAGATAAATAAGCCAAGCATCAACACTATGGCAAGAATATTAGGAGATGGAAGAAAGCGAGGTGAAGAAGCAAAAGTGCAACCAATCAGCAACAATAGGCCTAAATCGGCGTCGATCTAGATTAATCGACCACAAAAATTGCACCAACCACACAAATCGGTGCCGACCGTATTGAGCCCATATAAATATGTGAAAAGAAAACGTGAATGATTTATTTAGACCGTGACGATTGATTTAGAGAGAGTCAAAAATTGGTTTTGAGCACCATGGAAGCCTCTGGGAGTAGTCAGAAGCGGAAGAGGACACGACCGGGGGTAAGTGAATCTACCCGAACTTCCCTATATAATTTTATCATGAAATAACATATTAGGATGCCAAAAAAAAATTTTAAAGAAAAAAACTAGATAAATCGACACCGAGTAGTGTGGGGCGTTTGGCCTTGCAATCGACATCAATTTTTAAAATCGACGCTGATTTAGTTAGATCGGCGTCGATTGTTAAAATTGATGCCGATTTAGTTAGATCAGCATCGATTGTTAAAATCGTCGTCGACTAAATCGGATCGACGTCGATTTGACTCAATCGACACCGATTGCAATGTTTAGATTTAAGAAGTTGATAGAATGTATTTTTTTGTGATATTTGGATGTGGATGAGTAGCTAACACTATCCATGGTGTCGTGTGATGCAGGCACGAGAGGCTTTGCATATGCGGGATGCTATTCCTGAGCTTCTAGAGACCATTCTCCCTTATGTGACTGACGCAGATTGGCGTCACCTAGAGCTAGCCAGGCTCAGGGGCTTCTGGTACTACCGACGAGTGCCGCGAGATGTAGAGTTGCTGCGAGCACTAGTACGACGATGGGATAGCTAGACTTGCACTTTTTGGTTCAGGACGGGTGAGATGACCATCACCCACGAGGATATATATAGGATCCTGAGGCTGCTGATCACCGGGGACCCGATTGAGATTACTCCATGAGAGCAGCAGTAGAGGGCCCTAGGACGATTATATGGGGACAGGGTAGATGATTCAGAGATAGTGTTCGGGGTGGTGAGGATAGCCTCTCATTACAGATAGGATGATGCCAGGAGCAGATGGATAGTACTGATTCAGATGGTGATCTCCTATTTTGCTCTGCCAGATTCAGGAGGTGGGAGATTTCCATTGCTGTTACTAGACTGTGTTTGTGACATCCTATAGTTTAGATAGGTGTTCACATTTGCCGATGCCCTGATAGCTCAGATATATTATGAGTTATGGATGTACACCACCGGTAGGAGGACAGGCATCGATGTTAGCTTTGTGCTCCATTGCTGGGCATATGAGCACATAGCAGTGATCAGGCCATCCGGGCTTCCATGGATGCCAGCAGCAGAGGGGGCCATTGATTATGGATTTTGGCAATGGCAGGCTGACATGGCCCCAGGAGATACAGGGAGATCTACGGAGTGGTATGCTGAGCGTTTTAGGATGCTGACACCAGAGCAGGTCATTTGGAGACCATATCGGGTATATCCGACATGGGCCGGTCAGGAGGCTCACCTGGTGGGGTTGAGACAGAGTAGGGTGGTTAGGGGCCACAGGCCGGATATGTGGGAGTGCATCCCGTTTATACGGGTATTGAGGTAGTTCGGCTTAGTACAGACAGTTCCGACCACCTACAGGCCATACAGGCGAGATAGCAGAGAGACTGATCTGCTGATTTTGATCCCAGTAGATCCATTGAGGGAGGCCCCACCTTCCACAGACAATGATGATGATGCCAGAGTGGATGATGGCTATGCGGCATGGTATTCGACAGAGTTACCATGACACCTGCCAACATCCATAGACGTTGATGAGGAGGATATAGCCACAGTGCTGGAGAGGCTGGAGGGAGAGCATGCCACCCTGGTGCAGACACACTAGGTTTCCCTTGAGGAGATCAGAGCTCCGACAGAGGAGAGGGATGCCCTGATACTGGAGAGAGACACAACTCGTCAGGAGCAAGATACAACGATCTAACAGAGTGATCACTACCATTGACATAGAGAGGCCCTCAGGGCCAAATATGGTGATACAGGTACTATGTCAGAGTCTGGGTCATAGGGTACGACCGTAGGAGGGCCACCACCAGCAGCACCAGCAGTGCCATTACGAGCACCTGGTACGGTGAGCCTGAGTACTTATCAGTCTCTCCTTGCCGAGGTGAGATACTATGAGGACACCCTAGCACAGCATGCCCCTGATGTGCCTTGTTACGTGTGAGGAGGAGATCAGCAACAGTTGCAGCTAGTGGGGCATCAGAGGGAGGGAGCACTGGGAGAGACTGAGGTGGCAACAGGCCCCCAGCAGCAGGTGCTTCTAGCTCGATAGGCGGTGGCCAGGAGAGACAGCCTAGACCAGAGGAGGGTGGAGGAGATAGCGTCTTCCACCTATCAGATTTCACGATATAGATATGTTATATTTTTGTATCGATATATTGATGTAGCCTTGATTTGAAGGCATTTTTGATGTATGATATAGATGGCTTGATTGAAAGCCATCCATTCTTTGTTGTACAGACACTCATGTATATATATATATTCATATATATATATATATATATAGTATTCATCATTTTTTGTGTCATATGATTGTACTCATGCATTTAATTTTAATAGATATGGATAGATGTAGCGTAATTGTGATGGATATAGACATATGCTGATAGAGGAAAAATAGATGTGATTTGATGGACATAGACATAGAGGATAGATAGACGTGATGTGATGTGATTGATATGTGGATTTAATTTTGATGAAAAATAGATATAGATAGATGTAGTGTAACTGTGATGGATATAGAATTTTAGAGGATGATGTGATTTGATGGACATAGACATAGAGGATAGATAGATGTGATGTGATTGATCTGTGGATTTAATTTTGATGAAAAATAGATATAGACAGATGTAGTGTAACTTGGATTATAAGTTTTTAGATATTTGATGGATAGATGTGATTGATAGATTTGATATGTTTAAGATGTTAATTTAATTTTGATGAAAATAGATAGGTAGATCCACATGTGTTTGCAATACATGCTTTGATATGTTTTTTGGACAAAGTAGATAAGATGAATATAGATAGATGATAGATTTTGACTAAATTAACATGTTAAATGTCAATTTAATTGGATGAATAACAAATAATAATGGGAAATACTCTCTGTGAGAGCAAAGGACGTAATGAAATGACCTTGATTAGAAATAAAGGAAATACACCTAGATAAGAAAAAGAATGATAAGCTAGGCCCCTAACCGACCATAAATAGAGACTTTGATAGGAAACCAAAAGACCATGCATACAAGGCCATATATGAGGTTAAAATAAACCTGACACTAGCTAGTCGCAAACCAGATCTAGAAGGTAAATGGAAGGAGAAGTAAGTATTTATCTTGTCAAAATTTACAAAGGATAGAATACATGCTCACATTGGGAAAATAGGGTTCTCCATATGATCGAAAAAAGGTCTTATGTCTCAGCTTCATGATTTTTGTTTTGACAGAAGAGCAAACTGATCAATGCGGGAAGTTTGCTAGATATAGAAAGACTGATCGATACGGGAAGTCTTTCAATGATGCTAAGAAGCAAACAAACAGCCATCCTTCAAGGGAACAGTCTGTATTTTGAATGTGATGATAGCCATCCTTCAAGGGCATGGTCTATATTTCGAATGTAGCCATCCTTCAAGGGCATTCTATATCTTTTGATTTTGAAAATGCATAGATAGCTGTCCTTCAAGGGATCAGTCTATCTTTTGGGAATTTTTAGGACAACATCCTCTATTTTTTTTGGGAGCTTTTGGAGATTTTTTTGAAAGAAGCTGAGTGTAGACCAGATAGATCAGATAGAGGGGAAGAAAATGTATAAAAAGCACGTACTCATGCCCCAAGTAGATTTGATTAAGATAGATACTTGGGACAGATGAAGAAGTGATTAAGGTGTCCCTACTAGGAGGAGGAACATATCCATAAGAAAAATTCCATGAGTAGAGCCGCGATACTCATATTTAAGGTAGAAAAGACATAACGTAGAGAACCACATAGTTCTCGAATCACCATGAAAATATATGACTGGTTGTTAGATGGATGAAAGATCTATTTTGCGACTAAAATTGTGTAAGATAGATTTTAACAGTAGAAGGGCCTTAGATGCAAGGCATTAAGAGGTTCCATTTCAGGTACACCATCCATGGAAGATAGACGATAAGCCCCAGACCCATATTTATGAGTGACTACGTACGGACCCATCCAGTTAGGAGAAAACTTACCATGCTGACTCCATTCTAGCGTAGTGACATTTTGGTTTTCTTTAAGAACAAGATCACCAACTTTGAAGTCACGGTGTTGTAAGTGCTTGTTATAAGCACATTTGACATGCTCAAGAGCATTGAGACACCACTCATCTAGCAACTCAAGCTGCGCTAGACGATTTTGACGATAGTCCTCATCAGAGACAAATTCTCTGAGAGAAACACGAAGAGATGGGATCTGGACTTCCAAAGGAAGAACAACCTCTGACCCATAGACTAGAGAGAAGGGAGTAGCACCTGTAGGAGTATGAATGCTAGTCTGATAAGCCCAGAGAGCAAAAGGGATATGTAAATGCCAATCCCTACCAGCTCGACTAGTTACCTTTGCGAGGATATTACGCAAAGTTTTATTGGAAGCCTCAGCCTGGCCATTAGCTTGGGGATAGTATGGAGAAGAAAAGCTGAGTTTGATCTTGAAAGCGTCATAGAGGTTCTACAAATCAATGTTTTTGAAATATTTACCATTTTCTGTGATGAGTTTGTGTGGAACACCAAAGCGACAAATGATGTGTTGATATACAAAATCAACTATCGGTTTAGCTTTGGTTGATGAAAGAGGAATAGCTTCCACCCACTTAGTAAAGTATTCTGTGGCAGTAATGATAGAATGATGACGTTGTGAAGAGCGGGGATTGATGAGACTGATGAGATCAAGACCCCATTGCGAAAAAGGCCACAAATCCGCCGCAGGTTACAAAGCCTGACTGGGGATATGTGTGAGATTGGAATGTTGTTGACACTTGACACATTTCTTAGTGTATTCACAACAATCTCGATTAAGAGAAGGCCAATAATAGCCTAAACGTAAGATGTGTTTAGCTATGGCCAAGCCACTAAAATGTCCACCACAGATACCATCATGGACTTCCTGGATGGCTTTAGATGATTCATGGGTTTTGAGGCACCGAAGCAAAATACCATCAAAACCATGTTTGTAGAGGATTCCGCCTAGAATAGTATAGCGATTAGCGCGTAGGATAAAATATATTCTACCATTGGAAGTCAGATCTAGAGGAAGCACTGAATGAGATAGATAATCAACGATGTGTTGATACCACTCATCTTGAGTATTGGTTATGAAAGAATTGATTAAAGTTAGTTTCCTGAGATGAGATGGTTGATCTAATCACTGCACAGCCACATAAAGTCACGAGTCTTCGGTAAAAGGTGGAATAAGTGAGGCTAACGAAGCCATTGTATCTGTGAATCAATTCACAGTGTGAGGAATAGCTTGGATAGTGAATTTATCAAAAGATTGGAGTTGAAAGAGAACGATATCATGATATTTTTGAAGGATATCATTCTTGCATTGATAGACACCTGTGACTTGATTAACGATGAGTTCAGAGTCACCAAAGATGTCAATATGGCGGGTGCCAAGATTAATGGCATTTTGAAGACCTAAAACAAGAGCTTCATATTCAGCCATATTATTGGTACACTCAAAGTTAAGTTTGTGTGCGACTGGGATAGGTGCACCCCAAGGAGGAATCATAACGAAACCTACACCTCCCCCTTGCTGGCATTTGGATCCATCAAAGAAGAGTTTTACTTTAAATGGAGAAAGACTGAAATCAATTTGTTGGATATATTCATCGAGGGAATTGAGCAAGGGGGACTTGAGTGTCTGGAAGAGGAGCATCAGCTAATTGATCTGCAATGACCTGACCCTTGATAGATTTTTGTGGGATAAACTCGAGATCAAATTCTGTCATGAGCATGAGCCAACGAGTGATACGATCATTGTGATAAGGCTTTCACATGCATTGTCTTGAGTCGATTGACACTTGTGACAATGTAAGTTTTGTGATTGAGGAGGTAGTGACGAAGCTTAGAGGTTACAAAGAAGAGAGCACAAAACATCTTTTCAGCTTCAGAATAACATGTTTCATACTCATGAAGAGTGTGACTGATGTAATAGATGGCTATGTTCTTTACCGTTAGCATCCCGATGCGAGATCATGGCTCCCAAAGCATGGTCAGTCACAGAAATATAAAGATAGAATGGCTCCCCCTCGCGTGGAGGTGTAAGCACAGGTGGGGAAAGAAGATAAGCTTTGAGATCATCAAAGGCCTTTTGGCAATGCTCATCCCATTCAAAATGAACATTCTTATGGAGGAGATGATGAAAAGGTTGACAACGGTCGATAGTTGTGAGATAAAATGACGTACTGATTGAAGGTGTCCTTGAAGACCACGGAGTTGCTTTAAGTTAGAAGGGGGAGGCATCTCAAGGATAGCTTTTATTTTTGTGGGGTCCACTTCAATACCCCTAATAGAAATGATAAAGCCTAAGAGTTTACTAGTGAGAATGCCAAACACGCACTTAGATGGATTTAGGTGAAGAAAAAAGTGAATGAGCCTCTCAAAGAGAGGTGCAAGAGTGAAAAGATGATCCTGATGGCATTTGGATTTACCGAGGAGATCATCGACGTAATCTTCCACAGTTTTGTGTAAGAGATCATGGAAGATGTAGGTCATTGCTCGCTGATAGGTTGCTCCTGTGTTCTTAAGACCGAAAGGCATGACATGATAACAAAAAGTCCCCCAAGGAGTTATGAAGGAAGTCTTATGTTGGTCCTCTAGTGTGATGAGAATTTGATTATACCCAGAGAAACCATCCATAAGAGAAAGCATCTCGTGACCTGCCGTTAAATCCACGAGTTGGTCGATATTAGGTAGAGGAAAATCATCTTTTGGACAAGCAAGATTAAGATCCCGGAAGTCGGTACAAATTCGAATCTTCCCAGTAGCTTTGGTTACTAGTACTACGTTTGAAACCCATTGTGGATAATCAATGGGTTGGATGAAGTTAGCAGAAAGCAAATGTTGCAACTCTTCTTTAACAAGAAGGGCTACTCGAGGGTGCATTTTACGCAATTTTTGCTTAACCGGTTTGATGTCTGGAAGAGTAACGATATTGTGGACCACGATATCAGGATCGAGTCCTGGCATATCCTCATATGACCAAGCAAAGGCTTGATGATGGTTGGAAAGAAAAGTGGTAAAGTCTCCTAACTCCTGTGGATTAAGAGATTGGCCGACCTTAATGATGCGAGGGTCTTTAGAAGTCCCTATATTAAGATCGACAGTGGCTTCGTTAAGAAGTGTAGATGTGTCAGAAGGAATGGTTTTAGGAAGATAGGAATCCTCTACCCCCAGATAGGTGAGGACAGAATCATCATCCACACAGTGGATAGTGTTGATAGTAGGAGAGTCGTCTCCAACTATTTCAGGGAAGACTAATGGTATGGAAGTGGATTTGTTATTAGTTTTATAGGTCAGCGGCCCTAAGGAAATGGTATTGACTAAAAAAAAAGTTAGACGGGATGGAAATGGCATCATCCACATCAAATGATGCTTCTGACCTAGCGGGAGAAGATGGTTCCTCAATGGGAAGAGGCTCATCGAGAATAGTGATGGTGGCTTTTGAAAGAGGTTTAAATCCTAAACCAAATTTTTGATGTGGTTTGAGAGTTGGAATGGACGCGAGGTCATGTACACCCTATTCATACTTTCCCAGGCCAAAACCCTTCCACGTGCATCGATATAAATAAGTTTTTACAAACGTGGGATTCTGTAGACAATCAAACCCTGCTGAATAGGGTTTGGCCCTAGGAGGAGAATCCGGGTGATAGTGAGGTGTATCAAGACCACCGTAAATGAAGTTAGTCTATTGATTGGGTAGACCAATGGTGATGATGTGACCGAGACCTGGCTGATATTCAGGTTGTTTGTCTAGTCTACCATACTCATTAGGTTTGAGATGGGTGTCAAAAGAGAGAAGAGGAAGCTCTCCTAGTGAGAAACGCTGCAATGTCTCTTCTAGATTTTGTAAATCTGGTAGTTTTGTTGTAGGTATGGAAGAGGATGAAGCCTTTTCAGGAGAACAAGCATTCTCCTTTAGAGGGGCAGACCCTGTGGTCATGTCACATTGTGTAGAAGGAAAAGGATCTCCTGGATGAGTATAGATTTTTCCCTCATATTGATATTTTAAACATCGATGGAGGGTTGATGGAACGCAATGCATTACATGAATCCAGGATCGTCTGAGGATCATATTGTAGTGGAATTTCCCTTCAACAATGTAAAAGAGTTCGTGAAGCAGCTTCTTACCTACTGAATGGGCAGGACCACAGTTCCTAAAGTAACTGCCAGCTGATCGTTAAATGATCGAAGGGTGAAAGGTGGGGGTGACACTACGTTCTTTGGTAACTTAAGTTGCTTCGAATGTGTGTGAGGAAATGACGTTGAGTGCAGCACCACTGTCAATCATAGTGTTTTAACATAGTGTTTTTGATTTGAACTGTGATAAAGAGGGGAGCCTCCAAATCCTCAGAAGAAAGAGAAGGAATTTCTGAATCTTCAAAGGAAATGGCCGTTGATGGTTTATTCAATCCAACAATCATCTCAATAGGTTGGGGCTCATCTGAATTCACTGCGATATGGTGCAGATTATCAATCAAATCCTGGCGATGCTGTGGAGATGATTGAATGAGGTCAAAAAGAGACATTTTGACCGGAGCATGGGTAAGTTGTTTCATAACACTCTCCTCTACTGACACGGGAATCTGAGCCTGAGGTGAAGCATGAATAGAGACCCTAGGTCTCGAGGCTGATGTGGAAGGAGGAATGCCTTCAGGGGCTGTAGAAATGACAACCCGTGGCTGAGATGTAGATGATGATAGATTATCATATTGTTGTGTTCTAGTGGCGATATGAATCGTGTCGATTTGAGAAGGTGGAAGACCATCCGGAGTGGAATTAATAGAACTAGAGGCCTGAGTAGATCGTTGAGGCTTAGATGTGGTTGAGATGATAGGAGATACTTGTTCCTCCTCTTCTTCCAGCAGAAGATCACTTTCTTCCAAAAGACTGTTAATGATAGATTGAAGGGCTTTACATCCCTCAGTGTCATGTCCTGGAGTGCGATGGTAAGCACAAATCAAATCAGAGTTGAACCAGGAAGGTTTTACTCCTTTAGGATTATAGGGTTTGATTGGAGGAAGGGATATGGATGAAGATTGGATAAGTTGGTGAAGAATTTCAGTATAGAATCTGGTAGACAAAGATGAGGACAGAGATGACGGAGGTGCCTCTTTTACCTCCACAGACTGCCGAGGTAAAAGAACCTGCATGTCTGGTTTGACAGTATTTTTAGGGATCGTTTTACTTTTTCAGACATCGGGAGAAGCAGCCTTGGACACTTGAGATGGAAGCAAGTGAGGCATGATTGATTTCTGTGGAGGAGGAGCTCCTAAGATAGATTTTGAAGATGATGAAGATGTGACAAGTGTTGTGGTCTTCAGAGATAAGGGAAGGCTGCTTGGTTGAAACAGATGATGATTTAGATAATGCTGATTTAGATAAGGGAGGAGCTCCCAAAATAGGTCTGATCGGAGGAATAGAGGGTGCCTTGAATTTTGGTGACGAAGATGATGGTCCTGATAAAAGAGGTGATGCCTTTCTAGTGTGTAAATTCACTTTACAAGGCATTAGCAAAGAAGGTGTTGTAGAAGAAGAAGATGATGGTTCTGATGGTATTGTAGAAGAAGACACCTTCCCAATTGATAAATTCAATCTTTTATGAGGCGCAGAGAGAGATTTTTGAGGGAAAGCACCAAGAGTCTTAATAGTCTGAAATATGGGTTTTCCTTTTTCAGGGATGGTGACAACTTCAACCGCATAAGGTGATTGTAGCCTTTTCGGGGGAAGGAGATGAGGAGGTGATGATGATGTAACGTTAGACTTTAGTTGTCTTGGTTTAAGTTCAGGAACTGAGAGTGTAGGTGCCGGTGCTATTTCTTTAGATTTTCCCTTAATAGGAAAAATAGTATCGGTGATGGAAGAAGTGGATGATGAAGAAGCAGTTCCTTGCGAGGGAGGTACTTCTGGTACAGTAATTGTGGGTGTAACTACTGTGGGAAAGGAAACGGGAAGAGTCAAAATTGAAGACGCTTCCATTGAAGTTGGTACAACTATAGGTATGTTTACCAATGGCATAGTCACAGCAAAAATGGGAGAAACAGAAGTAGATGTATTCGTGGTGGAAACTCGAAGGGATGTAAATGCCTCGAGCATTGAAAGAATATCTGACGATGAGATAGATGAGGATGACACTGTCTCAGGCATGGATGGAAGATCAGATAAAGAGGTAGAGGGAGATGAATTTGTCTCTAACAATGTGGGAATATTCAAAGATGGGTTGTCTGAAGATGGTGGAATCCCAGCGATTAGCAGAGCGGAAGGAGGTTCTGATTCAGTCGATGTGTTCATAGATGGCTTAGTTTTAGAAGAATATTCTTCAGTAGAAATGAAGTTGATAGTATGAGTGTTTGGTTTTTGAGACTCTGAAGCATCATTGTTTGGGGAATGATTGGGAAAAGGTTGTTTAAAAACATCAAGCGCCTGATTTGGGGGAGCATTTGGGTTATCCAGAATGAGCTCGCCTTTATCAATGAATTTCTGGACAAGATTTTTGAAGGTCTGACATCGTTCAATGTCATGGCCTTTGGTTCTATGATAATGATAGAAGTCATTTTCCCTATACCAGAATGGACGTTCTTGGTTTTCATCAAAATTTCTAATAGGGGGAAGTTCGATCATGTGAACTTCCAACATTTTTTCCAAGATAGAAGCATATGATTCCCCCAACGAAGTAAAGATTGAGATGACAAGGGTCCTTTTTGAGAAGATGAGGAGTCTCTCCACGGTGTTTGATTAGAAGTGTTATCGGCTCGTGGTGTTTTTAATACAATAGCATTAGTGGATCCCTGATTCTTGTCTTTAGAAGTGGAAGGGTTTGATTTTGTAAACTGAGAAAAATCTGGTTTAGATTTAGAGTGAAGTTTTAACTTCCCTTGTTCAATGGCACGGGACTCAAGTTTGCGTGCCATCGTAAAGGCTTCTTCAAATGTATGAAAAGTTTGGATCCTTAAAGTGGAAGAAATATGATTAGCACAAGATCGAGTAAACAACTCGATCTGTTGAGATTGAGGAAGGGAGAAAGACAATTGGTTTATTATCCCTCTCCAATGAGTGACAAAGTCTGCAATAGACTCATCATCGAATTGACGAATGTTATAAAGATCTGTAATCGAGATCTTATGTGTGATGTTTATTGAAAAGTTTTCAACAAACATCTGGGCCAATTGAGAGAAAGAAAACAAGGAATGTTGGGGAATGTTATTATACCAGTCTAAAGCAGGCCCTGCTAGAGACATAGGGAAAGTACGGAGCATAAGCTCCTGATCCTGGACTATCAGGTAGCAAGCGTGTTTGAATGCTCACAGGTGCTGTTGAGGATCCTCCCGACTATGAAATTTTGAGAACTTAGGAAGTTCCCATTGGGGAGGATAAGGCTTAAAAGCCACTGATGGATGAATGGGTTCATTACACACTTCTTCAAAAGAGTATGAAGGATGAGCCCCTTTGGTGGAGGCTTCTAAGTCTGTGATTTTCTTGAAAAGAATTTGGACCACGTTAGATTGAGGAGGAGGCATACTGGTATGTCCTACATAAGAAGTGAATGGTGGATTTTGTTGAGGTGTCAACGGGGGATTCATCTGTTGATTAACAGGATGATAAGAGGAATAACCAGGCATTCTGGGTGACGCCTGGTGAGGTATTTGTTGTGAAGGAGCCTGTGTATAAATAGGCTGTGAGATGACAAGTGGTTGAGAAAAAGGTGGTTGAATGAAAGACGGAGCCTGTGATTGGTGGGCTCCTACACTTGTCGACTGAATCGGAATGGATTGAGGAACATGGGTATTGATTTGATTGGACATGGTGGGGAACAAGGTCTGAATGAGGCTTTTGACTGCCGGATTGGTTATTAAGGGTGCCGACACTAGAGGATGGGTGAAGGTCATTGTCGCTGGAGCATTGGAAGAAAGACCAACTGGAGGACGAGAAGCAGGAACCAACTGACTCGTAGAAGGGGGTTGATTCATAAAGAGGTACTGACCCTGGGACGCAATGGATGGCATAGAAGAATTAACAGCAATCTGTGGGTGCGCAAGTGTGCCCATTATAGCTAGAGAAGAGGACTTCTCAGAAGTAGGTTGTGGAATAGTTGAGGTAACTGCGGCACTAGGAATAGGCAAGACTATTTGAGAACTAGTCGACATGGTTGGTGGAAGAGAAAAAGGAGGCACAGGTGTGCCACCCTCTTCCGTGGTTTGAGGTGAGAAAAAGGATGCTAACTGTTCTACAAAAGCCTAGGATGGTTCACGAGGATAATCGTAAACTTGCTGGATTGGTGGTCCCTGATCAGATATTCGAATAGACTTATGTACTAGATAGTCCATAAGGGCTACCGGATTGCGATTAAGGAGCGCCTGAAATTTAGGATCCCCGTGAGGAACATACTCTATGTCAGAAGCAGATGATATTTCTGAAGGACTAGGGGAAGCTGGATGTGATGGGATTGCTTTAGGCTGATAGAAAGGATTATATGACCAAGATGGGGAACCAACTAATAGCGGTCCCGAGGAAGACCCGAGGGGTGCCGAAACATCCACACTAGTGGTGATCTCGGAGGAAGAAGGGGCCAGTTGAGCCATTTTTCTAGATTGTAACTGAGTGATGACCATCATAAACAAGCAGAAATATAGAAAAAGAAGATTGACCTAACTAATGCACAGACAATTCAAGCAGCGTAGGTGATTATCTCTTTTAAATTTTCCTGCTTTTAAGAAAGAAAATATTAGGGAAGGCTTTTTAGAACAGGAACTACTCAGATAGCCAAACTAAGGATGGTTTGGGGAATGTTTTGGTGAGGAGTCCCGAAGGCACTTCAGTAAAAGACCAGTACGTGGCTTGATATAGGGGCCTACCCCCACACTTCACACACCACTGCGATAAGGGAGTTGGGTGCTTTGCCAATATATACCAGAACTTCCGTGAATTTATAGCGCAGCCCGAGTACCGCGTAGGCTCTTCCTCTTGGATGTCACTTCCAAGTAGGCGAGGCCAGGGGAGGAATTTTTGTTTTGATGCTTTATACCTAGTGATTTTGGCTTTTTGTGCAAGGGTGAAAAATAAAAATCAAATAGTGTCACTACCGATTTTGATTAATTTTTCCAGCCTATTTAGAAAACTAGATGAATAGCATACAACAGAAATGACAAAGGAAAAGTTCTTTTTAAGCACTAAGAATGAAGTGTTGGATTTCGATGAAGACAAGTCAAACAAATTCTTTCCCAAATGTGATTAAATTCTTTTTAAGTGCCAAAATTGAAATGTTTGAATGTGATAGAAAACAAACAAACAAGTTCTTTTTAAGTTCTTAAAAAGGAGAAAACACCGTAAAAGAGGAATACCTGTAGATTTAGCTCTCCAAGGTGTGTGGACTTCAAAAAGCACGTTGTTGAGCTCTTCCCCTCGAACAATCCCATGAACAAGCAATGTGCTCTGCAAGAAAAGGTTAAGAAAACACCCAACAAATCCAGAAAGATATATCCAGATAATAGTAGAATGAAAATTTCTATTTAAAGAACTAGAAAACTTTCAATAAAATAACAATTTTGCAAAAAGAAGACAGATCAAGAATGCAATTTTGAAATCAAATGAAAGATTTATTGATCTTTGAAATAGGAATTGGAATTTAGTTTTGCAAGAAAGAAGAAACTTTAACTTTGCAAATTATAAGTGAAAGAAGCAAGACCAAAATGAAGGAAGGAAATGCTACGGAGAACTGACGAAAAGCAGTGAAGAAACAAAACAAAAGCTCAAAACTGGAAAAGAAATGAACTTACCAATAAGGGACTTTGGTTGGGTCCCACCGGGCATGCCAGAATGTAGATCAAGAATTTCCATGCTTGTTACCTGTCCAAGTTAATGTACCAAACTAAACACAAAAACCCTGAAAAACTCAAATGAAATCGATACCTGATAGATAAGACAAGATCTGAAGATGTAGATGGAAAAGAAAGCTGATGTAGACAAGATGGGTGCACACGAGTGATCCTGCAAAGTAGATCCAAGAAACCTGTGAGACACAAATGCTTGATAGAAAAAGACCACGTTAAAAGATATTTGGGTGGACTGCCCGAAAAGTGGGTCTGGGAAGCGATAAGCTCCCTCGGCGGATGTCAGTCCATGTTTTCAATTAAGGAAAGAAGCATACATGATAAAATATGTAAGTAAATGTCTATATTTTGATTAAAAATGACAGACAGAAAAGTAAACAGCAGACAGAAACCAATAAAAAATGGGAAAGTGTGAAAACAATGCTGGATTTGTGTTCCCTGAATTATTTTACCTATCTGCAGGTAGATTGGCATCGATTAGGAAAATCGGCGTCAACTGAGATAGGTCAGTGTCGACTAGAGAGAATCGGCGTCGACTGGGTATGGTTGGTGTCGACTAGGGGAAAATTGGAGGAAGATTGAGAAATAGACAGTGGAAGCTAGATCGTCGATCTCCACTGGATCTGCAAGAGCCATAGGGATACTGACAAGGCTCCACCTTCGCTGGATGCAGGAACAGAGTCACCAAGAGATCGATGGAGGCTCACGATGTCGATGTGGTAGGAGCAGAGTAACGGTACTCCTCTTAGGGATTGATTTGGATAGAATTTGATCTCGCTTGATAGATAATGCTCAGACTTGATGCTCAAAAACTCTTTGTCGTTCTTTCTGTCTAACCAGAACTGAATTCTGGCCATGTATTTGTAATCGGCACTGACCAAGATAAAATCAGCACCGCTCGAAAAAATCGGTGTCGACCGAGTACCGGTCGGTGCCGATCAGGGAACAGACTCCCGAAATGGCCAAAAGGGGTGATTTTTGGAAAGATGAAAGTGATCCTTCTACCTCAAATATGGGAAATATCCCGCTACTCAGTTTGGGAGGAGGAGAAATAGGGGGGATAGATGGATAAAATAGATATGGGAGGTTAGGAATTGATATGGGGTAGATAAGTGGTTAAGATATATGTAAAAAGTATAATTAAATAGTTAATATTTAATTATCTATGGGTAAAACATAATGGGGTGAAATAAACTTAGGATAGATGTTTAAATCAAATATTAAATAATACCCTAAGGGAGAAGTAGTGATATAAACGTGCCCCAGGTTACCCGAGAAGCCAAACGCACGCGGGGGACACTAAATTGGGTAACCAATCACAAAATTATGCACTTAGTACTATTACAACAAGCCTCTAGTATTTCATTATATGCATGATTCCTAAGTAAGAAAACTAGACATTAACAACACTTGTTTTATTTTACATTGTTTTATCCTTGTATACTTTTGTCCTTTGCTTTTTTAGAACTACACCTTTACTCTTGGACATTACACAACATGTGACCCAGCTCAATAGTTCCTGTTTTATCCTTAGATCCTTTCGGAAACTAGCACCCAGTAGGGACATGAGCGCCTAGGCGCTACTATCCCCTTTGGGTGTTATTGTCCTCTTCCCCTCTTCTCTTATGTTTTAAAATTTCACATTGACCATTATATTTTCTAAAAATTCTATTATCACTTTGGGTCAAATTTTAGGTTTGTTAATGACAAAATTCAAGTAAAGGAATCATATATATACATGACTTACTTACTATTCTAAGGGCCTAAACAAATTAGCTATTACTTCCTATCTACTACTTGGATAAAAATAATGTGCAGTGTTGTCCACTCAAAATTCCCCACTCTGTCAAAAGTAAAAAAAATTTCAAAATTTTGAGTCTAAGTGTCTTTTCTATCGAGTTGGTGGTGTGAAAAAGTCTTGGAAGTCTAGAAAATCTAAGTTTTGGGTCATTCTGTAAGTATTTCGGGCCTGTCGGACATTTTCGTCCCAACTGTCCCAAGTACGAAAGTGCATTTTGTTCCCCGATCGGCCGAAACCTCCGAATTTGTCCCATTTTCGGGCCCGTCGGAAGTTTTTGTCCCAAGTGTCCCGAAGTTACTGTGCGAGATGTTCCAATTTCGGCCGAACCGCCCGAACCGCGTACTTCGCACTTTCTTGTCCCAAATGTCCCAATTTCAAAAGTGCGCTCTGTTCCAATTTCGCCCGAACCGGCCGAGTCGCGTACTCTGGAACTTTTTGTCTCAAATTTCTCAAGTTCAAACTTAAAGTACACTCTGTTCCATTTTTGGCCGATTCGCTCCGATTTCGTCCCAACTGTCCCGAGTTCCAAAGTGCATTCTGTTCCCCGATCGGCCGAAACACCGAACCGCGTACTTCAGAACTTTTTGTCCCGAATGTCCCAAAGTTAAAAAGTGCAAGCTGTCCCATTTTCGGCCGAAACTCCTGAGTCGCGCACTTCGCTCTTTTTCATCCCAAATGTCCCAAAATGCATTTGTGCGTCCTCTCCCCGTTTCGCCCGAATCGGCCGAGCCGCGTGTTTCGCGCATTCGCGTCTCACTTGTCCCAAGCGAACCAACGGTCATTCATACTTAGTTTTTCCCGCTCTACCTGAATATGCTGTTTTTCAAAATATGAATTCAAATGCGCATTGATTATCCTTCTCTCTCCTCAACGGCTATGTAACGGGAAAAACCTCCTTTGCAATTCTTACATTGTTTCGAACCCTTGCAATTTGAAAACCCGCGCATGTCCCCTCCCTCTGAAACTCCTTTCCGAGCCTGGTTTGCAGCTCTGTTATTATCAATATGAAGATCAAGATCCTGGAGGAGGCTTGGGAGAACTAAAGAAGCAGTTACGAAGGACGAAACTTTCAAGACATCGGTTACATCAGTTTTCAAAGATATTCATTGTCATCCTCAAGATGAAAATTCTGGTGTGTCCCTCGTGGCAAGGACATGGCTGAGACGTGGAAGAAACTCAAGCAGCGGTTTCTGAAGACAGTGGGTCCTTCTCAGAACTGGCCACCTGTCTCCTTCCCCATTCTTTTCTCTTCTTCCTATTCCTTTCGTATTCCTTGTAATTAGTTAAGGTATTGCGATTGGCATTCCTTAACTATTCTTTAGTTAAAAGAAACGGTTACGAAGAGTAACCGAATTGTAAGCTATATAATGGCCTTCTTTGCGCCATTTTGCAAAAAAGGAGGAAGAACTTGGCATATTTTCTGAAAGTGTAAATAGATCTTAAAGAAATCAATACAAAAGGGCTCTCTATTCATTGTCTATCTGATCTCTGCTATTTCTGTGTTTTCCATTTAATATTGTGAAGATCATTTTGTCTCTAATTTGTTAGTCTCTCTGATTGCATACTGTCCGGTTTTGCAAATACAGCGATCTTGTATAACCAAGAAGGAACTTTGTGTCCTTGATTAATGAATCTGAAGAAGGTTATTTACAGAACTTTGTGTCTTTAAATTTAATCCTATTCAGCCAATGCAAATGATCTTGTCTTAAATTCCTTGAAACTTCGCATACATAAAGAATTATTCTGCTATCTATAATTCTGAATGTTGCTATTCTGCTCATCCTCTTATTCCCTTTCCTCAGTCCTTTTGTAACTGATGATCCTTGTGGAAAACACTTTCGTAATATCCAAGTTCAACCATAAAATAATATTTTGTACATTTGTAAATAAGTTCGTTTCTGAATAAGGGAACCTCTCCCATTAAAGAGGAGGGACTTCTTGTCCCCTGACTGTTGCTCTTCTAAAAAGTCCTATTTGAAAACCAACAGTTTTTGGCGACTCCGCTGGGGAAAATCGCATTCCAGTTCTGCAATTTTTGATCATCCTTTGATCTGGCGACTCCGCGTTTCACTCGAGGGAGAAGGGCCCTTGGTATCGAAGATTCTCAGTTTCAGCTTTTGGAGCAACAGGGTTTTCCTTTCCCTTCAACAAGAAATAGAAGGACTCATTCGACAAGCACTCCACCTGTTCAAGATAGAAGTCCTACGGGTGGTATTCCTTCAGAGCCTGCTAGTCCCAATCTACGAGCTTTGATCCTTGCCGGTGTTACAGTTCCTCTCCAAGCCGTTTTTCCAAGAATGGCAGCGCCATTACCATGGGGTCATCGTGTCGGGCCTCTGGCCCTTACTCAGCCTTTGCATGAGTTACCCAGAGGTAACCGGAAGAACTTCCCCAAATTCAAAGGCGATGGCAAAGTGCACCCTGATGAACACATCGCAGCCTTCGTTGTTGCATGTGGAGTTCTGGGAGTTGAATATGAAGACGTCTCCGTAAGGCTGTTTGTTGAGACGTTACAAGATAATGCTGCTGATTGGTTCTATCACCTTCCGGCCGGTGCTATAACCGACTGGGACACAATGAGAACTCAGTTCGAGAACCGTTTCAAGCCGGCAGAAGATGTGCATGCCTTGCTTGCCCATATTTCTCAGATAAAGAAAGATTCGCAAGAACCCATGAGAGAGTTTGTGGCTCGATTCAACAGGTTGATAAATAAAATTCCAACAAATACTCGACCTGTTGATCAAATTCAAAAGTGTTTCTTCCTAAATGCTCAATCGCCCAAAGTTAGTTATGCACTAAGAAGGGCTAATCTCGGAACACTAGCTCTGGATCAAGAACTGGCTGTTAGTATCGAAGATGACTTGATCATGTCAGGGAAGTTGAGAAGAGACCCTCCCAAATCTAAGTCTGCTGCTTCTTCCTCTTCCACCCCTGGACCTAGTACTGATCCATTAGTCCAGAAACTTCGCAAATGATCTTGTCGCTATAAAGAAACAGTTGGCTCAGCATGCCCCGTATGCAGATGTTCCAAGAAGAAATTTTCAGCCCAGAAATCGTTTTCCTGCTCCTCACACAAGATTAGCACTTGAAGGACCTCCTGTTAAAGTTCCTGTGAATGCAACCTGTGAAGTTGAAGAGCCAGATGATGATGGAGATAATGAAGCTTGCGAGGAGTTTGTGGAGGAATTTGATGATGAGGCAGAGGAACTTGAGGGATCTCGAGTTAATTTCTTTACCACTGAGGGCATTGATGATGGAGATGACTATGATGAAGTGGTAGCAGACATGAACAGTGAATCTTTTGCTGTCATGACTCGAGAACAGACAAAGCAGAAGGAGAAGGTGACCCAGCCCATAAGAAATCTAAGGAGCAGTCGGCAACTATCCCTGTAATTGCAAGAAGAGGATCTCCTATCCCTACTTCGTCTACACAGAAGGTGAGTCCTATCAATCCAGCTACCAAAGTTGCTTCTTCTTTTTCTCCTAAAGTTGATAAGCCTAGAATTCCAAATGATGATGGCCCGTCCACTTCTGGATCCTTTGATATTGTTGATCACCTGAAAAAGACCAAGGTACAAATCTCAGAAGCTGAGTACTATCAAACCCATCCCAAAGCCTTTGCCAAAATGATCCACTTTGTTAATTCCAACTCTAAGACCACTTCTAAAGGCCTTTTACCTACTCCTCCTTCTGCACCACAGCCAAGTCTGGTAGCTGCTGTCACCTCGCCTGGCGACAAAATTAAACCATTTTACGTAACACTACTAATAGCTGGCCATAAGCTCAGTAATTGTGTCATAGATTCAGGAGCCTCAGACAATGTCATGCCTGCTAAAGTAGCTCATGCTTTAGGCTTAACCCTCACTCGTACTTATGGATCCTGCTACTCCATGGAGAGTAAGGAAGTGCCTTTGGTTGGAAGGATTAAAGATGCACAAGTGGCCTTTGCTGCTTTGCCTGAAAAGAAAGTCTTGGCTACCATCCTAGTAGCAGACATTCCTCCTTCTTATGGAATGTTGCTAAGTAGAAACTTCTGTAAAGATGTGGGCGGGGAGATTCAAATGGATTGGTCACATGCACTCATACCTGTCAATGGACACATGAAGAAGTTACTACCTGAGAAGCAGTCTGAGTATATTGTGCAGAAAACGGATGATCCTAAGGCACAAATACTCTATGAGGATATGGGGCATGGTAATTACATGATTCTGTCCCCTGATGAAATCCAACCCTCCAAAGTATCACCTAAAGATCCCAATGGTGTTTGGATTTTAGAATTTGATGGAAGTTGTTCCTCAGCTGGTTCTGGAGCTGGTGTCCTGCTAGTGTCACCTGAAGGATGCCTACATCCTTTTTCATTTAAGTTGCAGTTTGAAAACACTAATAATACAGCAGAGTATGAGGCTCTCATTCTTGGACTGCAAGTGGCCAAAGAACGAGGTGTGAAGAACCTTCTGGCTCGTGGTGATGCAGAGTTGATTGTGAAGCAGGTCAGAAACCTCTTTCAGGTAAAAAATGGGAGGCTGAAGCATTACCGGAATCAGGTTTGGGATTCCATTGAATTCCTTGATGCTTTCTCTATTGAAGCAATACCTAGAGAAAAGAACAGCAGGGCTGATTCACTGGCTGTCTCAGGGTCACTACTGATTCCCCATCCTGAATTCTCTCAGGATAAGTTCACTATTGAAATGGTCCATCGGCCTAGTGTACCTGACAATACCAATAACTGGCAAGTTTTCAATGATGATCAGCATTTGCTTTCCTTCCTGGAACTCAAGGGTAATTTCGAACAACTGTATTTTGAGGGAAGTGACAACCTGCCTCGTGAGAGTGTGTCCTCTGACCAAGCTGTCACCCAAGGAGAAGAAACAGATCAAGAAGGGTGCATTAAACTCAAAGGAAACAAGATTCCTAAAGGGTTGGTGAGTTTGGAGGAATTATTTGATAAACATGACAGATATGTGAAATCTAAAGCTTCTACTGGACCTCAGCAATCAGCTGAGTATGATAAGATTGATATTGGGAGTTCTAATGACCCTAAGCTGGTAAATATTGGAAAATGTTGTACAGCAGATGAAAGGAGAAAAGCAATTGATCTTCTAAGAAGGTATAAGGATGTTCTTGCATATTCTTATGAAGATCTAAAAGCCTTCAAGCCAAAAGATATGCAGCACTCTATTCCTCTCAAACCAGGAATCAAGCCTTTCAAGCAGAAACAAAGGCAGTACAACCCCAAAATAGCTGACACCATCTTTCAGGAGATTCAAAAGTTGTTGAAGGCTAAAATTATTTTTCCTATTCACCATTCAACATGGATTGCAAATATTGTGCCTGTCAGGAAGAAAAATGGTGAGATCCGCATCTGTGTTGATTTCAGGAACCTGAATCAGGCTTCTCTGAAAGATAATTACCCTTTGCCTATGATGGATCAAATATTGCAAGCAGTAACAGGATCTGAAATGTTATCTATGCTTGATGGATTCTCTGGATACAATCAGGTAGAGGTTGATACTGCAGATCAACACAAGACAGCCTTCACTACTCCTTGGGGTACCTTTGCCTACAAGAGAATGCCTTTTGGGCTTATTAATGCTGGTGCCACTTTCCAGAGAGCTATGGATCTGGCTTTTGGAAGCTTGAAAGGGAAGTGTATTGTCATATACCTTGATGACCTGACAGTGTTTTCCAAGACAAGAGCGGATCATTTTGATCACCTGGAGACAGTTCTGCTGAGATGCAGAGAGCATGGAATCTCTCTGAACCCTAAAAAATCTGTCTTCTGTGTTACAGAGGGAAAACTATTAGGGCACATTGTCTCCAAGGATGGTATTAAGATTGATCCTGAACGAGTTCAAGCCATCCAGCAAATTCCTCTCCCAACCAGTAAAAAGGGCGTGCACTCCTTCGGTAAGATCAATTTTTTAAGAAGATTCATCCCTGATTTTGCTGAATTAACTTTGAATATTTCTCAGATGATGAAAGGGAAGCAAACATTTGGTTGGTCTTCTGAAGGAAAGGAATCCTTTGAGGGTATCAAGAAAGCTATCGCTAAAACTCCAGTTTTGGCCTGTCCCGATTTCAGCAAAGATTTCATCATCTATTGCTATGCTACAGATAATACCCTGGCTGCTGTCTTAACCCAAGAAGACTCCGATAAACATGAGATACCAATTGCCTTCATGAGCTATATCCTGAAGAATCATGAGCTGAAATACACCATGATGGAGAAGCATGCTTTTGCAGTAGTCAAAGCTGTTAAGCAGTTCCGTTTCTATATCCTCAACTCTCACTCCATGGTGCTGGTTCCAGATACAACTGTTAAGTCAATTCTTACACAGCAAGAATTTGGATCCAAGAGAGGGAACTGGGTGGCTAAGGTCCAAGAGTATGACATTGATATCAAACCAACCAAGCTGGTTCGTGGAAAAGGTCTTTGTGAGCTCATTGCTGAAGGAGCCAAACATGAGTTGCTGGAGGAGAAAGCTGACCTTCCTACTGTTCTGTTCCTGAGTTCGGTTGATGAATGGTATGCTGACATCGCCCATTTTCTCACCTATGGGGAATGCCCCCCTCATTTAACTGCCAAAGAAAAGAGGACTGTTAAATTGAGGTCAGCGCAATATGTATTGTGGGAAAATGCCTTGTTCAAGCGTGGCTTAGATGGGAGATTTTTGAAGTGTGTGGACAAGGAACAACAGAGAAAATTGCTCTCAGCTTTTCATGATCAGGCATGTGGAGGGCACTATTCATCAACGGTCACTGCTCACAAGATACTCCGGGGAGGATATTACTGGCCTACCTTATTCAGAGATGCATCCAAGTGGGTGGATAAATGTGAGGCTTGTCAGACTTTTGTGGGAAGACCTAAATTGGCTTCTTTGCCTCTCAAGCCAGTTGTGATTGAGGAACCATTTCAACAGTGGGGTTTAGACTTCATTGGTACACTTAATCCTACTTCTAGTGCTGGTCACACTCATGTGCTAACTGCCACTGACTACTTCACCAAATGGGTGGAAGCTATTCCAGTCAAGAGCACTACTTCTGAAGTGGTATGCAACTTCATCAAAGAGAACATCTTGGTAAGGTATGGTGTACCTAACAAGATTGTAACAGATAATGCCTCAAACTTCTCGTCAACCGAGATAATGGACTTCTGCTACGGGTATGGCATCTCTCTGGCTCATTCTTCAGATTACTACCCTCAGGGAAATGGGCAAGCAGAATCCACAAACAAAAATCTGGTGACTATCATAAGGAAGTTGGTCAATGAGTCTCAATGAAACTGGCACAAGAAGCTCTATGATGCTCTTTGGGAAGACAGGATTACACCTAAAAGAGCCATTGGAATGTCCCCTTTTCAAGTGGTGTATGGAGTAGAAGCTCAACTGCCAGTAACAGTGGAACTGCCAGCCTTGCACCTAATGAAGGCCATTGAGGATACTAGTTTCAGTGATGCTCTGGATAAGAGAATTATGTACCTGCACAAACTGAATGAAGACAGATTGGTGGTTGCTGATAGGATATCTGTTCACCAGCAGAAGGTAAAGGTCCTGTTTGACAAGAAAGCTAGGTTCAGAGAGTTCCAAGTTGGAGACACCGTGCTGTTATGGGATAAAAGACATGAACCTCGTGGCAGCCATGGAAAATTTGATTCCCTGTGGCTCGGACCTTTCAAGATAAGACACTTTGCTGGTAAGAATTCCTTTTATCTTGATTACATGGATGGTTCTCCCCTCCCACTTCCTTATAGTGGGCAGTATCTCAAGTTGTTCAAGTCCTAGGTGACTAGGGAGTCCCTTTGTATATTCTGTACAGTGTTTTGCTTCTGTTGCTTTTGGTGTGTTTCCCTTCTAGTTGTTTTTGTGTGTTGCCCTCTGTGTTGGTCTGTTTTTGACTCCGTTGCCCAAGGGATAAGGCACTGGTCTGCTTCACCAAGTTTGTCTAAGTTCTTGGCTTGTCTCATTCCTTGAATTTATGCCAAGTCATCCCCAGAAGGAGCCAGCTGTTGTCCACTCAAAATTCCCCACTCTGTCAAAAGTAAAAAAAAATTTCAAAATTTTGAGTCTAAGTGTCTTTTCTGTCGAGCTGGTGGTGTGAAAAAAGTCTTGGAAGTCTAAAAAATCTAAGTTTTGGGTCATTCTGTAAGTATTTCGGGCCTGTCGGACATTTTTGTCCCAACTGTCCCAAGTACGAAAGTGCATTTTGTTCCCCGATCGGCCGAAACCTCCGAATTTGTCCCATTTTCGGGCCCGTCGGAAGTTTTTGTCCCAAGTGTCCCGAAGTTACTGTGCGAGATGTTACAATTCCCATCAAATTGTGCGGCCGTTCCAACCGCCCGAACCGCGTACTTCAACACTTTCTTGTCCCAAATGTCCCAATTTCACCCAAAGTGCGCCCTGTTCAAAAAGTGCAAGTTGTTCATTTTTGCCCGAACCGGCCGAGTCGCGTACTCCGGAACTTTTTGTCTCAAATTTCTTCAAGTTCAAACAAACTCTGTTCCATTTTCAGCCGATTCGCCCGATTTTGTTCCAACTGTCCCGAGTTCCAAAGTGCATTTTGTTCCCCGATCGGCCGAAAACACCCGAACCACGTACTTCGGAACTTTTTGTCCCAAATGTCCCAAAGTTAAAAAAGTGCAAGCTGTCCCATTTTTCGGCCGAAACTCCTGAGTCACGCACTTCGCTCTTTTTGATCCCAAATGTCCCAAAATGCATTTGTGCGTCCTCTCCCCGTTTCGCCCGAATCGGCCAAGCCGCGTGTTTCACGCATTCGCGTCTCACTTGTCCCAAGCGAACCAACGGTCATTCATACTTAGTTTTTCCCGCTCTAACCTGAATATGCTGTTTTTCAAAATATGAATTCAAATGCGCATTGATTATCCTTCTCTCTCCTCAACGGCTATATAACGGGAAAAACTTCCTTTGCAATTCTTACATTGTTTCGAACCCTTGCAATTTGAAAACCCGCGCATGTCCCCTCCCTCTGAAACTCCTTTCCGAGCCTGGTTTGTAGCTCTGTTACTATCAATATGAAGATCAAGATCCTGGAGGAAGCTTGGGAGAACTAAAGAAGCAGTTACGAAGGACGAAACTTTCAAGACGCCGGTTACATCAGTTTTCAAAGATATTCATTGTCATCCTCAAGATGAAACATTCTGGTGTGTCCCTCGTGGCAAGGACATGGCTGAGACGTGGAAGAAACTCAAGCAGCAGTTTCTGAAGACAGTGGGTCCATTCTCAGAACTGTCCACCTGTCTCCTTCCCCATTCTTTTCTCTTCTTCCTATTCCTTTCGTATTCCTTGTAATTAGTTAAGGTATTGCAATTGGCATTCCTTAACTATTCTTTAGTTAAAAGAAACGGTTACGAAGAGTAAACCGAATTGTAAGCTATATAATGGCCTTCTTTTCGCCATTCTAAGAAGGAGGAAGAACTTGGCATATTTTCTGAAAGTGTAAATAGATCTTAAAGAAATCAATACAAAAGGGCTTTCTATTCATTGTCTATCTGATCTCTGCTATTTCTGTGTTTTCCATTTAATATTGTGAAGATCATTTTGTCTCTAATTTGTTAGTCTCTCTGATTGCATACTGTCCAGTTTTGCAAATACAGCGATCTTGTATAACCAAGAAGGAACTTTGTGTCCTTGATTAATGAATCTGAAGAAGGTTATTTACAGAACTTTGTGTCTTTAAATTTAATCCTATTCAGCCAATGCAAATGATCTTGTCTTAAATTCCTTGAAACTTCGCATACATAAAGAATTATTCTGCTATCTATAATTCTGAATGTTGCTATTCTGCTCATCCTCTTATTCCCTTTCCTCAGTCCTTTTGTAACTGATGATCCTTGTGGAAAACACTTTCGTAATATCCAAGTTCAACCATAAAATAATATTTTGTACATTTGTAAATAAGTTCGTTTCTGAATAAGGGAACCTCTCCCATTAAAGAGGAGGGACTTCTTGTCCCCTGACTGTTGCTCTTCTAAAAAGTCCTATTTGAAAACCAACACATAGGAATCAAGAATATGCATATTTTATTCCATATAAGTATGTTTGAGCCTTATGTAAGTAGCTAGGGTTTGTTTTGCATGTGCAGGTGCGACAGTGAATCCTTGGAACAAAGTCACGATGGTAAAGAGCAAAGTGAAGGTGACATGATCAAACCCTAAAAGATTGGATCCTAACTCATTGACATGACACTAACGCTTGTTATAAACATAACACCTGGGGCAATCTTGTCCCCTTTTGGGTGTTACTGTTCGGAAGATTTGCATATCTTTATTTTCCAGACAAAGCATATACTACCTAGATCCAACGTGTTACATCGGTATTCTAGCCCATATCTAGCACAAATAACAAGTTATCAACTAAGCCATTCTCATCCTCTTATTGATTACACTCGCTTTCCATTTAGATGTTATATTTTGCATGTTTATGATATTATCTACTTGATATGAATCCTCTAATTAAGATTTAATTTTGTTAAATCAGGAAACTACTCAATTTGTTAAAGCAAGCACAACATACTATATTCAAAATAGGAAAAACAATAGGACATACACACACATATACATATGTGTGGGTGCGTGTGATATATTTATATGTATATATATTTATAGTTGAGAACATTAATGTTTAAGATATTTTAACTCGTGGGTAACAATTAACACAATGAATATCCAACAAATTTATCCTCATTTTATAGAATAATATTATAAGGAAATCAATTTTGCATAGGTTGAGGTGGTGGTATTCCTTAATTTCTTTACAAAACTCATACCACAATTGATGTAGAAAACACACTTATATTGAGGGGGTGAATCAATATTATCTAATTTTTTACTAATTTAAACTTTAACATTCATAACATCGATAATTACAAAAGATATAATAGTTACACGACACAATATTTATGTGGAAACCCTTTTGGGAGAAAAACCATAAAGAAAAGATTGCTTGGAACTACTGAACAAATCCAGCCAAAAAATTAATTATTTTACAAATGTTTGTAGGAAACAACCTGTTGGAGACACCAATCACCAATTTCGAGCACCAACTCAGCTTGATTCATGAGCACCAACTCACTGGAGACACCAATCCCCAATGTCAAGCACCAACTCAGCTTGATTCGTGAGATCCTACTCACTGGACACACCAATCCCCAAGGCCAAACACTAACTCAGCAATGTAAAGATCCACCCTTTGTAATTTGTTCTTCAACTTGATGATGGCGTATAGATTGTTCTTCACTTCTTCATGTCATTATTGTATACCTGCACTTTACACTTTGCTTATACACTTCTCACTCTTTGTTCTTCTTCGGTAACTAGACATGTTAATCTGCTTCAGTTTGTTCTTCCTCTTTCTTCACAAATCCTCTTGATATATCTTCATTAAACGCTCCTCTCTTCTCACTCTCTTCCTTTTATTTTCAAAATGACATCATAATACCATGAGCACACACTCTGAATTCAACAATTGAATTCATTTATATACCATGTTTATTTCATGAACATATGTGACTTTTCATGAGTCAGCATCCTTTTTGTATATTCATTATGATTTGACTTTAGTAGACTTTCAAATTTGAATATTTTGATTTTTTCAAGACTCCCACAGACTTCCCCTATTTTCTCTTGGTTATGTGGCATTTCATGACCATTGCAATTTTTTTTGGAAATTTTGGAGATTTCTTTTCATTGTGTGGCTATCCTCCTTTGTATCGCAACACATCCTAACTTCTACAACTTTTTTTCATTGCGCGACATATATCCTTTGTTGAGTGGTATAATTTCAAATGCACAAAACACTTAAATCTAAACCTTCAACACGTGAGGTACTAAAATAACCCGTGATACACACAAATATCCGCAAAACTCTACCAGACCCACAGACCACCACAAACACCGATAGAACACTACAAAAACCTGCAAAACACTATAGACGCCCACGAAACATTATAAAGTAGTTTTCTTTGGCATGTGGCATGCATAATTCAAACTAAATCATATATTTCACAAGAGTCACACATTTGTAAACATTAATGACAATATCTCAATCATATGAGATACTTATCAACGTTCCTTTTTGACACCAATGAAAATATTTCCAACAGATTGTCATGGTCTAGGGGTACATTGCTGAAAAGGATTCATAATATATATAGGAAGTGTAGACGTATAGATGAACAACCTATAAATGATTGTCTCAAAGGACTGAAGAAAAATCGTTGAACATTGTCATATGTTCCAATGGATCTTCTTAGGGTAAATTTTAGTGGTGAATATTCATTACTTCACAAATATTCTGGTTTTTAAAATTTGCATTTGGAAATTTTTTACGGTAAGAGTTAGGACTAGTTCACCTGAATTTTCTATTTACAATTTTATTTTAGGGGTTGGTTCACATAATGTTTACACCAATAGCTGATATTTTAATTTAAATTATCATTAGTGTAATTGAAATTTGAAAATTTCATTATATATAGTGATTACAAATTTACAATTCCATATATCAAGTACACATCACATTTTCTTCACAATTCCTTTATCCATGGTCGTGGTCCTATGGGAATTGACGATCGAGATGAACTACATATTGTAACACTTTAACATTAAAAGTATTTTAACAGTTAATATGGTATTCTGTTGAAGTTATATATAATGTAAAAGTTAGAAATGACTGACAACAGTAACATAAATGTATGTTACCGGGCAATAGATATATATCAAGTACACATCAATTTTTCTTCACAATTCCTTTACTCGTGCTCGTGGTCCTATGGGTATTAACGATCAAGATTGATTGCATATCGCAACCCTCTAACATTAAATGTATTTAACAATTAATGTGTTATTATGTTAAAGTTTTATATAATGTAAATGTCAAAAACAACCGGTAACATACATCTATGCTACCGGTTGGTAGCAGTTTTTAGTGATGTCATTAAAATTTAAAAAAATATGGGATTTTTTTTCTTACACCATATTTTGTGAGGACATATTTCTCATTGAGACAATCATTTTAACTGCTAACATAAAAAAAACAAAAAAATAAATTTTCCATACAAAATTGGTGAAATCTGTATTTTTTCAAAAAATCTCTTTTTTTTAATTGTTTTGTTTGTGTCATATTTTGTGAGGACATATTTCTCGTCGAGACAGCCGTTTTAGCTACTATTGTCAAAAAAATGATTTTTGAAAAATTACATATGTTGTTGACCAATAACATATACTGTCAGCTGACAACATATACTATTAGGAAACAATGGTTAATGTCCGAGACCATTATCAAATGGTTCACCAACCCGTTCGAAACCTGTTTCCTTCATATTTGCCATAATTTTGAAAGTCATTTTCATAAATTCACCAATTAATATCTATGAGCTTTTTAGGGGGATCTTAAAATTTACCTTGAATCTTCCATTAAGTTATTGTAATGCAACATGTGGTGATGGTGGAGGAGATGTTGAAGGTGGTGCAAGGGATGGAGGATCCTCATCTAATTGTAAAGGTAGTGATGTCCCATAACAAAAAAAATTCAATTTAAAAAAAAAAACATCATGTTCATCAAATTTATATACAAATAATTAGAAAAATATCATCAAATTATTCAATTTTTATAAAATCATATACTACGAATAGAAACAATATTTTACATAACATAAAAAATATTAAATTAGATTTTTTTTCAATATGGTACAGGAAATTCAATAATGACAAAATTAGGTTTCAAATAACCAATACATACACATCAATCACCAATGTCAACGTTTTTTCCTCAATCTCATTAATGTTTTTTTTATTTTAAAACTATAGTTAATCTGAAGCTCTTCACTAGATTTGTTATTTTTTATCACCTCTAACATGACATAAAGAGGTAAAATTGGCCCTTCCATTTCATCTTCTTTGTCATTGGTACACTCTATAAATTGAAAATCAAGAGATACAAGATGCAAACACCAAAAGGTGTTATTGATGAAACCAACAATATTGTTAAATGTATCAGTGTGTCCATCAATGTACATATGATCATGCATACAATGATTTTTCTTAGGGCTATATGAATCTGATCTTCTATTAACTTTACATTACAACACGTTCCATATTTGGACATACTTGTAGACACAAAATCATGCACTTACTACTTACATCACACATCTAAGTATGTTATTATATGCATGATTCCTAAATAAGAATATTAGACATTAACAACATTTGTTTTGCCTTTTACATTGCTTTATCTTTTCCATACTCTTGTTATTTACTTTTCTAGAATGACTATTTTACTTGTGTGTGTGTTCATAGATTTGGATCACCTATAAGATGGATTAGTCAAATAATAACCAAATCAATGCTACTAAAATAGAATGTTCTCATGTTGTCATTGATAAGAAAGGGAAAATTGTGGTTTCTTTCATTGAATAAAGTCGGTAACAACTCTTCATATTTGAACCTAAACTTGCACACAAGCACGCTTGAAAGTTTTTAGTTATTTTTGGTGGTTAGGGGACCTAACTTGGTCGGATCCCTACCCCTTTTAAGGAGATACAAGACATTTTATTTATGTAAAATAAAAAAACAAAAAATGAAATGACAAGTATACCCGACTTAGATCACAAGACAATTGTAGTTACGTTTCGCCGAGATTTGCACATAAATTACAAGCCAATTACAGCTGTGATTCCTACCTGTGTTAAAATTTTGTTAGAACAATGTTGCAATGAGTAATATTTATCCTTTTTGTTTCAAATTTACTTCTTAAACAACTACAAGACAAAGATATGCAAGAAAGAGAGAAATAAAACTCAATTATAGTCTTTGTGTACTAAGAGCCAGGGGTTGGAATAAGGGGGGTGAGGGTATTTTTATAGATTTGGATTGTATAGGGGAATGAGACACACATGGGTGCAATGGTAGGGACTAGAATTAAATGTGAGTGGGTGAGGGTTAGTAAATAGGTGGTGTTATCCAATTTCACCCTCGGGTGAAATTAGACAAATACATCAGGCTTGCACTGAGGGACTCTCATAGCTAATTCAGAGCTTACATGCAGATTTCAATGTTCAGGGGTAAAATCAGGGTCTTTGAGAGAGTTGAATGTTACAAGAGGAATTCTTCTTCTTCTTGGTCTTCGTTGAGTTTCAAAGTTTTATTCAGTTTGGGAGACCGACAATAGGGTATGCTTGCAACACTAAATGGTAAATCTAGTGTCTCACCTAGGAATGTTTGCAAACATCTTCATACATTCCTCCAGTGCTAGGAAGATCTAGCGAGTGCATGAAATTTTAAAGGAGTTGAGGAAATTGAGAAATCTACCTTTGGTTTCTAAATGAGCTCATTGAACTCATAACCCAACTCCTCTCATGCTAATCGAGCCACCCAAATGGTGGGTGATGCAATGCATTGGTCCCTAATCAAGTTACCTTCATGTTGTAAGAACCGAGCTGGATGTGTTGGGGGAGTTTATAGCTTGAAGGGGGGCCCATCGAGATGATCATGGAAGACCGAGCACATAACCAAGTTATCTTTTCCCTAACCAAGCTCATGCTAAGGATCTAGACTGAGCTCTTTGCATTACTCATAGAGTTGTTTTGGGCTAAATCAAGCATGTTGTGAGAAGGTCGAGCTACTATTTGGCACACCGAGCTGACTTATGTTGAGAAGAGCAAGCTGCATGGTTACTAAGTTCAAACCATTGTGCAATGAGCTATACAAGGGAAGCTGAACAAGTTGGTCATCGAGTGCAGGCATATTTGTGTGCATAGATCTCATTGAGCCACCATTAGCGAATCCGAGTTATTTTACAATAAGGAAGATCATTGGTAAGCACACCGATCTCATACTCCATCGAGTTGAACTACACAAAGTGGGGCTTCTGGTGATCTATTTTAAAAAAGAGAGTCCCTTTCTGCTGAAGGATCAAGCTAAATGAGGAAAATATGTTCATTGTGAAGCCAAATGGTATTAAGCATCTAGCGAGCTATCATTGAACATTGGGGGGCAAAAGCTCTTGTAAAATGTGCCGAGTTGCATTAAAAATTGGACCGAGTAGTTTTTATGTCAGAGAAGTATCACCCTAGGATTTACACATTTAAAAACAATACTTTTGACTAACATGGGATTGTCTCAAGGTGTGGGACCCTTGAGATTGAGAAAACCTCGAGAAAAGGCTGGTTTCTGACCTATTCTAATGCTAACCTACTCCTAAACTATCAATTCCAAGGGACATGAGAGAGAGAGAAATACATAAAATGTAAATCCTAAGCTAAGGGATGTTATATCACGAAAACAAGACTAGAGAGATTCCTAGCAAGTGAAAGTGGAGGGAAAATGGGGAAGAAGAGGGCAAAAAAGTGCCACAGTCCCAAAACACATTCAAACATCCAATTTCATGGAGCACAACGAATTTAAACCCTATAAATGAACACAGTATGCACAATATACCTCCACAATATAATAGAAGGCAAGAAATACAATATAAATCAAGCTAGGGAAAAAAGAGCCACAAAACACTAATTTTGTTTCTTAAAATGATGCACAATCCATTACAATATAGGCATAAGGCAAGAATTCTTCACAAAATGCATAAATTAAAGGCCTGCAACTCACAAAAGTGCTGGAACAATTTTGGCAAAGTTCCTTTACATTCCAGAATGTCTCCCTCTTCTAAAATAAACGGGGCGAATACATTATATAACAATTTGTCTCACCTATCAACAACCCTCATTAATTACATGTACGAAGGTATGGGCAACTATACTAGTTCACTTTCCAATGATACTTTGCTTACACGGTGAACATAGGTGTCATACCTCATTAATCTGGTTGTTGAGCTACCCTGTATAGTGCCATTAATGCCTGGACGTATATGAAATTCATTGTTGTCACCCGACATAAACATGAATAGTCGTCGCTGATGAGGAAATGATTTTTCGCACAACAAGAAGAAATGATGTCGCACAACAGTGAGGGGAGGTTGACACGCATCAGTAAAAGGTGATTGATGTGCGACAAGAAGTGACACTAACACGTGACAAGAAGGCGGCAGTGATGGGGAAGGTAGAACAACGTGCAAAAAGGAGGGGAGTTGTCACGCAATAGTAAAGTATGGTGTCGTAAAACAAGAGGAAATTTGTGACACACATCAAGAAGAAACAATTAACGCACATCAGGAAGGAAACAATTAATGCATGATGACAAGGGAATTGACGCATGTCAAGGAGGATGTCGTCATGTGTCAAGAAAGCGGAGGTGACGCATGATAATGGAAGGTGACTAACGCGCGTCAGCAAAGTGTGACTGATGTGCGACATCAAATGGTTGACGTTTGGCAGGAAGAGGGGCATTGACGTGCGTCAAGAAGAAATGGTTGATGCGCAACAATGAGGTGAAAATCCATACATTTTTTCCAGCTCAATTATTAAAATAAACTCAGCTCCAAACCTTCACCATAAGTTGCACCCCTTTAACTATCAATGCCCATACCTTCAGGTTAATCCATTTTACAAGGGGGGTCAAAAATGGATAACAGTTGCAGGGCTCCACATTGCATTAAGCGAGCTAAGTTTTTGTTGTGGTCATCAAGCTGCGAGGTGCTAGTAAAGGCCATAGAGCTAGACCCACAATGCATACTACAAACACATGAAAGGGCGAGCTCAAGCATACAAGTCGGTAATGTCAATAGGGACAGTGAATGGCAGGTGTCAACCAGGCTGAGTCATACATTGATAGGGAATCGAGCTCCAAAAGCCCCAACGAGTTATTTTTTTAACAGATGACTTGGGTGAGTTTTGAAAAGGGATCCCCGCAGAGAGTGCATTGTAAATATGTCAGAGAGTTAGAGCCCAAATGGCCCATGGGTTGCGAGCGCACAAAAATCTTGAAATCGCTAACTTAGATGACAACGTAGAATATTGTGGAAATGGTGGGTTTTGAAGGCCCAAGCCACACTTGGGAAAAGTGGTTCATGGAAGCTTGATTTCTCTGATGGACAAAGGAGTGTGGATGAAGGGCGAGTCAACGGCACCTCGCGAGGTCAACGAGGGTGCAGTGAACTTGGGCCCGAGCCAGTTCGTGAGGATGTTTATGGATCTGACATGGTCGATGGAGTCGTGTGGGTCTTACGGGGTGTATGAGGCCCGTCTTGCAGGAAATGCAGAAGTTTGAGACACAGAACACATGGGCCGTGGTGAGCTCACTTCGAATTACATCAGGCAGGGTCTAAGCAATACAACGTGGAGGCAAGGTAGCGAGGTGGTTCAATGGTTGGTGGAATGTTAGGTGTCAAGGGTCAATGCAATGTATGTGACACCAAGTGAAACACCTCGTCAAATTGAAACAAATAATAGGAAATTTGAGTGGCACTAAGTTGGAGTGACAGGGAGCTTGGCCTACATTGTGAGGGTGACTCAGCGTATAGGTATAAGGGGGGTCAGCGGGATTGATAAACATTTCCACGGTGGAACGATTGATAGGGGACCACCAATGTGAGTCGAAAGAGTTGATATGGAGCCCAACAGATAGACAACCCAAAGAAATAAAAGGGCTCGGTAGGTAAGGTCAATAATGCAAGAAAAGAGCTAGCTCGACTGAGTTGGCTAATATAAAACATTCAATACCACCCCGCACATCAAATCAATCAAATCAATGATGGGTCCCACAACATTTTAAAATTACACAACAATTAAATCATGATGCAAAACATTGGACAATGAGGAAATATTTAAAATGTCTTTTCCCAGCCAAGAATTAATTCAGAGTCCCGTGGAATGGAAGCAATATTGTGAAAGCTAAAAATAGCTGCAATCACTTAGGAGCTCATAAATTGAGCATTTCTCAACAGAATTACACAAAATTAGTCTCGTTGGAATTGTGGTTTCGAGAGATTCACACAAAGATCAAGAAATTTAGATATTAATGAATATTTGATGGAGAAGTTTTCACAAAACGAGCCCAGTTTAGTTTGGTTGGGTGAGCATTAAATGAGCATGGGGAGCCATTTTCTTGTGCTACAAGTTATAAATCAATGTGGGATGGCTTTTGGAGATTACATGTCAATATTTTCACCTACTTTGGGCAAATTTCAAGTGATGGGAAAGACAGATCTGAGTTTCATTCTCTCTCTTATCTAATTCTATAAATTGTAGCATGGGGCTCATTATAAAAGGAGTTAGTCATTTTCTCTTCTGCCCCCTCTCTCTTTCTTCTCTGCTAGGTTGAATGTGGAGTTTAAGCCTCCTTTCTAAGCTTTGTAATGGAATTTTCTTACCTATTTTCCACTAATTTCTTAATGTGAAAACTTAATGGAGCAATAGACTGTGTTTTATGATGCATATTTTCCATCCTTTGCATGTTTTATTGTCTCTACTTGCCTCTCTTTATTGTAGGGTATAATGTGCATATTTGTGATGTTCATTGCAGGTTCTGGGAGTTGTGTTTATTTGGGAAACAAATGGTTTTCTGTGTGAATATATATTTGGTCTATGGTGCATCTTATCTACCCTCTCCATTCCTACCTCTCTCCATTTCAGACAGTTGGATTATGTCTAACAACCTCCTTTCTTAGTGTATCACAACTCTTAGTGTAAGTTTAATTTCATGCATTCTCTCTCCTTTTCTCCTTAGAAGGTTAGGATAGGATTAGGTAGTTTTCTTACTTGCATTAGGAGTAGCTTGTGATAGGTAGGATTAGTAGCAAGAACCAACTTTCTCTGGAGGTTTATCTCAAGCATGCAAGTCCCACAACTTGAGAGATAACCCAATGTTACACAAATTAAATCGAATGCCCCATCCATAACTAGTCCATTTGGGGGGTGATGTGATTTGTTGATAACATGTGGTGAGGTGGTGAATAAGTGTGAACCTCTTGCTACACTTCAGAGGAGGTTTTTTTAGCATCTACGTAGACCAGGGCACCCAGAAATCAAACCAGAGCGCCCCAGGCACACCCATCTTTCTCCAGGCACCCCATTCTAGTCAAATCTACCAGATCAATAATTTTCTAGGATTCTATATGATGGTCCTCCATCTCTGTTTAGACGGTCTCCACTGCGACATAGTCTAGAAACCTCTTCGAATCAGTTCAGGATCTTCTAACCCTCTTTGCACTTAGGGTTTTATATTTATTTTTCTTAGTTGCTTGTGTATTATTTCAATATTTTATTGTTTTTTTATTTATTGCAAAATTGCATTAGATTAGGCTATAATTATTTACATTTTAGCATAATCATTTTGGTGAAACCCACTCATGATCAGTCTTTCGGATCCTTCTTTGGTAGATCATCTTCTTTATCATGTCTCCTAAAATTTCTCAAATTTCCTTGTCTGATTTACTTCAAATGCATCCTAATTGCCAAGTTATTCTTAAAAAGGCCCTAAACAAAATGTATCTTCCCTAAGATATGCCTTCGCATCAAGTAAGTTCTATTTTTTATCGTTTATTTGATGATTCTACTATTCGTGATCTTCCATCTAATCAACCCATGTTGGTGTCAATTCAAGCTTTGCATTCTTTATTTTAAGAAAACATTAAGGATATGGAATCCACAATCACATCTCTCAAATATGAAATCTAACATATTAAGGACACTTCTCAGGCTCAAGTTTGTTTTCCTTCTACATCTCATAATCATTCTATGTCTACTACATTTTCTTGTATCGGTGAGCCTCAAGTCATATCATTACCAGAGCCTCTCACCTTTGATCACAATACTAAGCAACATGACATTCTTACGGAGCTCCTTAGTCATCAATTGATCCCTTTACTACCTACTCATTACTATCCTCCTTATTGGCTAACAAAATATCAAGGTCGTCCATATTGCAATTATCATCAAATCAATGGACATAATGACATTGATTGCTACGCTTTATGACAAAGAATCAAACATCTTGAGCGTCGGGGATTTATCTCATTCACTACACAACATTTTTTTGCATGCCAATCTACAAATGCTACATTTCAATGGGTTCCTAAATCTGATTTTTCTATGTCTCATGAGCATCACGCCATCACTTCTAATGGTCTTTCTATGGAAATTCAAACACCGCCTAAGAAATCACCTCTCAAAATCAATATATCACCTCCTCCTCTAAAGACATCTACAACATTACCAAGTCAAAGTACGCAACTGCATATCAAAATCAATTAACCTTATTCTCCTATAAAGTCTTATGCGAAATCATTAATACCACCAAAGCTACCGCCATTGAAGCTTTCTCCCCATCCCACTCCACTTTCATTTCTAATTCATTTTTTAAAGCAACTACTCCTACTAATTGTCAAGACACACTTCAAATTCCACCACTGCCACATGGCCCTGATGTTGTTTCCATCGATACGCGGCCACTTAATCTTTGGTAGGTGATTTTTTCTCACCTCATTACCCGATGACACACTCTTTTAATTTGGTTCACACTTGATTATTGAGGGCATCCTATACACATAAACCTCACACACTGCACAGTAGACACTACACATGGCACATCTTCACACATATTACACTTTAATAATCTTACATCATACATCGTACATCTTGTGCTTCATACATCATATACATTCTACACATACCTCAAACATCTGATATTACATACTACATTACACACTACACATTACACATGATAGGAAGATTTCTCATCACTACATCTATTACACATGTTACACATTCTACTCATCTACTTATACACCCTGCACTCACTACCCTATGATGTACTCTAGTCTCATAGTCCATACTAGATTATTGAGGGTATAAATCACAAATGGACCACATCACACTCACACATTCAACCATTCAATCTTTTTTCTCATGCGACATTCCTAGATTAGTGATATATGCTATAGGATACATCATCACTTTTGCTTGCATCATTTAGTGATATACGTCATAGGCTACATCATCACTTCCTCTAGCATCATCTAGTGATATATGCTTTAGGCTAAATCATCACACATTCTCACACCTCATCTCTATGTCATATATAATCACTACACACTCGTCACATCGTGCTACAAACAACACATAGTTTGAACCATTTCCCAATGATGCACTCTCATGTATAGTTCATTCTTGATTACTGAGGAGGCATAAACAAATGAACATCACTGCTTACAACTCCATTCAATCAGGGGGCACGCTACTCCTATCATTCACTATGCATTCCATTTCATCCATCCATAATATATTTCATATCTTGGGTGCATTTATTCTTGCTTGCATTTGATTGTACATGTTCATCTTATTACACATGTTGGAATATATATCTTGTATGTCATTGTCTTTATCATACATACATGCGCGTTCACTTGTCTTTCTAGTTTTGATCACAGATTTTATTGGTCCATTACATGCAACATGAATGCTTGGCACAATACCTAGTACCAGTCCCACAGCGGCTCTTGGGGGCATCCACTTTCATACATTACAGGTGTTATTATTTCATTTTATTTCATGTTACACCACTTTATCGATTATACACGCTTTGACATACTTTTTATCTTTCTAACATGCTAATGGGTGCTTTATGTGCAACATTTATTTTATAGGACTATTTGCTTCCATGGTTGTCCAATACATTTTCTGCTATTGCTTGTCATTGTTTACCATTATTTGTGGGCTTTTCCCTTTGTCTTGTGCACATACTCGTTTGTTTGCGGCCACTATGGCCTTGATTATCTTGTAACATCATGAGTGATGTATTACGTTTGCAACCCACTTTTTGCATTCTACATTGTCTTCTTGTGTGTTCTAGCTTACACATTGTCTGTTTAACTTACATTTCATCTTATATATGCATCTTGTCTTTGTTTGTACTAACAATTATCTCCCAGCCACTTGTTTGCATGTGCCTTTGTTTTTACAAAGCACATCCCCTTCCCCCTGTAGTGCGCAATTTTAGTGGTTGGTTCTATTTTGGGCCACATTCTCCTTCGACAACGTCGCATGCACCCCAAATGAGGGGGGTATCATTTGGGTGAATTAGTCACCCCATACAGAGTATACACAACACAACACAATACTGACATAGTATAGTTTTTAGATTTTGGGGCTCATAATTAGACTTGGGTCCTTAGTACAACGATGCCTTTCTTGAAGTGCCTCTAACTAGGGAGCAGTTACACAACAATTGGGTTCAACACAATCTATAGAACTCTACATAATAATTTTACAGGGTAGATTGTCCTTAACACATGTGCTAGTACACATCATATAAAGTGGACTTTTATTCTGGGGAGAAGTTAAAGATTAAAGGATAACAACGGACATTCCTCTCTATACTACTTCATTCATGGCATCAAATCACCAAAAAAATGAGATAGTAAAAGATATCTAAAATTTTGGGAAGTGGTTAAAGGTTAGAGGAAAAACTCGCACCCATTGACATCATCTACAGGATCCTTTCTACACTCTTTCCTCGTCACTGATCAGGTGCACATGTTCCTTTTTTCACACTTTCAGCATTTTCTTTCACATACTTCCTTACATGCTTTTTATACGTTTACATGTGTTTTTGACTACTCGATCATCTTCTATTTTGCAGGTCCATCCATATGGGAAACAAATGGTCAATGTCACTCAACATCACACACATCAACACCAATAATAGGTACATCAAACACATTGACATCTACACACGTGTTTCCGCCCTCTGTTCATTTTCATCACCTTTTTACACTTTTGGCATCTTTAGTCTCCATGCTCCATATTTTTATCGTTCCATGCTTTTTCCAGTCCCTCAGAACGCTTGTCATCATCAATCTACATGGATTTTGTTGGGATTAGGACACCGGTTGTACATATAATATATCATATCTAAGCATACATGTAAATAAAAGTGGATATTCTACCAGAAGAAATATGTAAAACAAGAGATAAAAATCAACACCAGATTTAACGTGGTTCACTCAGTGTGGGATACGTCCACCAAGAAACAAGCCAATCTAGTATCCAAAGATTTGACAAGATATACAATTGAATATTTAAAATCTTCCACACCTCTAAGATGTACAGTACTTTCTTTCACTCAAGCTTTTGCTTCTTCTCCAAGAATTATCTCCCTCACAATAATCATCAACCTTTGCAAGTTCTTCTCAATTCTTACTTCTAAACCCTAGATTTTACGTTTATATAGGCGTATACAAAATTAGGGCTATTAGCCATGTAATTACAATCAATAAAATTGCTTTAATACTAAAAATAGATCTAATTCTCGAGAGTTAATTAAAACACTCCCACATAGGTAACTGATGTTGGTTAGCCCTAACCAATGTCGGTTCCTCCTTACCTGACCGATTCCGATCATAGGTAACCGATGTCAATTCCTCCTAACCAATGATGGTTACTGTGTTTTCTAGCAAGTTTCATATTGCATGCTAATCTGAAGTAATTGAGCTCCACAACTCAATAATCTCCCACTTCGAGATTAATTACTACACCATACTTGTACAACATCATTCTTGGATTCTTCTTTATATTTGTTTCTTCCTCTTCAAGTCTCAAACTTGAAGACCAACAGAAGTGGAGTGTAGCTCCAACGTCTCCTTTTCCAATGGCTTCGTTAGCATATCCAAGGGTTTCTCGCTCGTATGAATCTTTTCCATATTCAACTGCACATCCTCCAATACCTATCGTATGAAGTGATACCTCAACTGAATGTGTTTCATTCTCGAATGAAACACTGAGTTATTTTCCAAGTGAATTGCACTTTGACTGTCACTAAACAATTTGCAATCACCTTGCTCCTTTCCCAAATCTTCCATGAACCTACTCATTCATATCATCTCCTTGCTAGCCTCTATAGCTGCAACATAATCTGCCTTTGTAGTAGAAAAAGCCACAACCTTATGCAATCTTGAATCCAACTAATTGTCGTCCCATCTACTATGAAAATATATCCAGTAGTGCTCCTCCTACTATTCAGATTTTCGGCCATATCTAAATCAACATAGACACATAATGAAATATTCGAACCTCCATAGCATAATTACATGTTAGATGTCCCTTTCAAATACCTGAGTATCCATTGGACTGTTTTCCAATGCTCTTTATCTGGATTAGCCATATATCTACTCACAACTCCACTACATGTGTAATGTCTTGTCTTGTACAAACCATAACATACACGAGACTCCCAATTGCTGAAGCATATGACACTTGTGTCATGTATTTTACCTCCTCATGTGATGAAGGACACAGATCTTTTCTCAATTTGAGGTGTCTAACCATAGGTGTGCTTATAGGTTTTACATTATGCATCTTGAACCTTTCTAAGACCCTGTAGATATAATCCTCCTGAGACAAATATAATTTCTTGTTTTCCTTGTCTCTGTGTATTTGCATGCCAAGGATTATTTTTATAGCTCCTAAATCCTTCATAGAAAATGTGTGAACTAGATTTCCCTTAAGCTCACCAATGTCCTGCATACTAGATCCTACAATAAGCATATCATCTACATACAATAGCTCTCATTTTCAAGTTTCTTTAAATAAACACAATGGTCAGATTCACATCTCAAGTAACGATGCTCATGCATAAAACTATCAAACCTCATGTACCATTTCTTTGGAGCTTTCTTGAGTCCATATAGACTCGTTTTCAACATGCACACTGATTTCTCCTTACCCTTGACTTCATACCCAAGTGACTGCTGCATATAAATCTCTTCATCCAAATCACCATGAAGGAAAGACATCTTCATATCTAGTTGTTATAAATGCAAATCTTCTACTACAACTAAACTCAATATAATACGAATTGAAGTCATCTTTACAACAGGAGAAAATATTTCACCAAAGTCAATACCTACTTTCTATGCAAATCCTTTTACTAAAAGCCTTGCCTTGTATCTTTTATGTCCACCATATTCTTCCTTGATCCTGTAAACCCACTTGTTCTACAATGTCCTCTTACCTACTAGCAACTTAAACAAATCCCAAGTCTAGTTCTATTCCAAGGAGTCCATCTCCTCATCCATGCCATGTTCCCACTAAATGTGGGTATTATCCTACATTACTTCTTCAAAATTCTCTGGTTCACCATTATCAATCAATAAAAAATAAAATAGAGGTGGTGTAAATCTTTTTGGAAGTTTACTTACCCTTTTTGACCTTCTCACAGGAGTTTGGGGTATTGGAGGCTCATTCTGGGCCTCTTGGACATTTGTATCCAAATCTGTCAGTGATCGATGTTGGTCACCTATAACTGACGTCAGTTTGGCTCTTCTATAACCAATACCAATTATGTTGATCATTGTTGGTCAGGGGTCAACCGACACCGATTACTGTGTAACCTTGTCAGTTTTACTTTTAAATCTGAGAGTTCATTTTGATTCACGAACTTCTCAACCAGTTCATCCTTGGGTACCAAAATTTGATCCATGTACATTCTCTTTTCATTCCATTCAACATCATGACTCCTAATAATTTTAGAATTCTCTAAATCCCAAAAACGGAAATCAAAATTATCAGATCCATAACCAATGAAAGTGCATCTCTTGGATTTTTCATCCAATTTTTTTTCTATTTTCCTTATCAACATGCACAAAAGCTTCTGAACCAAAAACTTTAAGAAAAGAAAGATCTACCTATTTTTTGGTCTAAGCTTCCTCTAGTATTCCTCCATCTAGTGAACTTGAAAGCCCACAGTTAATCAAATAAACCGTTGTATCAACTACTTCTGCCCAAAAATGTAGGGGCAATCCAAAATGTATCCTCATACTTCTAAAACGTTTCATGATTGTCATGTTTATTCTTTCTGCAACACCATTCTCCTGTGGTGTTCTTGGAACCGTTCTTTCTCTACTTATCCCATTCACTAAACAATAATCATTGAAATTATTACTACATTATTCACCACCATTGTCATATCTAAGGCACTTTAACTTTGAATTTGATTCAATCTCAACAAGGGATTTCCATCTTTTAAAAGTCTAAAAAATATTAGATTTACATTTAATACAATAAACCAATACCTTTCTTGTAGCATCATCAATGAAAGTAACATAATACTGAGGTCCTCCATAAGAAGCTACTTGAGTTGGTCCCCACACATCTGAGTGTACAAGCTCTAATTTCTGCTCCTTCTTTGTTGCCCCAACTTTGAAAAATCTCACTCTCTTTTACTTTCCAAAGACACAATGCTCACAAAAATCAATATCTAAATCTTTTAAATATGATAAATTACCCTTAGCCTTTAAGATCTGCATTCCTTTTTGACTCATATGGTCCAACCGATTATGCCACATACATGCATCTGAATCTGAAGTAGATAATACAGAAAAAAAATCAGTAACACAGGTAGATAAATGTAATGTTCCTACCTTCTTACCTCTTTCCACAACAAGAGCACCCTTGGTGACTTTCCAAGAGTCTCTTGTAAAAGTAACCATGAAACCAAATTCACCTAGTTTCCCTACAGAAATAAGATTCCTTCTGAGGCTTAGCACATGCCTCACATCTTTCAATACCCATGTATTTTCATTCTACAATTTTAGATAAACTTCCCCTTTACCATTAATACTGCAAGGTTCATCATCATCCAAATAAACATGCCCAAAATTACCCTGGACATAATTTCTGAAATAACCCTTATTAGGGGTTACATGGAAATAAGCTCCTGAATCTAAAACTCATGATTCAATTCCATTATCTAAAGATAGAATAAGATTATCTTGCATTACCTATGTCGCAGCAAGATTTGCTTATTTACCTTTGTTTGGGTATTGGTTCTCTTTATCCTTTGACCAACAATCTTTCTTTGCATGTTCTTTCTTTCCACATTTCCAACAAGTAATTCCCTTACCTCTGGATTTAGATATGTTATCCCTAAACTTTGATTTCCCATTACTCTTACTCTTAGATCTCTCCTTCTGCTTGCCCTTGCTTTCTACATTCAAAGCATTCCCAGATGATGATTCCTCTCTACTCTTCCTGTGAATTTCGTCATTCAAGATTATACTAACCACATCATCAAACTTCAAAATATTATTAGCAAGTGTTGTATTACTAACAGTCATTACCAAGTTATCCCAACTATTATGCAAAGAACATAAGAATAAAATTGCTTTTACTTCATCATCAAATGGTATATCAACCGATTTTAACTAATTTACAATAGATCAGAAATAATTCAAATGACTAGATGCAGATCCACCTCCATGCATCTTAGAACTAAATAGTTTCTTCATCAAATAAACTTTATTTAAAGCACTAGGTTTTTCATATAAATTAGCAAGAGATTTCATTAACCCTACCATAGAAATCATTTTTGTATTATTATAAGTCACAGATGCTGCCATGATCAATCTTATAGATCTCAAAGCCTTTCTATCAAGAATCTTCCATTCTCCATCAGTCATCTTCGTAGGTTTAGACTTCTCATCCAATGGTAAATATAAATCTCTTTGATATAGATAATCCTCAATTTACATCTTCCATAATTGATAATTTCATCCGTCAAACTTCTCTACCTTGTATTTGTTTTCTTTTACCATTGTTGTAACTCCCACTAAATCAGAAAAATCCTTTGTGAATAAATCTGAGAACACACAAAACTCTCAAACAAATCTCTAATACCAGTTGTTGGGATTAGCACACCGCTTGTATAGATAATATATCAGATCTAAGCATACATGCAAATAAAAGTGGATATTCTACTAAAAGAAATATACAAAACAAGAGATATAAATCAACACTAGATTTAACGTGGTTCACCTAGTGTGAGCTACGTCCACCAAGAAATAATCCAATCTATTATCCAAAGCTTTGACAAGATATACAATTGAATATTTACAATCTTCCACACCTCTCAGATGTATAGTATTTTCTTTCACTCAATCTTTTACTTCTTCTCCAAGAATTCTCTCCCTCACAATAATCATCAACCTTTGCAAGTTCTTCTTAATTCTTACTTCTAAACCTTAACTTTTATGTTGATATAGGCATATACAAACTTAAGGCACTCAACCATTCAATTATAATCAATAGGTCTGTTTTAATACTAAAAATAGATCTAATTCCTGGGAGTTAATTAAAACACTCCCACACAAGTAATCGATGTCAATTAGCCCTAATCGATGTCAGTTCCTCCTTGCCTGACTGATGCCGGTCATAGGTGACCGATGCCGGTTCCTCCTAACCGATGATGGTTACTGTGTTTTTCAGCAAGTTTCACATTACATGCTAATCCAAAGTAATTGAGCTCCACAACTCAACAGATTTCAAGTACACATATATATCTACTTCATGTTACCGAGCATTGTGCTCACCAACATAAAGTGGGGGAAAATTTAGACACAAAATCATGGACTTTGGGTAATTATTTAATCTCAATCGCATATTAATATTCATATGGTTCCCAAGTACGAAAAGTAATAATTAACACATGTCTTTGGTCATCTTTCTTTACTTTACGCTTCTGCTTTCAGTTTTGTACTCTTAGTTGTTAAGTCAATGTTTTTATTGTTTAGCATTTTTCATTCTCAACACCAGCATCCATCCAGGATGTCGGCGCCAGGCACCCCTGTCTCCTCTGGGCACCCTTGTCCTATTTGCACTTTGGTCACACTTTTTGGGTCCTTTCTAGTCGTTTGAGCATCTTATCTTTTTGGTAGTTGGCCTTTTCGGGGTTAATTACAAAATTCAAGTGAAAGAATCATATAAATATAAAGTTATGTCACATGTTAGTTGTTATAGGATAAGTGCTACATAGTAGGAGGATTAGTTTTCTTAGGATATTGTGTTGATTATGTTTTCAGTTGTGCATTAGTTGGCACAAACAAATAAGCTTATTCTTGTGAGTAAGTTTAGACATGCATGGGAGATGTAATTCGAGAAGAATATGTATTTTTCATGAGGGAGAGATTGAATTCTTATCAAGAAGCGCAGAGAAGTGAATGTTTCTTAGGAAGGAGTAAATGCTTTGAGTTGTAATGAAAGAATGGTGAAAGAAAATGATGTATGAAAGTTGAAAGGAAAGGATTGAAGTTGAATTTTGAATTCAAGATCTAGTATCTCTTCCATTTTCCCTTCCTTGGTGTGTATTGCAAGGGAAATAAAATGTGTATGATAGTTTGAATTATGGTTATAGTCTCTGGTGCATGAATTTGCATGTTAATGGGGACTGTGCATAAGGGTTTGACATGGCAATGTGGAAGAAACCCTCAGTCCAGCATAACTTATTATTTGTTCTTGATTGTTAATTCCCAAATTTTAATGAGAGGATTTTAAACACATTCCAATTTATTAGACCTTTTGATGAAGTGTTTTAAGGATTTTATAGCTAACTGTTGGTCCACGGGCTAAATCTTCGGCATTAAAGAACTTTTTACTCAATTGAAAAAATGAGCTCAAATTTTGAGGTAATCTTTATCCTTGTGAGATGAAGGAGTGTATCAATTTTTAGGTTGAACAAGCACGTGTGAACAAAGATATCGATATCATAAGTTTCTAGTAAGACTGAGAAAATACAGTAAACTAGGTAAGAGCAATTGGGATGCTAAATTGGTCAATTTTGAGTGTTTTAATATTGATAATGATATTGATAAGTTATAAGAGCATTTGTAAGGTCTTCATGATGGTATATATGGTGTAGGAAGATCCTTCTAATCCATTATGTTAGTACAATTCTAAATAAGGCTTATGAGAAGACTATAATGTTTGAGTTTTCTCAAAATTCAGGCTATTGATCTTTGTCTGAGGTGTCAAAGACTACGGAGGATATTGGGAAGTGTCTTTGAAACTGTGAAGTGAGATATGATAGTACCTCAATGCCATTTAGATGACAAATTAAATATGTTCTTGGTGAACAAGTTAAGGGATGCAAGACTGTATAAAGGTGAATGGGAGGTCTAGTCAAAGGAATGGATGAGCGGGAGAACTCTATGAAGGGTGGAATGAGTATGACTAAGATATCAGACTGATAAGAAATCCACACACCTACATCAGGCATATAAGTAAGTATAATGCAAAAATTTGAGTATCAGAAGAAAACCATACAGTGGTATAATAACTTCAAGGACAACAAGGCTAAGAACCTCAGGAACTAAGTATTGGATTTAATGATCTAGGTACCATTGAAGTTTTAAGGTCTCATTAGAGAATTAATTCTCTTTTTCTACCTTCAGAGATCAACAAGAGGTCTGTGAGTGGATTCGAGTTATAGGATATTGAGGAGAGAATTGAGATCTATGATGAAGTTTAATGTATTGGAGTATTGACTTAAGGGAAGAACTAATGACTGTCCCAAGAAATACTAACTAGGGTAAATGAAAAAGTATAAGGAAATGAAACACTAAAATAAAGTAAAATAAATCATAGGAGTCGTTCAACTAATATGATTGATATCCATTAAGAGAGCATGTAGGCATGAAGTTCCAAGATGCTTAGTGTACTTTCCCCATGTAAAAGTCAAAACCCTTAGATCTCTGTAAAGCAAGGATTGTATAAACTATGAAGGAGTATGGTGAAATTTCAATAACCTTACATTTGATTGGCTTATAGAGAAAACATGGAGATAGGTACAAGTTAGTGAACTATGGTGTATAGCTGAGCACTGAATATGGCATTGGTTGATCTGAGATAGAAGCTAAAACAAAGTATGTTTGATGATGCTATGAGTATGGTTATACAATATCAAATTGATTGATCTCTGAGACATGATAAAGGACAACTGAGTTAAGATGGCATGCATCAGATGGGGTTGGGTCGGTGAGGGTTGGGCACGGGGGAAGGGTGTCGAGCTAGGTGGGGAGTTGGTGGATGAGTTGGTTGGATGGGATGGAAGGGAAGAGTTTGATGGCGTGTCGCACTTGAGAGGCTCGCCGAGGTAGGAATGTTAGGAAAGGTAGGGTAGCGAGGTCAGGTGATGAGTCACAAAGGTGGCTCAACGAGGCATAAGGGGTAGGGCTGACAAGATGAATTAGAGTGGAGCAAGTTGAGGTTAATGCAAGGCATGTAGGCTCGTCAAGATGAGGAAGGGGAAAGCCAACTCGGTGAATAGAAGAGTGTCATGGGGGGAAAATAGTAGATTGCAAGCGGCTCGGTGAGTCACAGGTGCAACTCGTTGGGCGAGATGGGAGGTAGGAAGTTTGGCATGTTAGTCGTGGGGTGAGTGAAGGATGAGAGGGGTGATTGGGAGGGAGCGAGTTGAAGGGGAGTTGTAGGATGAGATAGGAAACAACTTGATAATCTGAGTCAAGGAAGGGGAGAGAAATTTATTCATGTATGCCCGAGGGGAAGGCTCAGTGGGGAGTGTGAAGGAAATGAGCATGTCACATGGAAGACTCATGACTTTGGGGGTGAGTTGAGTGGTGAGGGTTGAAGCGGGTAGGTCAGGGTGGGATGAGGGTGGAGATCGCAAGATCGGTCACAAGCGCAGCCAAGTTGTGGAAGGGGATCTTGGTGTGGGGAAATGAGGAACTCTACGGGGAACAATGAGGAGTTAAAGGTGTGAGTGAGGGGATTCGACATGATTCGGGGAAGGGGTTTCATAGGGAGCAATGGGGTTGGGACTTGCTAAGCAAGTTAAGGTTAAGTCACTAATGCGACTCAGTGCGGATTGGGAGGTAGGTTGGTCATGGTGTGGGGTAGTTAGGCTAGCTTGCTGAGTTGCATTAGGTGGGTAGAGAGTTAGGGTAGGGTTTTGTGAGTTTTTTTTGGTTTTTTAAAATTCTTTTGTTTTTTTTTGTTTTTATGTGGTTGTTGGGTTTTTTAATTTTTTGTGATGGGTAAGGTAGAGTGTGAGGTGGATGATAGAGGAGGGTGTGTGGCGAGGGGGGAGAGATGATGAAGTGGAAAAATGGTATAGATTTGAACAATGAAAATAATGGAATAAATTGGTGATAACGCGAATATCAAAAAAATGAGCACAAAGGTGTGCAAGAGCAGCAGATGCCCAGAAATATTTAGTCTAAGTGAAGTGGATCGTAAACTTGCAAATGTACTAATTGTAATGATGAAGTGAAAATGCCATGTTGGTGTATGAATATGGCTTTGTGACAAGTGTGATAGTGAACACATGATGAACTCGAAGCCACAAAACATGAGACAACATGTGAGCTAAAATGGAATCTTGAATAAGGTCTAAATCACACAAGGTGACATACTAGCCCAGTGACTCAGCGAGATCCTATGTATGCGTGTGAGCTTGAATTGATTGTTTGAAGTGAAGATTGATGAGACGGTGAGTGAAAACATAAGATAACATGTAGGTGCGAGTGAAACATGTGATTAATGAGTAATGAAAAAAAAGGTAACTGTAAGTGCTGCATTGCTCCGTTGTCAACCAAGCATCCATAGCCTCGATGGAGATATATTTTATTCTAATCACAACATTTGTCTAATGCCAGCCAGGCATCCATAGCCCTGGTAGAGTTACTCAAAAGATCCCTGAGAGAGAGATAGTGTGATATTGTTTTTCTTCTTTTGAATTTTGACTTTTTCTTATGATTGTTTTATTTTATTTTTCACATGATATTCAACTCTCTCACTTTTCCAAGGGGTTTAAAACCACTAGTGGCTTAATGGAGGGAATGGAAGTGATTACGGAGATGAAAATTGGAAAGTGTCAACAAATAATGTCCTAGTGTTTTCAAGATAAGTTGTTAAGTGTGTGATTGTGCATGGTTCTAAAAGAGGACAATCATTCTTAATTCACCAAGTAGAAGATGCCAAGTTCAAACAACTATAGTAGAGACTATTGACTCGCAAAAAGTGATAACAAGATGATCAAATTGTGCACCATAAGTTGTGAAACAAACTGAAACATGGAATTTCAACGAATTGTAAATGAAATGTGTAGAAGTGAACAAAGAATTGGAATGAAAGATGAATGAAGAAAGTGCAGGACAATATCCATGGGCAAGTGCTATTTATTGCAATTTTTTAGAATATATAGATTTTTTGGGATTTTCAAAGATGTTTAGTTGTGTGAAATTGGGTTTTTGTGTGTGTGGGTGTGTGTTTGTGTGGAGAATTGGGTCATGTTTCGAAGTTGGGCCTGATGAAGAGAAGCAAAATGTAAAGAGCATGCAGACTGCGAGAGTGATACAAATGAAAGTCCCCGCGATCTGTATAGCAACTAGGTGAGTGAGAGACATGATGCATAAAAACAAGTGATAAATGAGATAGATGATTGGAGTGGCAGGGATGATGTTGATGATAAATGAAGAAAGAATACCAAAAAAGCCATATAATGGTGGTGTGTGAAGAACGTGAATGTGGGGATGAATCACGTAAGAGTGCAAGAATGTCTAGTGGACAAGGACATGAAAATAAATAAATGGTAGAATGTTAAATTATATGAGGCATTGTGTAGGTGGGGATGTCAGGGGGATGAGGAGTGGAGAACATAGTGATGTCTGAAGGAAGCGTGAGAACCAATGGTGTGAAATTTTGATGAATTGGTGTGAGGATGGGATGATGACATGGAATAAGAAGAGGCATGTAAGAAGAAATGTCCAACATATGAGAATGTGGGATAAAATTGGAATGATATGATGGTGTAATGGGATGTACAGGATGTTTGTGAGGTCCATGTGTAAGAACAAAGGGTAATGTGCGTGTAAGTGATAATGTGGACAAAAAGGAGGAATGGATAATAAAAATGGAGCTTGAATGAGTTGTGTAGGAGATAAGAAGATGAATGTGAAAGAAATCTCCAAAGGAGATGCAATAATGGGAGTACGTGGAGGTGACTTGTGAGGAAGAGATGGAAGAATAAGGGTATACAAGTGACTAGGCATAGATGCAAGAGGGGTGTAAACAACCTTGATAGATGGTGTAGGACATAACGGAGACACTGTGAACAAGAATGGAACTTGAATGAGTGGTGATAAAGGAATGGAGATGTATGTGGAAGACTGTAAAATATGTAAAGGGAATTGTGGAATCATATGTGATGAAAAACACAATGTAGATGGAATAATAGAGTGTGTGATAAGTGGAGTGTGTGTGAGTAAAGCGGAGGAAGAAGTAAGGGTCATGGTGGGCAAGATGGGATCACATGATGATATAGAGGGTTGAGAGATAGATAGAGGTGGTGATAATGTGGAAGAATTTTGTGAGGGAGGGGATAAAGCCACATCCATAGTGGAAGTACATGGTAGTGTAAATGGATACAAGGATGACGTAGATAATGAGTTATTAGGTGAGCATGATGGTTTTGAGTACAAAGTGAAAACATGTAAGGCTATAGGTTGCGAAGTGTTTGATTGATATGTAGTGGGAAATGATGAATCAGAAGATGGAGAAATGACACATGGAATAGAAGTGGGTCTAGGATCATGTGAAGTGATTGGATGGGTATTAGTAGATGAATATTCGATAAGATATAATACCTTGGATCAATTTCAGTGATCCAAGGCATTCTCTTTTATCATTTATATTATTCAATCATGATTGATAATTTGGTTTTGGGATTTTGGTGTTTCTAACTTATTATATAGTCATGCTTATCAATTTTAATGTTAGCATAAGTGTTCTTAAGTGACTTAGACTTTGCAGTTATACTACTACCTATTTCAATGTTGATCGATTTAAAATGAAAGGCTATCCTAACATATTATAAGCCTAAACTAAGTTATCTCCTAACATATTATAAGCCTAAACTAAGTTATCTTGATGTATCGGGGACCTAAACTGATCTATCCTAATCTAATGTTATACACTAAACTATCCTAAGGGATTGATATATTAATCTAACCTAAGTTAAGGTTAGCATTTTACATTAAGGGGTCTAAACCTAAGTGGGAACCTAGACCTAACCTATGACTCAACTATGGTAACAATCAACATAAGGACCTAAAGCATGGTTAAGCTAGGTGCCAACCCATGATGTACTAAGAATTTAATGATAGTAAATATGGTGTTTCCACCACATTTGGCATAACCAAGTTTAAACTTTGCATGCACAGTCAGCAAGGTAACTAAAAGTTTGGCGAATAGAAGTTTAAGCAATTCATTGCAAGCTAAATTTGCAAGTGGTTGGCGGACTAGGCAGAAAAATTGGAAGTCCTGCCATGGAAATTAATGACATGAATTTGTGAAACCACCTTGGGAAAATATGACAGTTTTTGGAAAAGAAATAGGCATTTTGTTTCATTTTGCATGTGGTTTCTTGAGCACTTTGGCTCTGCATGTCGATGTTTTCATTTTTCATCTAGTTGTTTGAATTTCATTTGTTTATGAACTAAATGTTGCATGGAGAGAATAGCAGAGAGAATATTGTGATTTTAGTTATAAAAATAATGAGGAAAATGAATTCTTGTTCTCTGTGCATTTCGTTTGATTTTTTTGGAGAAATCTTGCGGGAAACTTGGAAGGGAAGTTAGAAAGCTTGGAGGGAAATTTCAAGAGCACTACCAAGCATGATAGGATGTAACACATTATTATTTCATTCTCTATTTAAAAATTTCATGAAAATAACTCTGCTCTTGATGTGGAATTATATTTTGAGTTATGGGTTTGCGTTTTCGTGTTTGGTATGTTTATTTTGTTGAGATGAGTGCATATTGTATGGAACTAATTATACACTTTGAATAATTGATTTCTGGATCATTATGTATGACTTTTATTTAGTGTTTTGAAACAAAGAGTTCTTAGTTTATGGGTGTTTGATTATAGTCAAAATAATGCATTCTTCTTTACTGGGTATGCATGTCTGTGATCGATGGGTTGAGTGAACAGTAATAACTAGTTGCAGGGTTTGTATATTTGTTGGAAACTAAATCATTTTCTTACATGGTTTTAGATGAGGATTATAGGATCGATACCCAAAAATAAATAATGATTAGGTGTTTAAATGGAAGCACTATTTTTTTATTTCGAATCCCCACCTTACTGGGTTAAATATTTTTAAAGATTTTAGCACTGTTATTGTCGATTTTAGTAATCAACAAACTAGATGTGTTTGTTTTCAATGCATGAACTTTTGTTGTTATGCAGGCTCCTTGATTCAGTCTTGTCAACCATACTCTATGATTCTTGTTTGATACTCTTTTAGACTTGAACATGAGTCATAACCCTTTCTGTGTCTTAACGTTTTCGGTAATACGAATTCCTCCATTTGGGAGATATTGACTGGTCTTTTTGTTTAATCCTAAGTCCATTTGGGATGAGTTCTAAGTTGTGAATGGGTTGTTAGAAGGTACAAATCCTTCAAGGATCATGTGTATGTACAAGTATTCTAAAAGCTCGACTTCATTTTTTTTATAGAATCCTATCAGTGACTAAACTTAGAATAGGGTGCAATTTTATTAATTGGTTTCCGTGATCCCTTTTATCTCGACTATATCCATCGATTTTTGTGATCTGTGCTTGAAAAGAGTTTAGTTATTCTGAATCATTTCTACATGATTAGCTAAGAGATAAGTTTGATAACTAAATTGAGTCTTTGACTCATTGTGGATTAATGGTTTTACTCTTTAGTTCCCATATGTATTCAAATTATTGTTGAGACAATTCATACTTTAAAGAATGTGTAGTTGGGGCTTAGTTGTTTGATGAAATTTGAGTTCATCCCGACTATGATATAACAATATTTATACTCTCTTCTTGAGGACTGTGAAGTTAGGATGCTTGTAGTGTTTGAAGATCTTCATATGTTTGATATGTGATAAACATTATTGTCTTGTTATTAAATTGTGCTTTCCATTACTGTGGATTTAGATAAGTTTAAAACGAATTCTTCAGTCATAATAATGTTTCTTAGTTTGCATAAGTGGCGACTGTGTAGCTTAACTACAAGTTCTTGACCTTTTGAGTGATTGTTTGGTTATCACTATGTATGATCTGCTCTCTCACTCTTTTAAATTCTATTGACTGATATGTTGAGTAATGTTGTGGATTCTCTTGACCGTGATAATGAACCTGGAATGGCTTGATGGTTTGTTATTGATCAAATAGTCTTCTTTAACTGCTTGAATAAATGGCCTAAATTAGACTAAGTTATACAAGTTCTGGTCATATAATTATGGGATTATGAGATTGTAACTTATGGGACATAATATTCATTGGTTGAATGAGATATTACTTGTTAATGTTGACCGTAATACTGAAGTAAGTATGATAATAAATTGTGGGATAAGGTAACTGATTTCAGGCATATAAGTATGGGATTACATGACTGAAATCATGTTACACTTGTCCTTTTGTTTTGATTAAAATTGGTCAATATGATTTATGGTACTTATAGAAAATTAATTTATTAGAGATTAAAAATATGTTAAAATATATGACTTTTATTGACTTCTTATATTTCACTTTTCTTGGTTGATCTTTGCATGATTAATAAAGACTTGATTATTTCTTTATAACCTTAATACAATTTCATTTAAAAGCAGGGCTCTTTTTATGAAAATTTTAAATTAGAGCATGCTCTTTTGAAGATTTAGTACTTATCATGTTCAGTTCATGTGAACTAGCACATGCTAGCAAATCTTGTAGATGGAATTCATGAAAGATGAAAGAAGAAAGACTTCTAAGAAGTTACATTTATTTTATTGATTTAAGTTGAAAGATCTGATTAAATGATTATTGTAAAAGTTTCATGTAGCAATTCTTTTTTTGGAACATGGAAGGCTTAGAGCCTTATTTTTTGTAATCATTTGAAAACTTGTTGATTGAAGACTGAATAATGTTATGGCATTTAAGTAGAATGGAATAAAGATGAAACCTTGTTTGTAATTATCTTTGTAAAACGTTGATTGTTGAATTCTAGAATTAATGAAATTCCTTCAAGATGATTGATTGAGTTGCTTTATAGTGTGCCTAAGATATATAATGAGGACTTAATGAATGCTAAATATTTGGATTTCTAATTAAGGATCTGTACATAAAGATCCTTAGGCTTAGTGAGCTATGTATGAACTATTATGATTTTATGGTGATGATATAGTAACCATATCTCAGATTATTGAAATGTGAAGTTATGTCATTTTGGAAATGATATTATGAAAATTATAATGGTTATTATGTGATTCAATATGATCATATGATAATCTAATAAGTAACCAAATAAAGAAAAAGTATCTTACTTATAAGATTGTACTAATTCTTTGAATGGATCATAAAACTATGGTTGTTGGCCTTAAACTATAAGGTTTTTAAGTAGTGCAACATTGTAATAGTGTGATCAAATAAAAGTGTATAAGCATGTTGATGAGATAAATTAAGATGTTAAGATTTAAATGATTAGTAGGAAGCTACTTAGCTAAATACCTAAGTTATGAAATCATGAATTAATCCTATTGACATGTCTTAGTATGAAGGAGTCTTAATGTTGTCCTAAACATGTTACAATCAATATGATTAATGACTCTAACTAGATTAAGAGAAAATGACAACTAACTCATTGGGTCAAAATATAGATTTCATCTACATACTTTCACGTAGAGAAGAAGTACGTTACGATCCTTTTTAAAAGGAATTAATCGTATCTATCCTAGTTTATCCTTAGGCACGACACCTAATCATTAAACTTAAGTGAAATTAACGAGTTGGGAATTTAAGAATTAATGAGCTTGTTAAGTATGTTAGTTTCATTTATCAAAACTAAGCAAACTGTCACAACATAGTCGCTGCTACACAGTACCCACTTAACAACGCGGATCATTAGGTGGATATTCTAAAGTAACCACTATGGCACGATATTCCACTTAACTCCTCTAAATGCAACTGTCATAAATTGTGATTTCAAGTCATTATACACTAAACAGTGATAGGCATATGACCTATGGCCAAAGTTAGTTTATGTTGACTAAAGGTGATTAAGCAGATTCAAATCGAAGTAAATCGATTTAAGTACAAATTATTATCCTTAGTCTCCATAAGTAGATCTTCAACACTAGTCCATATGATTTGTTCTTGTTTAACGTCTAACAAGGAATTGGAAGTGGTTTACAGTTGTCAAGGAAGTCTAATCTAGATGATTGTTTTGAGTGGGGTGAAAGACATATTCCTTTCTACAAGTATGTCGTCTAGGAATAAAAACATGGCATACATGTCTTTGAACTTTGGCTAAAGTATCACAAATTGTTGGTTGCATTGTCTTGTGTCACCTGGTCTAAGGGTGCGTGATATCAGATGAGTATCAGTAACAGATACTCAGATAGGCCGTTTGGACATTAACACTTGATTAACCCTTAATGGGTAAAGGGACCAAAAGTATACTTAGTATACACATTAATATGATGAAACATGAGATATCGGTTTAACACCAAGTCATGAAATGAGAGATCGGTTTTATACCGAGTCATTACAATTGCATATGGTTTACTGTTATGTGATGGATTAGCAAGGAATGTTTGTTCTAAATTATGTTAATTTAGAATAGTGAAAATTATGTTTTTTTTTAAATCCCCTTTTTAAAGTCTTAAATGAAGATGTTATATTTTGGTATCAGAGCTGAAGGTTGCAGCTCTTCGACCTATTTGAGTCCATCTCTGATAAAAAATGTAATTTCTTGTTAACAAAAAATGGTTAGAACAAGGGGACGTGCTGTAAATAACGAACCTCCAATTGGTGAGGTAGTTACAACACAAAAACTTGATGAGATCCTTCCTGCCCTGTTGGACATAAGGGATCGTTTTACTGTACTTGAACAACAAGTAATGGGAAACGAGGAAGAGGAGGATGGTGTCGATGATAACAATCAGCCGCATCGAGGAAATAATGTTAATGCTAGAAATCGCGGTGGTGATAATAACAATGATGTAATGAATAACAATGTTGTAAATGTCAATAATAATGATGCAAATGTAAATGAAAATGCACCTAACCAGTCTGGAAATAAGAAGGTTAGGTTGGTAGCTGAACTTACCAATGACATAAAAAGAATAAGTCCACCAAATTTTGATGGTACCATGTTGGGAAATGGGGCTGAGAATTGGAGAAGTACTTTGCAATAAGGAACTTCTCGGAAGAAACCAAAGCAATATGGGAAGCTTGCCAGCTTTCCTGTGAAGCATCTTCCTGGTGGGACAACCGTAAGGCTAAATTGAACATTCATGAAAAAAACAACATTTGGGAATATTTTAAGGGCTACTTTAAGTAGCGTTGGTTGCCACAACTCTATTATGATAAAAAAATGACAGAATTTATGAACTTAGTTCAAGGAAAACTGATAGTAATTGAATATTGGGAGAAGTTTATTAAGCTTCTTAAGTATGTACTGCAGTACCAAACTGATGAAAATTTTAGAATATGTAAATTCATCATGGGGTTGAATCTTGCGATAGGTAGAGAGGTGGATGTACATAGTCCAACCACTATGGAAGGAGTTGTTGAAAAAACCATAAAACAAGAACATAAATTGAAGGAAATTTTTGTGTATAAGGAAGAAAAACGTAAGAAAGTTTCTAACTCTCCTTCACCTTTAGCACCTAAAAAGGTGAAATGGACAAATTTTGGGAATAAAAATAGGTTTGTGGCTGAAAACAGTAAGAAAACAACAGCAAATAAACCTGCTGTGAATAACATAAACAATGTTCAAAAGAACAATAATGGGAAAAATAATAATTATAAGGTTGATAATAAGTTTGAGCCTAGAAAGGGACCTGTTGGGGGTTGTTATAACTATGGAAAAGATCATTATGCAAATCAATGTTCTCTAAAGATAAATGACAACAACCAACAACATAATATACATGTTACAGTAGTTGATAAGCAAGTTGAAAATCAAGCTACGCCTATAGAAGTACTAGGTAAGTTATTTGGCATACCTTTAACTATAATTTTTGATACTGGTGCTACTAAATGCTTTATTTCTAGTAAATTAGCTTTTAAATTAAAAAGAAAAGCTAGAATTATGGAAAAATCATGGACTGTCCATTATGGGAACAATGATGTACATATTGTTGATGATGTCTTTTTGGCGCAGCCTTAGAATTACTTAGAATTACCAAGTTTTAATATATAAGTAGACATGTACTTTGCACCTTTAGGGTCATATAATGTCATCATTGGTGTGAATTGGCTTGCTAATAATAAAGCAATCATAAACTGTTATGAAAAACACATAAAATGTCTAGATGATCTGTAGAAAATAACAGACATACAAGGAATAAAAAGAGACATTACAGTTAGAAAAATATCAACCATGCAACTTAAGAAGGCCAAAAACAAGGGCTTTATGTTATATGCAACAAAAAATTTTGAAACAACAACAGAAGGTAGTGATTTTATGGAGAAATTCCTGATGTTATGAGAGTACAACAATGTGTTTCTGGAAGATCTACCTGGTCTTCCATCGAAACAAGAGTTTGACTTCACAATCAAAATAAAACCTAGAATTGAATCTATTTCCAAGGCACCATACTGCATGACTGCAAATGAGTTAGTAGAACTAAAGGCACAATTGCATGAACTTTTGTCTAAAGGTTTGATAAGACCGAGTGTTTCACCTTGGGGAGCACCAATAATATTTGTTAAGAAGGATGGAACACTTATACTTTGTATTGATTACCGAATGTTAAATAAAGTAATAATCAAGAATAGATATCCTCTTCCTAGGATTTTCGATCTATTTGATCATATGCATGGTGCATCAGTTTATTCAAAAAAAGATCTGCAATCTAGATATCATCAATTGAGAATCAAAGATGAGGAAATCCATAAAACAATTTTTAGAACAAGCTATGGGCACTGTGAATTTAGTGTTTTACCTTTTTGTTTAATAAATGCACGTACAACTTTCATGAATTTGATGAATAATATTTTTCAAGAATACTTGGACAAGTTTGTACTTGTATTCTTGGATGATATTTTTATCTATTCTAAAAGCATGGAGGAGCACAATGAACATTTAAAGATTGTACTTGAGATTTTAAGAAAGAGAAAACTATTTGGATAATTGTCAAAATGTTCTTTCTATGAAACAAAAGTACATTACTTAGGACATGTTATAAGTAAGGAGGGAATATCAATTGATCCATCAAAGATTGCAACCATAATTGATTGGCCAGCACCTAAGAATGTTCATGAAGTCAAAAGCTTCATGGGGCTTGCTGGATACTACATAAAATTTGCTAAGGATTTTTCAAAAGTTGTTGCCCCAATTACTTCACTACAAAAGAAAGATAAAAAATTTGTTTGGAATGAAAAATGTGAGGCGGCATTTAAAACATTAAAAGAACAACTAACTTCAATACCTATTTTGATTGTTCCAGATCTAAACAGAAGCTTTACAGTTGTCACATATGCTTCCAAAGAATGATTAAGGGGTATATTACTTCAAAACGATCATGTAATAACATAAAGGATTCAAAAGCTCAAGTTACATGAGCTGAATCATGTTTCCCATGACCTAGAGCTTACTGTCATAGTACATGCACTACAAGTATGGAGACATTATCTCTTAGGTAAACCCTTTGAGCTACAAACTGACTACCTTGGGCTGAAATATATCTTCACACAGGAAAATTTGAATGCAAGGCAACGAAGATGGTTAGAGTTTTTGTCTCTGTGTGACTTTGATATAAGTTACATCAAAGGTAAAGAAAATGGAGTGGCAGACGCGCTAAGTTGTAGGAAACATATTTCTGCACTTCTGACCTTGAGAACTCAGTTCAAATACGAAGTAAAGAAAGCAATGAAAACAAATTCATATTTTCAGCAAGTAAAAATATCACTTACTGCAGATTATAATTATGCAAGGTACAATGGATTTTGAATTGATGATGAAGTAATCCTAAGATATGAAAACCGGGAGTATGTACCTTTTGAAAATGAGTTAAGAAAGAAAGTGATGATTGAATTTCACAATGCACCTTACTTTGGACATCCCAGAGTGACGAAAATGCTTGCTGATGTAAAACAACACTATTTTTGGAAAGGGATGAAAAAGGATATAATTGATTATGCGTCATATTGCTTAGAATGTCAGTGTGTTAAGGTTGAACACATGCACCCAGCTGGTTTATTGTATCCTCATAACATACCGCAATATAAATGGCAAGTAATAAGTATGGATTTTGTTCAAGGGTTGCCTATGTCTAAAAATAAGCATGATGTTATTTTGGTTGTAGTAGACAAATTAACAAAAGTAGCTCATTTCATTATTGGAAATCTGAAGGATTACTCACCTATTCTTGCAAAGATATTTGTACATGAAATTTTCAGATTGCATGGTATTCCTAAGTTAATCATATCTGATAGAGACCCAAGAATGACTTCACGTTTTTGGCAAACTCTAAATGTATCCTTATGAACAAAACTTAATTTTAGTTCCGCATATCATCTAGAAACGGATGGACAGACTGAAAGAGTTAATCAGGTAATGGAAGACATGCTTAGAATGTACTGTATGGATCAGCAGTACAAATGGGAAGAGTACTTTCCTTTGGTTGAATTTGCATACAATAACACATATCATTCCTCTCTAAATATGGCACCTTTCGAAGCATTATATGGATGAAAGTGCAGAACTCCTATTAGTTGGGATAACATTGAGGATAGAGAGGTCATTGGACCTGAAATGCTTACTGAAATGGAACAATAAGTAAAATTAATTCCTGAATGATTAAAAGAAGTTGCTGATAGGCAGAAAATTTATGCAGACCTAAAAATGGTGGATAAAAAATTTGAACTTGATGAGAAAGTCTTTTTGAGAGTTGAGCCTCAAAAAAAGCTCCATAACTTTTGACAAAGCAACCAAGTTATCACCTTGTTTTGTGGGACCTCTCGAAATTTTAGAATTGATCAACCATGTAGCCTATCGTTTAGCATTGCCTCCCACATTGGCATGGATGCATGATGTTTTTCATATTTCCTTGCTTAAGAAATATGTTTCAAATTTGTCACATGTATTGAATTAGAATTCTTTACAGGTCCAATACCCAGGAATAATCATGGTTGAACCCATAAGGGTGTTGGAAACTTGCAAGTTTCACTTGTGTAACCATGAGATAAGTCAATGCAAGGTCCAGTGGGACAAATTTAATTAAGAAAGTGCAACTTGGGAGAACTTTGAGGACATGAAAAATGCTTTTCCTCATATGTTGTGAATAGAAAAATATCTTATTTATGTGATATTTGGATATTTAGTTTGAAAACTATCTTTGATTTTTGTCATTTTGAGCAAGATACTTTTTATTAAGTTCTGGTATAGCTATTTGATACTGTAACAAAACTTTGGAAAACATAAATTTTTGTAATTTTGTTTACTGTTTGGGAATTTTATGGTTGAATAAGATATATTTATACCCATGTTCTTAAATATGTGATTGGACTAAGTTAATCATCCGGACGATGATGTTTTTTAGAGGGGAGGTATGCAATGCCTCTTCCGTGTTGATATCTTTACTTGCTTCCTTGACTAAAGTTGGCAAACGTTGACATGTGATTGTGTTCTAAATTGACGTGCTCTTTTGAATAGATAGATCATGTTTGCTGTAAGGATATTAATTGCATGTTATATTTGATTTTAATCATGCTTAAAGGTTGTTGGGACCCTGATTTATTGGCTAAGTACACGAAGGCGCATGGGTGTGCAAGGCCTTGTTAAAGAAGGGCGCGCAGGGAGAAAACGAGCAAGACAGGGTTCTAAGAGGGTTTAACAGAACAAGTGGCACGTGCACGCAAGGAAAAGTAGGATTTCAGAACTTAGCCATATTTGGCATATTGGGTAGGACAAGTGAAAAGCATGACCTGACTACGCATGCGGAGTGGATAAGGTGTCAGCGTGGCAACAGGCTGGCCTAGGAAGGAATATGCCATGCGATGGAAGCTTCTAGAAGACCATCATGGCAAGGAGTGAAGAGCTCAGGCCTAGAGAAGCATACTCCCATGGAGGACCACATTTGGACACTTGGTAGAGGATCTGAAGCCTCAGAAAGGTGGGTTGGCAGTTTAGGAGGCCTATAAATACAAGCACTCACAGAGGAATAGATATATATATATATATATATATATATATATATCAATAAAGAGTGGAAGTTTGCAGAAATGTTGCGAGGAACTCTATTGGGTTGGGTGGATGACCTATAGGGGAAGGGTGTATCAAGGGGTTTGGGTATGAAATTTTCCTTTCATGTTTAGGAGGACTCTAATCCAGTTATGGTGTATGGCTTCGGTCTGCCATTCTGTGATATTTTGTAATGGATCTAATGCATGTAATGAGGTTATCGGATATGATGGAATATGAATATAATAGACTCTAGTTTATACATATATATGTGTAGCTTTGTTTCATATATGTTATATACATGAATATAAACTCCTATGAATTTCCTTTTCAGTTCAGTTCTATAAATTGTTAAGTATCCATTTGTCTGAAATGACTGCATTGATCTAGAAGTTGTTTTGAGCTCTATGATGAATGCATGTCTCATGTCCACTTACTCTTGCTAAGTACCTATCATAGATGGTGCTTTCTGTTGGTGTGTATTATTTTCCACATCATTAGGTGAGTCATCTCACTTAGGTGAGATCGTAGGTCCATGTGTCATTTAGGGGTCATTATGAGATTCTCTTACGCGTTAGTGTGTTATATGCGTCATTGGTAGTTACACTTCTATTCTGGGGATGTAACTCCCCCTCTCTACTCGAGTTGTCATGATTGTACCACTGGGGGTTACTCAACACCTCCTATATGTACACCCCATTTGATCAATGAGATAGAGGAGAGTTTTATGGCTTAACCAGGTTTTGCCCGTGTTTCAAGTCTTTGCATGCACATTCGGTTGATGCTTGCTCCTCCCGAGATCTCTTCACACTTCCATTCGCACGTTTGTTGATGTGCACATCATCCCTCGTGATCCTCGATTGCGGGTTTTAAACCCTCTTTCACTTTCCCACTTAACTCACATAAAAGAGAGACTCGGCACCCACACGTGCCTCGGGTGAGCGCCCAGCACCCGTTGGATGATAGGGCGGTGCGCATGGTATTCCCTTGTTCTTTGGTGGGTGTAAAAATGACTACTTCTTGGTTCCATTGCCAAGACCTCTTTTCGAAGTTGTAGTGGGAAATAACATACATCATGATATGTGCAATGAGTGATGATAGAACGCCTAAGTGTGGAAAGTGTTGAATCATGGTTTAAGAGCACGGAGGAAGAATTTACTCAAAGATTCAACACTGGGCTTGAGTTTGATCTACGCAAATGGGTAAAAGAAAACCTCTACCATGAGTTGCATGAAACATTCTTTTGTTGCTTCCCAGTAGAGTTGTATGAATGGCTATTAGCATATGTGTCTAGATCAAGCTGATATTATAGATCACACACGTGGACCCAAGAAGAGTACCAAAGGCTGCAAGATGCAGATCTGACGTGGAATCATGTTGTGGATCATTGGTGAAAAGGAGTATTGGCTAGCTACACTCTGGAGTATGCTATTTCTACATATTCTTGTCTAGAAGTTGTTGAGTTCGAGTTTCTGTGGGAACCCAGAGGATCATTTCTACGTGTTATTCCTCTAGCAATGAAGATCTTGATCATTACCTTGAGTTTAGAGGCATTTTTGATGGCCGGATAAACCTTCATGAGCACTGGGTGAGGAAGCTAGGGTGGAGGAAGATGGCAGATATTACGATTGAGAAAGAAAGGGAGGAAAGACAACTCAAGTATAATGCAGCACGTGAAAGCGAGATTGCTAGACAACGCGAGGGCTAGTGTGATGGATCTATGGATGCAGACGTTACGGGAAGGAGTTGAGGTTCATGTGGAGGACATGGAACCTGAGCAGTTTGTGCCACCCCATCTCGGCAAGCACAGGAGAGAAACCCCTTTGCCTTCTAATGAAAGTTCTTCTCATGGAGAGAGAAGAGTCATTGGCGCGCATCTAAACCCACCTAGTGACCAAACCTTGGCGCTTGGTTTTCCAAATCAGAGGAGTGTTGATAACACATTTGGTATCGGTGGGAGTGACCGATTGACACTTAGGAGGTATAATTTCTTGTTTCAAACTTCTATGGATGCACACTCTATTCCAGTGTTTAGAGGAGTTTTTGGGCAACGAGAAAATACGTAAGGTTTAGGTAATACATCAGGAAGGGGTGCGGGGCATATGTCTGGTAGTGGAATGATCTCACAGACCATTGGCACATAGTTCAGCAGGACGTTGGGGACGCTAGGCATGACCACTTTAGGTCCATTATTGGCCGTAGGAGGGTCTGGAGGCAGAACTGGAGGATCAGGGGGCACAAGACCTAGTGAATCCAGTGGGTCTGGTAGAGGAAACACCAAAGGAAACCAAGGATCCAGACTAGGAGGACATGAGCCTCAGCCACCTCCTCAAGTAATCTTTGAAATGTCTTTACACTTGTCAGACTACCATAACATAGAGGATGTTACGGAGCATGTTCACAAGTGTGAATTACTGTGGCACGCGAAGGGGATCGCAACCCCAGAACGGAAGGCCAGTCAATTTACAACTACATTGCAAGGGCGCGCACATAGCTGGTATAGGAAGGATGATCCCCATCAGATGGTGGTAGATTACACCGCATTGAAAAATGCCTTCCTAGCATAATTCCACATCCCTGAGTTTGAACAGAAGAGCATCAGTGTCCTCAAGGAGATTTTGTAGGGAATGACAGAGAGTGTACGAGAGTATGATGCATGGTTTAAGACTCTCCTGTCAAAATTATCATATGACATTCACCCTTCACATCATTCTCAATGGTTTTTTGGAGGGTTGATAACACCATTTAGGAGAGCATTATCTCATAAGACTTTCACATACCCGCACGAGACGTTGGAAGCTGCTCTACGCACTAGAAGCATTAATACTAGTGTCGGTCTGTTCCTAGAAGCTCAAATCGTTGTTATGGCTAAACAACTAGAAAAGTTATCTGCAAACTCATCTCATGAGACTCACAATGGAATGTGGTGTACAGATTGTGAAGTAGAGGGGCATGCTAAGGATAGCTTCCCCCAGAAGACAGTACGTGTTGTAGCAATAGACTGTGAGATTTGTCACGGGGACCATGATGCGAGTAGATGTCCCTTGTTCTAGCATGTAATTCAAAAGAATGTGTCTTGCTACTGTAAGATTTGCACCTCTATAACCCATGATACTAAGGATTGTAGGCTTATTGACCAAATCCATGAGCCCATTGATCATGGTGTGCACCAGACCATCCTTATCAGTAGTTCTAAGGGTGATGACCACCGTTATGAGGAGCACACAGATGGAGGCACATGTGGAAGAAGTTCTTACGGAGGATTCTGTGGTCATGGTAACTGCAGAGGAGGAAGAAGTGAGTTCCTGTGGGGAACATGTTATTTTTGTGGATCCACATAACATTATAAATGAGAATGTCCTGATCTATTATAATGCTCATGGTGCAGAAAGAAGCACAAGTATGAGGAGTGTTCAGAACTCTATGAGCATATGAATCAACATCACCGGAAAGATAAGGGTGCTGCTATGGTGAGCATAAAAAAGGGCTGATTCACAATGGATGCCAATACTGACACGTCAGTTCAAGCTAAAACTTGTACTAGTAACAACGCGTGCAGAGGTTGCGTGCACCAAGGAGATGCCCAGTCCAAGGACATTGGTTTCCAGAGAGGAGGTACCACATGGAAACTACGTAGACCCTACCCATCAGAAAGAAGTATACCATGAGACTATGGACATGATTAGGAGTTTACAAGGGGAGATACAGTGTCTCAAGGAGCAATCGAGGTAGGTGGGGCAACAGAAGGATAATGGGGTTCCAAGAAATGACCTGGATGAGGTCAAAAAAGTATGTAAAATGTTGAGGCAAGAGAATATTATTCCCTTGTTGGGAGAATGGCTAAGGGAAAAGGTACCACGTACTGGGGAAGAGCGTGAGAGACAAGTTTTACATGAAAACTTTTCTCCACATAGCCTTGAATATGACAAAGAGATTACTCTGAATGCAGTTGTTGATGGATGGTTCCTGATAAATATCCTCATCAACACAGGAGCAGAAGTGAATGTTCTTACCTTAGATGCCTGACATTAGATGGGAAGGCCCATGTTGTAGCCATCTTCAAATGTGTTGTATATGGCAAATAAAACTAAGGCAATGCCCATTGGGGTATTACAGGATGCAATGATTACCATTCAGGGGGCAAGTTTGTTGGAGACTTTAAAGTCCTGGTGCTCACAGAGGTAGACAATTTTCCAGCATTGTTTGGGCGCCCATGGTGTTACAAGAATAATGCTAACATAAGGTTTAACAAGGGATATATTAATTTCGAAAACAAGGAAGAATGGGTGATCATTCCTTTGACAGATGGGAAGTCGGTGCCCTATATAGAGTGGTTGGGAGAAGAAGTCCTTGATAGAATATATGTGCGCTCAATCAGAGATCTTGAGATAATTGACCCTACAGAAGGAGTTATCCAGTTTAAGGATTCCCAGTCTGTGAGTGATACTACAAGCATGGTGTGTGAAAATTAGGCACATGAGACTTATGAGTTGATCATATGACATTTAAGAGGATCGGTAACCAAGGTTACAAAGGCGCGTACAGTCTAGCACTTGGGAGGAAGAAAACTACCAAGTTACTCGGGAGGGTCCAATTTGGAAGATTTCTTGCGAGAAATGGAGGCCTATTGGAGATGTGAGAAGGAGAGGAGGGAGATTTTTAACTACAATCTACTCGGAACTGTTGCACACTAGTGGGCGACACATCGAGAGAACCTCTTGGAATGGCGCGAGGTGAGAATTTCCTTCTCCATAAGGTTTTGTAGGAACAATGTGCCCATGGCTACAAAGGACTACCATGGAAAAGAGACCACTTCCTTCCATATCCAGGCATGTGAGACAACCTAGGTGGGAAGCGCAAAATCATTGTCACCTTCGTTATGGGTTCACAAGTTATACTCCACCCTGAAAGGTTGTGCATGCGCGTGGTATATCCACTCTGAAATGTTATGCCAAACTGGTAATTGGCAAGAATTGGTTGCTGATCTCATTCAAACATTTGAGTATCAAAGTATGAAGCCATCAGTACATAAGGTGTTATAGGTAGTCAAGCACCTTACAATAGGGGATAGTGCTACGGAGGAAGATAAAATACAAGAATTGCTAGGTGAACCTGGCCTGGAGGCGTGCTTTGGGGAAGAAGAAACAAAAGAGATATAGCTTGAGCGTGTGTGTATAGAAAAAGAAAAGGGGAAGATGGTATATGTTATTAATGGGGAAGAAGCAAAAATTTTGGATGTCAACCATTTGGTAGGGACGCGCGAGGTCATAGACAGTGCTGATGAACAAGCACGCGCCTACCATGAACCTCTAAAGATGAAAAAGGTTAACATGGGCTCAGACTCAGAACCCAAGGAGACAATCTTTGGAGATTATTAGTCGAAGAAATAAGTTTCTAAAATCATTTATTTGTTATGCAAGTTTCAATATTTTTTCCCACGTGGGTACTGTAGACAATTTTTGCACTTGTGCAAAAATGGGAAACTCGAAACTTTGTCGTTACGATGAAAAGTCTTGGGTGAAGTATACCTAAGCTAAGGAATTTTCGATGTTATTAGTTATTGTTGAATTAATTAATGATTAAGTGAAATCCATAGTTATGTGTGATGTCTCAACACAGAACAAATCACATAGTCTGTAATTTCATGTCATCTTCAGCAAAAGAACACAAAGCCCTAAAGGACAACTGTGTTGTCTTGATGAAGACGACATAACTACAAATCAGGTGAAGTGTTGAGTCTTGAAGCAGCAAACAGAAATGTAGATTACAAAAAATTAGAGTTCATTACTGAATGTTACAAGTTCCTATCAACGTTCTTTCCTTCATACTTAAAACATTCAATTATGTTATTGAGTTGTTTATTCCATTATACAATCCATACATAAAAGCTAGAATGCACAGGAAAATACATAACTCATTTTCGGAATCCAATGTTTTATTCAGAAGGAGAGTCAAATATTTCTCACACAAGCTAGTGGGATGTAACTGAAAAGTAAAGTACAACTACTGAAAAGAAAGGTACACATGCATGAAAGAGAAAATAGAGGAGTATGAGTGAACTTATCATTGCCTTGGGGTTTTTGTTCTTCGATTGAAGCATCTTCATCTCCACCTTTTGTTTCATATTCATCTCCATGGTAGAAGTCATTGTACCTGAAGAGAAGAAGAATTAACTGTCAATTACGAGCTCAAGGATCAATTCATTTTCCTACACTATCCTACTTCATGCATATGAATCTTCTCCTAACAAGAGATGTATTCTACTTAAAGAGGAAACTGCATGCATGCTTTATTCACTCAAAAAGAAGAAGGAGAAAAGAAGAAGAAAAACATGGACATAAGAGAGGCCAAAAATCCTGATTATTTTCTAATTGTTTTCCTATGGACACAAGCAAAGCTAGTTGTTGTAGGAAGAGTTTAGTTGCTACGGGAAAGGGTAAAATTTTAGATTTAGTTGCTACAGGTAAAGATCAATTTCAAAACAAGTTACCACGGGTAATTTTCACTTGGTACGGGAAGATAAATTTTAGTTGCTACAGGTGAAAGCTAGTTGCTACAGGTGAAGCTCGAGTACAACATTGAAACACAAAAGAAAATGGAACTACATTTTTAAAAAACTTGAATTGTCCAAACGTACAGGAATTGTAAACAGAATTCTAAAAATAATATGTTATGCATAGGTTCAGAAAACAGTACACACTTTTCAGGAAAGTCAAGAAATATTGTTACAGTCAAGCATTTGATAGATGTGATTTTTTAGAAAACAATGGCATTTCAAACGCTCATCTCATGGATAATTTCAATGTTCAAGTGATGAAAATGTTGAAAGTTTAAAGCAAGTATTCTCAAAAAGGGTGCTACAGAACTCTCAAAGAATCAAGTTGGTCTTGAACAATGAATTACAATAGAATTGGTTTTCCACAATACGACAATCAAGCCATGCATTTCGGAACAGACCTGAAGTAATATACAAAGCCTATTTTTGCAGAGAAGCAAACTGATGCACACAGTGGCTGAATTTCAGACCCCAACAATGGCGTTCATAGTGAAACAAAACTATCATAGGAAGGATGAAACTAAAATCTACATCTACAGAGATCTTTCAGAAGTAAAGTCAAACACAGGGTTACACGAACTCAAGAATATCCTTCATCAGGCCACCAGGTAACAAAAAATGGAGTAGTACTTCAGAATCCACTACCACGACATGCATCGAAGTAGTAAAAAATTGAGTAGAGGAAAAACCCAGAGCTTGCAGAAGCCCAAAGAAAATATCCATGGCGGCATTAAAGAAATTCAGAAATCACAAATGTAAAATCGACCCCAAGAAAGTCAAACACAGGTTTCACATTCTCTATCGTGGTCACCATAGCAAAAGGTCAGCCTGGATAAAGCTTGGCATGAAGAGAAAACTTATTTTCAAGGAAACCCACAAATAAAAAAAACAAAACATGCAAATGGGTAATGAATAAGAGCAAAAAATGACAGATACCCAGAACTCAGAAAATACAGATCTATAATCCATGATGCAAATTGGGCCAAAGAACAAACTCACCATAGACAATCAAATGGTACTTTCGAACAACTGGATGATGAAGCAAGAGGTCCACAGGCCCACGTGAAGTTTCAAACTCAAAATTCAATTAGGAGAAACAAATCACAGAACCCACAAATATTTCCAAAAGTTAAGTGATACATTTGAAGAAGAAAAGAAAACAGAAGTGTACGCATGCAAGAAAAATTATCTCACCTATAAACGACTATGGTGGCCAAGAAAATAAACCTCAACTTTCAAAAATATATAGAAGCACGAATGGTACAGAGGATAAAAGGATAGAGCTGAGCTTAAAGAAACAATAATGGCGGCCCACACTTCGAAAGTTACACAGAAACCACGAAACCGAAATGACAGAGAATCTTTTACAGAGAAGGAGCTCCAAAATACAGTGAAAGCTGAGCTCGAACCAGAACAAAACAATGACGTCGGGGGAAAAATTCACCAGGGCTTCACCCATATAACCAAAAATTCAAATGAATGTGCTTTAGGGTCAGGTTCCCTTTACTGCCTAAACCCAAGAAGTGGGTTAACCCAAACCCAGCTACAGTCAGAGATCGACGATTTTAAAATCCCAAGGACACAAGATCAATGTTCGTGGATCATCATAGAAATCAATGCTAACCATAGTCAAGATGTCACCACCCACAATAAATGCCAACCGAAGCCCTAATCACAATACAAAAATCGACGGTCTGAGATCAGACAGAGTACGAAGATCAACGACAAAATTTCAAAATAAACCATTAGGGTTATGATTAACTTGACCAAAGTTGATGTCACTGCCCAAGCCACCAAGGGGTGAGTCACCATGGAAGGGGATAGCCCACGTGTCCACTAAACAAATTATTGCAAATGACTGTCAATTCTAACCCAAGCGCATGCTTCAAATATTTTTTAAGGGGACGACTAAATCATATATCATGGTCACCGAAAAGGTGAATATTATAATATGCCAAGGCTGACATAATCAAAGCGGTGGTCGAATGTATTATAATACCTATGCCATGGCCAAAGGAGATGTCAATGTCAGAACATGTGCACATAGCAGGTGGTCCCCACATGAGGAATTATTTTTACAAATATTGTTGAGTATTGTAATTATTTTGCTCACATACAGGGAGTTGTATTTTGCATGCCTTCACAATAGGATAGAACAGAGAAGAAGACAGAGTTACATGTTCATGGAAATAGACTTGCCTAGCAAGCAACCTTATTTTTAGCAAATTATTCATCCTTCTTTTCTTTAAAAATAAAACAGTCAACTTCAGTTTGAGTAATGTAAGTAAGGCTAATAATGCCTATTTGTAATTGCATGCTCTATTTTTATTCCTTTATGTATTATTAAATAAAGGATAAAAATAAGATGCATGGGTGAGTACAAGCCTTAGGCTATTTTTAGGGAGAGGGTGAACTTTATTTTTGCTATATATTGTGTGCCTTTGCAAAGCACAAAGGACTTCTGAACTTCAAGAGGACTTTTTGGATATATGAGTACTAAAGCAAATTTTTCTAGTTTTGCCCTCTGAGTGTGAAGTATTTTCTGCCTTTCCAAGTTATTTTGTAGTCTTGTGTATGTTCATATTAATCTTGTGAATGTAAATTCCCTGATCAATCACCTTACCCTACTGCAAATTCAGTCTTTTCTGCTTAATTTTAATGTGCATGTTAACTTATTAGTACTGTTGTGATTCTCCCTCAGTACAATCAAGTGTTTTACCCTTAGACATTCTGCAGAGAAAACTAATGGTTCGTGCATCAAGAATCCTTCCCAAATCAGTTGTGCATATACTCAATCAAAGTCCTCATACAAATTTGGTGTATCACCTTATTTTTAATTATTTTGCAGTCATCTTTTACCCTCAAACTCCCAGAAATTAGTTTAGGATACACCAATAAGGAACCGGCCTTGATACCGAAGACTCACCTCAAAATAGGTATACCCACAAACCTGAGGTGTTTCCATTGTATCTATGAAAGAGAAAGATCAATTGTGAAAGCTTAGAAAACCTGCAGCCATCTCTCTATAGGGTGCACTTTCAAGAGATAACAGGTACCATGAGCTTAAAGGCATCCACCATTCCTTGGGCGAGATGAGGATAAAGTTCAAGGAAGGTGCGCGCCCAATCAAAAAGAGGCCATACCGGATGAATCCTAATTTGCACGTAAAGATTAAGGAGGAGATAGACAAAATGATAGCATCATGTATCATTTAGGCGGTGGAACAGACGGAATGGATAAGTCCAATGGTGATTAGTATCAAAAAGGACATAAGGATAAGGATTTGTGTTGATTACAAGGACCTAAATGCAATGTGTATCATTGATCCTTTCCCAACCCCATTTATTGAAGAAATCTTAGAGGGAGTGGTAGGACGTGAGATCTACTCTTTCACAAATGGATTCTCGAGCTATCACAAGGAAAGGATTGCGAAAGAGGACCAGAGTAAGATGACTTTTGCCACTGAGTGGGGAATTTTTGCCTATACAGTCATGTTGTTTGGGTTGAAGAATGCACCTAATGTGTTCTCATGCATTATGGTGCAAGCTTTCTAGGATTTCATCCGTAAATTTCTTCAAGTTTACCTGGATGATTGGATAGTATATGGGTTAGTGAGGGACCATTGTGACAACTTAAGGTTAATGTTTGAAAGGTGTCGTCAGTTGAGGATATCCCTCAACATTAAGAAATGTGTATTTGCTACCTTGTTTGGAAAATTATTGGGGCACATCATATGTAAGGAGGGCCTACTAGTAGATCCCACAAAAGTTACAGTAATTGTGGGATTGGGGGAGCCTACTAGTCAAAGCACAATGCGCGGATTCCTTGGACACACGGGTTACTACAGGAAGTTCATCAAGGTATACTCCAAGATCCATGTGCCTTTAGAAAATTTACTTAGACACAAGAGTGCCTTCCATTCGGGAGAGGCGCAACAGAATGCATTTGACACTTTAAAGGATAAGATTCTCACTGTGCCCATACTACGATTCCCCTCTTGGGATAAGCCCTTCCATGTTCATGTTGATGCCTCAAGAACCACCATTGGAGCAGTACTTGCATAGCCTGGTGAAGGGATTTTTTATCATCCTTTATGCTTTGCAAGCATGAAGTTGACACTAGTGGAGTAGAATTATACTACAACTAAGCGCGAGGCATTGTCAATGATCTACGTGCTTCACAAGTTCAGACATTATTTGTTGGCAACCCTTTTTATATTTTACACTGACCATATGGCATTGAAATATTTAGTGAACAAGCTCGTTCTACAAGGGCGCATATGTCGGTGGGTACTATTATTCCAAGAATTTGATTTCACGGTGGTTCTGAAACTAGGAAAAAGTAATTCTGGACCTGATAATTTGTCTAGAATCGATTCAGGGGAGGACGCGCAAAGCATTGAGGATACTATGGCAGATACACAACTATTTAGGTTGCAGCACGTGCCCTCAAACATAGAAGATATTGCAGTATTTCTCAAAACATGTATAGCACCAGAATGAATGAAGGCATTAGATAATGAAGGCATTAGATAAGAAGCAGTTAGATATACACTCTGCTCCCTATATGTTGAGTAGTAGGGATTTATACAAATTAGGACGTGATGAGATTCTGTGCTGGTGTGTGCTAGAACATGAACGCCTAGCCATAATAGAAGAGGCGCGTGAAGGTAGTGCAGGTGGGCACTATGCAGGTGACACCACTGCACGCAAGATATTGATGGCCGAATTATGGTGGGAGACCCTATATCAAGACTACAAGGAATATTGTAAGGCATGTGACTTTTTTCAGTGCATTGGTAAACCAAGGCAAAGAGAAGAAATGCCTTTGTGCCCTATTCCCAATGCCGAGCCATTTGAAAAGTGGGATATAGACTTCGTAGGCCCTATTGCACCAGCTGCGCATAGGACTAGATCACGTTATATAATCACTTACACATATTACTTGACAAGGTAGGTAGAAACAACACCTACTAAGGATTGTACAGTAGCTACTACAGTAAGGTTTATGTGGGAAAACATTATTACAAGGTATGGATACCCTTTGAGTTTGACTAGTGACAGGGCTACACATTTCCTAAATGAGACAATAAGGATTCTATTAGCAGAATTCATGGTGGCTCATCACAAGACTACCCCTTACCATCCATAAGCAAATGGAACCGCGGAGGCATTTAACAAAATACTAAGTCATACCCTTACAAAAAATTGTGACGTTAGACAAGATTGGGATGACAAAGTATTAGTCGTTCTTTGGGAATATAGGACAACCTACAAGAGGTTAAATTTAGGCCACACCATTTCAATTAGTGTTTGGCGCAGAGGCTATCCTACCAGTTGAATTCATGTTATTGTCTTTGCATATAACGCACGCAGGAGGAATGGCCGATGAAAAAGCACTCAAAGAAATAATTAACAAGCTAATGCAATTGGATGAAAGACGATTACTCTCCAGGTGGAGCCAAAAGACTGAAAAATCGAAACAAAAGGTATGGCATGATCGTCACATTAAGAACAAAAGGTTTGAGGTTGGGCAGATGGTGCTACTACATGATTCCAAGTTTCTGCGCCATCTTGGGGGGGGAAGTTAAAAGTCCATTGGTTTGGTCCCTACATCATCTCGTACATCCTTGATTTAGGCACGTGCCAGTTACAAGCACTGGATGGGATGAGATTTCCAGGACACTTCAATGGGAGTAAGTTGAAGCCCTACTATAAATAAGTCTTCTTGGTGTTTGTAATAAGATAATATTGCCAGATAGTTTAGGACTTCCTTTAATGCAATTTTCTTTTCTTATGTTTTCCTTTCTCATTGTTGTTTTGTGTTGTGCCTTGGGCGTCGGTAACCTCTTTACTCTTTGAAGGTTGTGAATGTGTGGAGGACCGCGCATCATTTTAGTATGGGGTAGAATAAAGGAGGAAAGTGCAAAGTGTGAAGTACCATGAAGAATTGCGTTGGAAATGCCGGTTGAATGGCCATGTAAAAGAAAGCGTATAGGGGAAAAGGTGAATGAGCATGGTTGGTATCACGATAAGGCTACATTTTGGTTCCACGTACAAGGGAGAAAGAATCCACAAAAACAACATGAGGTAGGCGAGAGCAAAAATCACGAGGACTGAAGAAGTACCTTTGGAGCTGGTAATGCACGCGTAAGAGTCTTCTATCGGCTAGATTGGTTACGTGCCAAAAGGTTGTAGGAATATCTGCGCAAGGTTGGGTGCGTGAGTTGGTGTGCTAAAGTCCAACTTAGTGGAAAAAGCTACAATAAGTGTTGAAGTACGGTTGTAGGTAAAGTAGGAAAAACTATAAATAGAAGGTCGAGCACTACATTATCAATATTCATGAATACGAAGGAAGAAGAGCTCTTGCAAACTAGGGTTTCCAAAGTTGATCTGTGTGAAAATTTTTTTAAAAGATTTAACTATGAGTGACTAGATTTGGTCTGGAAACCAAAAGGAAAAAATTTCACGGGCATAGAGAAAAAGAGTTATGGAGAAGCACCATCTGGTGAAAAGGGTTATTCCAGTTAGGGTTTGGTAGCTAGGGCATGGGATGAAAATGGTTTCTTCACAAGTTTGAGGTCTGAGCTTGGAGAGGGTAGAAAAGCAAAGTAAGAAAGAGAATTTGAAGTGCTGAGATAACCTAAACCATGGCACCTAAGAAACCAACTATATCACGTAAGAAGCCGAAGGGCAAGGGCAAGGGCAAGGGCAAAGGCAAACAACCAGAAACCCCCGTAAGCATGAATGAAGAATGGTACGTAGAGATGCAGTACCCATATGGGGTTTTTCTCAAAAAAGAATGGGAGTCCCACTCAAGAAAAATGATGGTGATCGATTACAACCATCACACGAGCACGACAGAAAAGGAAATGGCACTGGAGTTGATGCGCCTGACAAACAAGAGGACATCAGATGGCTTACCTATCTATAGCAACGAGCTGAAAGTGAAGTTAGAGAAGGTGGGATTATTGCAACTCTATAAGTTGCCTTATTTTGGGAAACCTAAGTGCCTCTATCAGTGGTTGATGTCGCGCATACACGAGGATTACTTTTACTTCGCAGGGCGCAAGATGCACATAACTCCTTAGTTGATTTCAAAATTTACAGGCCTCATCTGCGAGGGAGAGAGTATAGATGATGACCTGAGCGACAAGGAAGCCATCAAAGTAACTGTTGCTACATATGAGTATAAGAAGGTATCACAATACATTGATATCGCAGAAATCTAAGACCCTATCATGAGAATGTCCACACGCTTGGTGACGAAGCTAAATGACAAAGAGAGGTGGACACAGGTAAATAAGGCATGGTTAAATGTGTGCAAGAAGATTTCAGAAGGCACCATATACAATTTGTTTTCCTTCATTACAGATGAAATTATCAGCATCATGCAGGAAGGAGACAAGATACTCTTTGGCAATGTCCTCTTGACAATTTTGTTCTCAGAGATTGAAATGCCAGATTCGGCAGATAAATTTGTTTGGGAATATCCAGAGGAAGACCCCTTGCTCGCGAAAAGATTCACAAAATACACTTGCAACAACATGACGGTTGCCCATAAGGCACGCCTAGAAAATGGTATAAGCACTTAAGGGATGCGTTTGGGGTGGAGTGGAGGATCCCAGAGCAGCTCTCAGTGCTCGTTGACGGAGAAGCCGAATTTAAAGTGTACCAACATTTCTGCATTGTTAGATTTAAATTGACAGATGAAAACATGGGCCCCTGGTGCAAGTTTCCCTTCTCCTTCACCACTCAATATTTCCAAGCAGGGGTAAACATGTTCAAAGAGGCTAAAATACTAAGGTTCGACCTTAGTGAGGTCGATCAAAACCACAGGGAATTGCCCAACTTTTTCGATAGCATGAGACACTGTGACAAGGGTATATCTACGCATAAGACCAAAGTTTGAGAAAGGCACATACCTGGAATGTGATGTCTCCATTCCTGAAGACCCCATGGGGAGAAAGAAGCCCGCACCAGCAAAGAAAGGAAAAGAAGAGGTGCAAGGGAAGAAGGCACCAAGTATCCAAAGTACACCACAAGTAGTGTAGTGCCCACTTCCCTTTGACACCTTTTGATACTGATTCTGATACTGTTGATTTCATTATAGACATTATTATGCTTTGATTTAGTATGATGTTAGACATTGATCATGGATTATGATGATCTTGATTTGGTTATGATGTGCGATGATTATTAGAGACATCGTATGTGGATGATGATATACTATTGACATGGATGTTTTATGGATGTGGTTCGGACATGTGATTTTGGATATTATGAGTAGATCTAGAAAATGAATATTATATGATGATGATATAGTTGCTGATATAAATTGTATGTGATAATGTTAAATTGCCTTGATGTTGTTGTGATTCACATATTTAGATGATTTTTTGATTATATTTATATCATGTTGGATGTTCTGATATGGCCATGAGGCTGTAGGAGGTATTTGTGTTTTGTAGGTTAAATATCACAACAAACATCAAGGGATTGGAGTCCAACCATAATGAAATTCTAGGTGAATTCAACAAGGTCACCATAGCAATGTGTGTTGTGTGTGTGTGTTGTTTTGTTAGGGATTCCCATGGAGGGGATCACCTTTATATGTGACCATGGGTTTGTGTATTTTATTAATGTGGTTTCTTTTATTTATTGTAGTATGCATTTTATTAGTAACGTGTCCCTCTCTTTTATTTAATTAAAATTATGATAGAATAATGTGAGAGATCATATGATTAAAATTTAAATAAATCAAATTTGGGTTATGGGAAAGTAATAATGGAAGTTGTCGGCTCTTTGTATTAATTATGTAAGGGATGTGTAAGAATTGTGTAAGAGTTGTGTAAGTCAAATTTTGGAGTATGAAACACTCCACCTCCGAGGAAATTCGAATTTGTCCTTGGGGGTTGTTTTTGGACGCTTGTGGGACAAGTAAAACTTGTCTCATACCTCTAATTTTAATTTACCAACCATACTTATGGTTGGAGAGGTGATTTTAGACTTTTATAATGTATTTTATTAATCATGTTGCAAGTTTTGATTGCACTCTCTTGCATTTTTTTAATTTATTTTGCAGTCCTTTGGCGTGTGGGCTTTTGGAGTGTGCAAGTAAATTGTCATATTTTCACCCACCTCTTTATTGTGCTTTGGAGAATGAATTTTTTTCTTTTTTTTTAAGTTGAGGATGTGTGATGTGGCATCCTACATGGATCCACATCATCCTCTTCTCTTCACTCTCTATATAATTCAAACTCTTTGCTTGTTTTGGGTTGTTGAATCATTTTGCAAACTTATTTGGGGGCGCATTTTCTTGTGTTTGGAGCTCTTGCTTTTAGGAGTTTTGGAGAAACTTTGCATGCTTGGATATTGTTGTTTTGGGACTGTGTTTTTGGCATTGAAAGCTTGTCGTTGGAAACAAAAGTTACCATAGAGAGGTAGGAGTTTAACTCTTCTTTTATGTTGTTATTTTCTTGTTGTGTTGTGTGAATGGTGCATGTTTTGATTTATGTATTAGATGGTTGGGTAGACTACCATAGGAATGGTGTAGGAGAAGGCTATGGGGAATCCATGTGGGGGGGCATAAGAGAATGACATGGGCATCAAAATTTTGTGGAGAGAGTTTGGGTTTGGGATCCACCATGGAAAAGAAATAGCTTGCATTTCTTACTTTGTGGGGGGCATAAGGAAATCTATGGGGGGCATAACGAGGGATTGTAGGGGGCATAAGGATATGTGAGGTGAACTTTTATTTCTGGTTTGTAACTAGTGGATGCCCAATTCCCATTTGGGAGGCATAAGCAGTTTCCCCCGTAGACCTTGCTCATTTGGCTTGCATGAGCAACCCTGAGTTTTTTTTTATTGTTTTCAAATGTAGTTGTAAATTGTTGTTTTTGTGTGGACTATTTTTTATAATGAATTTTACATGTTGAAAGAATGTTGTGTGTTGTGGAAGCCAGTTATTGCCATGGGTTGAATCACACCTCTTATTGTATTTTAGTTGGGGCTCGAGGGCCAATGATGAAGTCTTCTCATTTCATTGGATGTCTTGGTTGGGTGGAGAGCATTGCCTTTCCCCCACTTTTGTTGTGATCAGATTGGAGGAAGAAAAGAAAACTTGCATGTTGCTATTCTGGAGCAAAGGAAAATGCAGTTTTGTCAGCCCTTGTGAAATATACTTCATTTGTAACCTTTCCCACTTGAAGTGGATGAAATTATAATATTTATATTTATGAAGAAATGATGTATGTAACTGGTTGTGGAAGTTGTACATTCGAAATGTGAAAGATAATTATACTCTGTTCTGTTTATTGGAAAGAAAGAAATAGAAATGTGTTATTGCATTCAAACATGGAAAGATGTAAAGTTGTATACTTGGAATTAATAAAGAATTGCAAGATCTTTTCTCATTTACATTGTTGATTCAAATTGGAATATCAGATTGTGATTAAAATCTTTGTTTAGAAAATGGAAAAAGAAGGAATACGTATGAAGGAATTATATTGCTTTGTCTCCTTTTGGAATATATTAAATTAGAAATCAGACTTTACAATTTAGCTTGAATTGATATGTTTATAAACAACTAAATGTGTTAGATTAGATTAGAGATAAAATATCACACTTAAATGATAGAATTGATTACATACTTCCCTAGAAATGAATCTCTGTTGTAAATTTAAAACTGGCAACTATTTAATTAAAAAGTACAGTTCAGGCCTGCACATTCTAATCAATTTGGAAATGATATATTTTGGCATCCTATGACACCAATGAACTCAAATTGACCAAGAACACTTAAGAAAACAATTTAAACATTTCAAAATCGAACCCAATCCCTTTCACAACCGTTTTCTGTCAATTATTGGACAAAATTCAAATTGGAATCAATTGAGCAAATTTACCTTCCTAAACCATTCTAAATCCTTCCTAGAATAATCCTCCATATCTGTTTGGCATGTTGAGTGAAGAAGGATATCAAATTGAACAAAAATTTATAAGTCAAAATTACTAGTTTGTTATTTAAAATCTTGCAAATCGTTTTCATAAAATTGACACCTTAAACTTTATCAAAATGTAAAATTTGTGCTTTCTGTGGAAAGAGGGCATCGAGAGCTTTCCAGAAAGTCCTCATTTTCCCAAAACTGAGCTTTCTAGCTAAAGTTATGGCCCTCTGAATTTTTCCTGCCTTTGCAGGAAAATTTGGGAAAATTTTCCTTAGCAGGCCCACGGCCCGAAAATTTCCTGTCGAATTATCCTTAGAATTTTTTTTTGAAAAATTCTTTGGGAAAAATTTTAAAGTTTCCTCCACTGGCCCACAACCAATCAGAGGCTGCCACGTTTCCTCACGGGGCAGTGGCAGAGGCGTGGCATCATTTTTGCCCTTAGGCCTTTTTAAATTTTTGGAAAAAGATATCTTTCGCCCCACCGGCCCACAGCTAACAAGAGGTTGCCACGTGGCAGCATGGGGGTGATAGCGGGGTGGGGGAAACCCTCACAACCCTTCTATTTTTTGAAATTTTTCTTTGGGAAAAATTTTAATTAATTTTTCTGCAACCCCGCGCTCCCGCCCTCACCTCGGTGTCAATCCCTCAGCAGACACGCGGACCCGCGCACCTAACTTTCCCCTTATCTCCCCCTTCGGTGAAATACTTCAATTATCTCCATCACCCGCCTCTTCCTCTCCTTCATCCCTGCAATGGCCTATTGAGCGACACGTGTACCTGGTGGACCCGCGAGCGTGCGAGCGCGCATTGCAATTTTTCCACTTAGGCAAAGTCTCTGCTAATCCTCTGCCGCTCTGCCCTCTTTCTCCTTTTCTCCCGGCGATGACTCAGAGGCCGCCACATGTCCCTGGAGGACCTGAGGAGGTGCATGAGAGATTTTGTCTTTGCACCCGCACGGGGAAAAATTTCCAACACCACCATGTGACCCGCCAACCCAAAAATTGCTCTTCTTCCCCACTCAACACATGTCCCCTTGGGGAAAAATTTGATCCCTAAAGTCTGTTGGCCCATATCTGGAGTTTTACAAGGAGTTAGGAGGACTTCTTTATATTGTTGGAAAGGTGAGAAAATTTCTTATCCAATGGGAATGATTTAGGGAAAATTTAAATGCATTAAGTGTGAGAAAAATCAAGTTGAATCTCTGATAATGTTAGAGAGTGGGTATGGTGATACTTTACCCCTGAGCCTAACTGAAACTTCTAGCCCTAAAATTTGAACATTGTGACCTTTGATAATTGTTAATATAGGAAAAGTATGTTCTAGTAATTTAGACTTGTTTCGGAACCTGATAGTGTCAACTGTTGTCTTGCAACCTGGTTGTGGACATTTATATTCAAAAAAAAATTATTACATAATTTTCATGACTAATCCTAGGTTGTTTCTTGGGTCTCAAGTGGGTTGTTTTAACGGGCATCACAAGTAGGTGCCCTAGGGACAAGTACTAGAACTAGCACTTACACACATAGGAAAAGGTCCCCAGTCAAAGATGAGGCGCTAGAACAAGAAAAGCCTATCACAAAGGAGAAGTCACCAGAGGAGGAAGAAGAAAGAGCCGAATCTCCTATATTGGAATCCCCAGTTAGGAAGAAACAGAAGGTGATGGAGGAGGCTGATTCGAAGGACACAGAGAGCTTGGAGGCCTATAGAGGAGAGAGGGATAATAATGAAGAAGAAGAACCTGAAGGAGCCTAGGAACCACTAGTATTTGATGTGCATGATTCAGAGGAAGAGGGCGGATAAGAAGAAGATGAGTTTCTCTTCATGTGGAGGAAGGGTATCGAGGAGGAGGAAGGCGCCCAAGATAAGGGAGGAAGTAAAGAAGTGAGTATGAAAAATAAGACTCCAATCCTCACGCAGGAGCAACTAAACGAGGTGGCAGAAAAAGAAGAGACAAAAATCATCAAAGCCTTGGTAGAACAATAATTAGAACACAATGTTGATTTAGTTATGAATGAAGATAAAGAAGAAAGCATGGGAAAATATCATGACAACATAAGAGGAGGCCCCAATTTGATGATATGAATTCCTAAGGGCACATACACAGGAGGAAGCCACACGAAGATCCAGAGACCAAGAATGAACTATGTTGATGATCTAAACAAGGTGTTGCGCGAGCGCTTCCAAAGCACAGTACCAATAGATCAACTCTTGGTAATGAAGTCGTTTGATGAGGAAGGTGTAAACCCTCAGATGAGGAAAATGCTTTCTTGGGCAATTAAGTCCCACATCGACGAGCCAGAATTCAAGGAAAGCTAAGGGGAAGTAAATGAAGAAGCCTAAGTTAAAAGGAGACAACCCCTTGGTGAGTGCTCGCCAGCTTTCCGATGAACAAGTCTGTAATGCGCTAAACAAGGTCTCAGTTGAACTAGAAGTCAGGTTATTTGGGAGGAATGACAAAGTAAAATTCCTAGAGGCAGAGCTAGAGAAGAGGGAAGAAGAGCTCGAACAAAGGACCAAGGACTTAAAGCAGGAGGAACTAATCAGCGCGCAGCTAAAGCGTGAACTAAGGGAAGAGAAGGAAATGGTGCGCGAGGTATACAAGAAGGTTCAATCCATCATAGATGCCATTTTTTTAAGCATCCAAACTGAGCACCACCCGCACAAAAGTATGGATCTTCCTTGGAGTGCCTAGAAGACTTAACATGTATCCTCACCATGGAGAGGCAGCCATTGGCCTTAGAGTCTGTGGAAGAAGTATCAGCGCGCCTGGAAAGGGAAGACAAACTGAAGGCTGTAGCAATCATTACAAAGTACAACAAGGTCCTTGCTGATGTAAAAATTACTACCAAAGTTGTTCATGCCACATATGACAACTGTGCAGACAGGGATAGAGTGGCGAGCGTTCTTGTTGTTACTCACGAGGCAAAGCTAAACAGGGATTCCAGACAGAAGATAGAGTGGGAATAGAGCGGAGCGGGATAGGATCTTAGTCAAGATTGAGAAGAAGTCTGAATCCATTGAAGTCCTATGGTGCTCAGTCAATAAACAGCTGAAAGAGTTGTACCCACAAATCACAAATAGGATGGATGTGCTTGAAGATGTGGCCAAACAACTAGAAGGGATGGTTAAGGCAATGAATACTCAAGGAGATAGATTGAGTTTTGATGAGGTAAGCATCCTAGTTGGCAACCTTTGCCAAAGGGCACAAAATGAAGTTAATGCCTATAATAAGTTAGAGGCCGAATTGAAGAAATATTTTCCTCTCCTATTGCAGCAGTAACAACACTTCCCCATTCTTTCGTTTTTCCCAATTCTTCTTTCCCTTATTCTTTTCCAAATCATTATTTCTTCTGGAATCTGTTGTAATTATTTTATTCATTGAAGACATGTTCCCGCGGGCGAAGAACAGGCGTAGTGTGGGGTAATGTTGGGACCCTGATTTATTGGCTACGTACATGAATGTGCATGGGTGCACAAGGCCTTGTTAAAGAATGGCGCACAGGGAGAAAGCGCGCAAGACAGGATTCTAGGAGGGTTTAATAGAACAAGTGGCGCGCGCGTGCAAGGAAAATAAGGATTTCAAGACTTAACCATATTTGACATATCAGGAAGGACATGTGAAAAGATTACCCAACTGCACATGCAGAGTGGATAAGGTGCCAGCTTAGCGATAGGTTGACCTAGGAAGGAATATGCCCTACGATGGAAGCTTCTAGAAGACCATCATGGCAAGGAGTGGAGAGATCAGGCCTGGAGGAGCATGTTCCCATGGAGGACCACATTTGGACACTTGGCAATAGATCTAAAGCCTAAGAAAGGTGGGTTGGCAATTCAGGAGGCCTATAAATACAAGCGCCCATAGAGGAATATATATATATATATATATATATATATATCAATAGAGAGCGGAGCTCTGCATAAATGTTGTGAGGAACTCTATTGGGTTGGGTAGATGACCTATAGGGGAAGGATGTATCAAGGGGTTTGGGTTATGAAATTTTCCTTTCATGTTTAGGAGGACTCTAATCCAGTTATGGTGTATTGCTTCAGTCTGCCATTCTATGATATTCTGTAATGGATCTAATGCATGTAATGAGGGTGTCGGATATGATGGAAGATGAATATAATAGACTCTAGTTTATACATATATATGTGTAGCTCTGTTTCATATATATTATACACATGAATATAAACTCCTATGCATTTCTTTTTCAGTTCAGTTCTATAAATTGTTAAGTATCCATTTGTCTGAAATGACTGCATTGATCTAGAAGTCGTTCTGAGCTCTATGATGAATGTATGTCTCGTAGCTACTTACTCTTGCTAAGTTCCTATCATAGATGATGCTTTCCCACTTAACTCACATAAAAGAGAGACTTGATGCTCGCGCATGCCTCGGGTGAGCACCCAGCACCCGTTGGGTGATAGGCTGATGCGCATGGGATTCCCTTGTTCTTTGGTGGTGTAAAAATGACTACAAAGGTAATTTTGTATTTATGATGACTTATCATTTATTACTTACTTGATTGGTGTTTTTTGAAATAAACCAAGTGATTTCAGCTTGCAAAAAATGAAATCAGATTATTAGGACATATAGATAAATAGGTAATTGGGTAAGTTATTTAAGTTTCATTATTATTATTCTTGTCCTAAGAGTATATTGTGGAAGATTCAATGAGGGATAATACCTTAGATCAATTTTAGTGATCCAAGGCATTCTCCTTGATCATTTTTATTATTCGATCATGATTGATAATTTGGTATTGAGCTTTTGGAGTTTTTGACTTGCAGTATATGTAGACTTATCAATTTTAATGTTGGCATAAGTGTTCTTAAGTGACTTAGACTTTGCAGTTATACTACTACCTACTTCAATGTTGATCGATTTAAAATGAAAGGATATCCTGGCGTATTATAAGCCTAAACTAAGCTATCTTAATGTATCGGGGACCTAAACTGATCTATCCTAATCTAATGTTATACACTAAACTATCCTAAGGGATTGATATATTAATCTAACCTAAGTTAAGGTTAACATTTTACATTAAGGGGTCTAAACGTGAGTGGGAACCTAAACATAACCTATGACTCAACAATGGTAACAATCTACCTAAAGACCTAAAGCATGGTTAAGTTGGGCGCCAACCCATATTGTACTGAGAATTTAATTATAGTAAATATGGCGTTGCTACCACCTTTGGTATGGCAAAGTTTAAAATTAGCATGCACAATCAACAAGGTAACTAAAATTTTGGCGAATGGAAGTTTAAGCAATTCATTGCAAGCTAAATTTGGAATCGATTGGTGGACTAGGTGAGAATAATGGTAGTCTTGCCTTGACAATTAATGACTTGGAATTTGTGAAACCACCATGGGAAAAAAAATAGGCATTGTGTTTCATTTTGCATGTGGTTTCTCGAGCACTTTGGCTCAGCATGTCATGTTTTCATTTTTCATTTGGTTGTTTGATTTTCCTTCGTTTATGAACTCGTTATTGCATAGAGAGAATAACATAGAGAAGATTTTCATTTCAATTTTAAAAATAATGAGGAAAATGAAGGTTGGTTCTTTGTGCATTCCGTTTGAAGTTTTTGGAGAAATCTTGCATAAAAATTGGAAGGGAAGTTGAAAAGCTTAAAGGGAAATTTCAAGAGTAGTACCAGGCATGATAAGATCTAACTCAATATAATTTTGTGTTATGTTTAACTATTTCATGAAAATAACTTTGCTCTTGATGTGGAATTATATTATGAGTTCTGGGTTTGCGTTTTTCATGTTTGGTATGTTTATTTTGTTGTGTTGAGTGCATATTGTATAGAGCCAATTCTACACTTTGAATAATTGATTTTTGGGTCATTATGTATGACTGTTATTTGGTTTTTTGAAACATAGAGTTCTCAGTTTATGAGTGTTGCATTGTAGTCAGAATAACATATTCCTCTTTACTGGATATACATGTCTGTGATCGATGGGTTGAGTGAACAATAATAACTAGTCGCAGGGTTTGTCTATTTGTTGGAAACAAAATCATTTTCTTACATGGGTTTAGATGAGGAATACATGGTAGATACCCAAAACGAAATATTCTTTGGGTGTTTGAATGGAATAATTTCTTTGTTATTTCAAATCCCCACCTTACTAGGTTAAATCCTTTTAAAGATTTTAGCACTGTTAGTTTCAACTTTAGTAATCAACAAACTAGATGTGTTTGTTTTCAATGCATGAACTTTTATTATTGTGCAGGCTCCTTGATTCGGTCTTGTCAACCATACTATGTGATTCTTGTTTGATACTCTTTTAGACTCAAACACGAGTCATAACCCTTTTTGGGTCTTAACATTTTCGGTAATACAAATTCCTCCATTTGGGAGATATCGACTAGTCTTTTTGTTTAATCCTAAGTCCATTTGGGACGAGTTCAAAGTTGTGACTGGGTTTTTAGAAGGTACAAATCCTTCAAGGATCGTGTGTGTGTATAAGTATTCTAAAAGCTTGACTTTGTTTTGTTTATAGAATGCTATTAGTGACTGAACTTAGAATAGGGTGTAATTTTATTAATTGGTTTCCATGATCCCTTTTATCTCAACTGTATCCGTCGATTTCTATGATCTATGCTTGAAAAGAGTTTAGTAATTCTAAGTTTTTTCTACATTATTAGCTAAGAGATAAGTTTGATAACTAAATTGATTCTTTGACTCATTGTGGATTAATGGTTTTACTCTTTAGTTCCCATATGTATTCAAATCATTGTTGAGGCAATTCATACTTTAAAGAATGTGTAGTTGGGGCTTAGTAGTTTGATGAAATTTGAGTTCATCCCGACTGTGATATAACAATATTTATACTCTCCTCTCAAGGACTGTGAAGTTAGGATGCTTGTAGTGTTTAAAGATCTTCATATGTTTGATATGTGATAAACATTATTATACTGTTATTAAATTGTGCTTTCCATTACTATGGATTTAAATAAGTTTAAAACAAATTCTTCAGTCATAATAATGTTGCTTAGTTTGTATAAGTGGCGACTGTGTAGCTTAACTACGAGTTCTTGACCTTTTGAGTGATTGTTTGGTTATTATTATGTATGATCTACTCTCTCACTATTTTGAATTCTATTGATTGATATGTTGAGTGATGTTGTGGATTCTCTTGACTGTGATAATGAACCTGGAATGGCTTGATGGTTTGTTATTGATCGAATAGTCTTCTTTAAATGCTTGAATAAATGGCCTAAATTAGACTAAGTTATATAAGTTCCAGTCATATAATTATGGGATTATAAGACTGTAACTTATGGGACATAATCTTCATTGGTTGAATGAGATATTACTTGTTTTCAAGTTGACCGCAATACTGAAGTAAGTATGATAATAAATTGTGGCATAAGGTAAATGATTTCAGGCATATAAGTATGGTATTACATGACTAAAATCATGTTACACTTGTCCCTTTGTTTATGATTAAAATTGGTCAATATGATTTATGGTACTTATAGAAAATGAATTTATTAGAGATTAAAAATATGTTAAAATATATGACTTTTATTGACTTCTTATATTTCACTTTTCTTGGTTGATCTTTGCATGCTTGATAAAGAATGGATTATTTCTGTAGAACCTTAATACAATTTCATTTAAAAACAGGGCTCTTTTTATGAAATTGTTAAATTAGAGCATGTTATTCTAAATATTTAGTACTTATCATGCTTAGCTCATGTGAATGGACACATGCTAACAAATCTTGCAGATGGACTTCTTGAAAGATGAAAGAAGAAAGACTTCTAAGAAGTTACATTTATTTTATTGATTTAAGTCGAAAGATCTGATTAAATGATTATTGTAAAAGTTTCATGTAGTGATTTTGTTTTTAGAACATGGAAGGCTTAGAGCCTTATTTATTGTAATCATTTGAAAACTTGTTGATTGAAGACTGAATTACGTTATGGCATTTAAGTAGAATGGAATAAATATGAAACCTTGTTTGTAAGTATCTCTGTAAAAGCCTAATTGTTGAATTCTAGAATTAAGGAAATTCCTTCTAGATGAATGATTAAGTTGTTGTATAGTGTTCCTAAGATATATAATAAGGACTTAATGAATACTAAATATTTGGATTTCTGATTAAGGATCTATACACAAAGATCCTTAGGCTTACTGAGCTATGTATGAACTGTTATGATTTTATGGTGATGATATAGTAACCATATCTCAGATTATTGAAATGTGAAGTTATGTCATTTTGGAAATGATATTATGAAATTATAATGGTTATTATGTGATTCAATATGATAATAGGATAATCTAATAAGTAAACAAGTAAATAAAAAGGAACTTAATCATAAGATTGTACTAATTCTTCGAATGGATCATAAACCTATGGTTGCTGGCTTTAAACTATAAAGTTGTTCAGTAGTGCAACATTGTAATAGTGTGATCAAATAAAAGTGTGTAAGAATGTTGATGAAATAAATTTACATGTTAAGATTTAAGTGATTAGTAGGAAGCTACTTACCTAAATACCTAAGTTATGATATTCTGAATTAATCCTATTGACATGTCTTGGTATGCAGAAGTCTTAATGTTTTCATAAACACGTGACAATTAGTATGATTAATGACTCTAAATGGATTAAGAGAAAATGACAAATAACTCATTGGGTCAAAATGCAGATTTCATCTGCATACTTTCACATAATGAAGAAGTACGTTATGATCCTTTCTAAAAGGAATTAATTGTATCTATCCTAGATGATCCTTAGTCACGACACCTAATGATTAAACTTAAGTGAAATTAACGAGTTGGGAATTTAAGAATTAATGAACTCGTTAAGTATGTTAGTTTTGTTTATCGGAACTAAGCGAACTGTCACAACATAGTCGTTGCTACACAGTACCCACTTAATGACGCAGGTCATTAGGTGGATACTGTGAAGCAACCACTATGGCATTGTATTTCACTTAGCTCCTCTAAACGCAATTGTCATAAATTATGATTTCAGGTCACTATTCTACACTAAACAGTAATAGGCATATGACCTATGCCCAAAGTCAGCTTATGTTGACTAAAGGTGATTAAGCAGATTCGAATCAATTTAACCTCATTTAAGTATGAATGATTACCCTTAGTCTTCATAAGTAGATCTTCAAAACTAGTCCATATGATGTGTTCTTGTTTAGCGTCTAACAGGGAATTGGATGTGGTTTACAGTTGTCAAGGAAGTATAATCTAGATGACAGTTTCGAGTGGCGTGAAAGATATATTCCTTTCGATGAGTATGTCATCTAGGAATAAAAGCATGGCATACATGTCTTTAAAGTTTAGCCAAAGTATCGCAAACTGTTGGTTGTGTTGTCTTGTGTCACCTAGTCTAAGGGTGTGTGATATCAGATGAGTATCAGTAACAAATGCTTAGATAGGCCCTTTAGACATTAACACTTGATTGACCCTCAATGGGTGAAGGGACCAAAAGTATACTTAGTATACACACTAATATGATGAAACATGAGAGATCAGTTTAACACCGAATCATGAAATGAGAGATCGGTTTTATACCGAGTCATTATAGTTGCATATGGTTTATTGTTATGTGATGTATTAGCAAGGAATGTTTGTTCTAAATTATGTGAATTTAGAACAATGAAAATTATGTTTTTTTATTAAAAAATCCCCTATTTTCTGAAGTCTTAAATGAGGATGTTACATACCGATTGTGAAGTGTTTGATTGATATGTAATGGGAAATGATGAGTCAAAAGATGGAGAAATGACACGTGGAATAGAAGTGGGTCTAGGATCATGTGATGTGATTGGATGGGTATTAGTAGATGAAAGCGGAGGAGACAAAGGTTTAATTGTGATGTCCCCCTTGTCGAGAAGGTCTTGAATGATGTTGTGGAATCAGGGGCATGAATCAGTGGAGTGACCGTCAATACGATGATAAACACGTGTCCTGTGTGGAATGCCATAATGGCAGGGGTGACTTGGGAAGGAGAGTGATGAGATCGGTGTCAAGAAACTTTTTCAAGAATAGAGGAAAGTGGCTCGGTCAATGGGGTGAATTTGTGAGGGGGTTGGATAAAGCTACGAATTCTAGGAGAATGTAATGAATGCAAAGATGTGACTGTAGAAGGTGATGACATGTGAAGCGTATCTGATTAGTGGACATGGTGAACATGGGAGTGGGATGGTGTGGTAGGTTATGGAGAAATGAAAACAAGCGGATAAGAGGGAGGATGACCAAGATGAACATCCTCGAAACGTTGTGCAATGTGCACAACCTCATAAAATGCACATAATGATTGAATTTGTAATTGGTGGGAGATGTGACGGACACAAATTTTATAAAAGAGGACAATAAGCTCTATTTGGGGGAGGGTAAATGAAAGACAATGAACAAGTCCAATCCAACTTGTGACACAGTCAACAATGGACTTATTATGGGATTTCCAAAGCATGTGAAGGTAAACGAGCGTGGATTTGGGAGCAATGTGGATGAGGAAGTGAGATAAAAAGGTGTTCGCAAGATTTGTGAATGTGTAAAGGCTATGTTGTGGAAGGCGTGAGTACCAATCAAGTGCGTGACCAAAAAGTGAAAGTGGGAAAGTGCAAAGAAGAGGGGCATCACCAAGTTGTATAAAGTGACATGCATAGCAGAAGAGATGCAAGTGGTGTTGAGGGTCCTTGGTGTCATCAAATCTATCAAAAATGGGAAATTTTAAATGCAATGGATAGGGATGATGTGATACCATGGGTGGATATGCTCATTGCAAATGGATTAATAAGTCTGCACTGGCAGAAGTCCTCTCAAGTGTTGGGACTCAAGCTTTAAAATGTGGTCAAAAGGTGTTAATGAAGCAAATTAGGGTATGAATGAATATGGAAATGACTATAAGCCATGGGAAATGACAATGACTAGTATTTTGAAACACAATTGGAACAAGTTAGCAAGATGATAAGACCAAAAAATCGCAGGCCAGTCACAGTTGTGACTGGCTTTGGGATAGATCAAGAATCATAATAGAATTTATAATGAATGATTTGGAAGGTCACAGGGGAGTTTTAGTTGCAACTGGCTCTAGGAAAAATGTAACGCCTTGATTTTTGTAAGCTATCATGGTAATCACTTTTCATGATGTTGTAACTACAGAAATGAAGATAAATATGTTAGGATATATCTTTTGATCTTAAAGGAATGTGTTGCTAATTTGGACCCTTATTTGCTGTAATTTTTTTACTTGGGACAGAAGTTATTATTGCTTGTGTGTTGCTAATGAGACAACAGACTTGTCGTATGTTTGATGAACTCTTTTCACAGATTGATAGCACACCTTGAATCAATTCCATTGATCCAAGGTATGTTGTGGCCTTCTTGTGATCGCTTGTAGATTTACTTCTAAACCAGAATGAAGTCTGAAACTAGACTGAAGGTTGATATAAATGTTGCAGCACCTAATTTCAAGTATGAATATCTGGTACATAGATGCCAATGAAAAAGGTTCGATTCTCGAACCACATGCAGTTGTAATGCTAGATAGCGTAAGACAATAAGGGCCAGGATGCGAGTGACACAGGTATGTGAAACATAGGACGAAACGTCCTGCATTCTGTTGAATACGAATGCCAGTCGGAAAGACTTGATTTGGAAACTATTAAATAAATACTATGGGATTAAACCCTAACCTACTACTAAGTTTTATCCTATACCCTAACTACTACCCTATATGGATTTTAAATTTCATAAGGATGAAAATAGATGAAAATTCCACTAACTTATGAACTAGGTGAATAACCTAGCTATGGACTATTAAATCCTAAACTATTACTAACCTATGGAAGGGTACTTATGGACCCATGTGGATGGAAATGGATAAGGAGGGAAGGTTAGAAATTTAATGGGACAGTAAATGAAGTCCTTACATGTGCAGCGCCAAGTTTGGCAGGAGCATGCAAAAGTTAGAGGCATCCAACTAGCTATGAAGCTAAACTATGATTGCAAGCAAAATTTAAAAAAAAGAAAACTCGCCAACCTAAGTCGGTGGTGGCGTGAGGAATGAGGAAAGGTAATGCATTCAATGCATTCAATGACATTGGTCTTAGCGACCAGCTCGCCTTGGAAAGAGGATTGAGGAAAAATTGTTTGTTGTGTGCATCGGGTTTTTAGTTGCTCTGCATTTTGTTCTTCCATGGTTCTGTCGAACTTGCTATATTTTGGTTATTATTTATGTTCTTGGAGAAGCAAAGGCTATTTTTGAGCCTGTGGAAGTTAGTGACTATTTGGAAAGCCTAGCTGAGGACGTCATGGAGAGAAACAACTCCAGTGGATGCGGTTTTCTTCAAACCACAAAGAAAAAACATGCATGTTAAGCCCTTCTCCTTAAACCACTTGCTTTTGCTTAATCATCTCATTAAAACAACCCTGCTCTTGTGAGGGGTGATTTAGTTAAATGATGTTGTTGTTTTGAATGAAATGATCTCTGGACTGAGTCGTTTTTCCTTTGCTGAGTACGACTTGGGTAATTTCTTTTGCGAAATAGGTGAATGAAATAAGTCTGCTCTTGATGAGTGAGTTGTTTGGAAATGTTGGGTAATTGATCTTTACTCAATATGAGTTGAGTTTGTGTTGAATAATACATTAGCTATGTGTGTATTAATCTGAGTTTTGCACATTATTGTAAAAACGTAAGGATAAGGTGATTATGTATGTCTGGTTTGAATTGTCATAATAAAAAGGAACACGGCCTTGGGTATTTCTTGCGAATAAGTGAAATAAAGGGGGGGGGTTGTGCTTGTTGTATGAGTTGTTTTTGACTGTGTTTTGCATATGCATCTATTACCCTATACTGGTTTGAATTGATACATGTATTGTTATGCGAATATTGTATTTTTGAGTTCAGTGCGTGAAAACGTTTGGGAAAAATAGATTCGTGGTGATGTTGATGAATTATTGTGCGAGTTATATCTCCTAGATATTTTTCATTGCATAAAATACAGTTTCCTTGGAACAGTAAGGTCATAGTAGCATCTCACTTTATTGTTCTAATTAAATATGGTGTTCTGCCTACTAGTTCTTGGTATTCATATAGGACTGTTTGGAAGGAAGTTCTGATCTGAATGGGAACAGAAAAATCAGTCTATATAATAGATTGAGTAAAGCATACAAATCATACTGTGTCTTGCTGAACTCGAGGATATATATATAAAATTTTAAGGATTGCGAACCTTTCATTGTTTTCATTGGAGCAGAATATGAATGGATTTCTTACTTTGCTGTTGGAAAGTGAATTCTCTCATTATTATGACGAAAGTGTGACTTGTTGTTGTTGTTGTACACTCTTACATGTTATATAGACGTAAATGTCTGTAGAGTGAATTATTTTAAAAGGAAATGATTGTGTTTAGAAGTTCTTTTGGTATCGATGCCTATGGACCAGTTGCAATGAACTCTGGTCAACTTTTGGAAAGGTAAATAGTAGTTTTTGCATATTGAAATATACTATGCGGAATGAATCATACTATTGGATTATGTATGTGCTAAATAGTGGATATTTGGTTAAACAATGTAAAGAGGTAATATAATCCTTCTTCCTTTTATACGATTATTGATTTTATTTATTTCTCTTTGGACTGTTATCATTAATTGGTATCACACCTGGATTAAATTCTCAGTACAGTCATGAGGAAAGGAAAGAGAGTGTTGGATGGATAATTTGAATTAATGTTCATTTCTTCTCTCGTACAGTTGGAAATCTATAATTGTTATGGAGTGAATTTTGTACTGCTTTGGTTTAAGCATCTGCATTTAATTGATGTTTACTTTTCTCTTCAGCGTTTGATTGCTTGAAATCAAATAAGTTACACGAAAGGAAAGGAAAGTAATTCGGTTTAAATTTTTAGTCAAATTCTATCTTTTGAAATTATAAATATTGTAAGGGAATGGAAACTACAGTATTTATATTGGAACAGCAGTATGCATAATTGTGTTTTAGTTCTTACAGATGTTAATTCTGGAACTAGTTGAAGGAAATAACTTCCTGTAGTAATTATTTGGGAAAAAGGGGTAGTAATCCTTTCCTTTATGATTGGGAGGGTAATTAGATGATTGGGTTGTTATGCTGTTCATCCTTATCGGTACTTAATTCTTGGATGATGTTCATTTTAACGTTTCATAAAAGTAGGGTTCTTCTATTGAGACAGTTAATTAAAAGCACCTCATTTTAATGACAAGCGCTTAATATGCTCAGTTCAATGAACTGACCCGTGCAAGTAATTTTGCAAATGGAACTTGAGTATAAACGAAGACATGGTTGTTTTCTGATACTTCTTTTGATTAACTGAGGATGGATTGTATTTGATAGCTATTATTCCTCTACGAGGAAATGAGAAAGGAAGAAATTACATTCTTCTATCTTTATGAGTTGTAATGTTGTTTGATATAAACGAAGTCCAGTCGTTTGGGCTAGCAAATGTATAGATTGTAAACTTATGGATGAATACAAGGAAAAGTGTGATATTTTAATGGTTGTATCAATTTGATATTGTTGAATAAGATTGAGAATATAGTATTATTCCTTGATTTGAAATTATTCAAATGATAGTGGATAGATTTAAAAGGAAATAACATCTATTCTTTACCTGAATGCAACTTTTACGTTGGAATGTACAATTAGTTCATACTTGGGTTAAGATGAATTTTAAATTGATATTAAAATGGATTTAGGTGAATATGAACTCTTAATTAAAAGGCATTCGGGATCAGCTTATAAGCTAAGGAATATCAAATAACATAGGAGTAGCCGAACTTTGTATTCGGACTTCGTTAACATCATCGAAATGTTTAAATTCAGAAAATATAGATACGGGAAAACATATCTATATTTAACAGACCTTAACTGAAGTAAGGTTATGAAGAATAAATGAATAAATTCATTTAGAATTAAGGTTATGAAGAATAAATGAATAAATTCATTTAGAATTAGACCTCGTTTAAATGATGTTTAATAAGATGGAATTTTGAATTTATTACAGATGTGGGTAAAAACTTGGTTAAGTTTAATAGGTTAAACTTATTATGTTTATCTGTAATGGACTGATTAGTCTGAAGATTAAAGAAAAGAACCAAGAAGAGAATATGCAACCTTTTGGTATGAAGGAGAGGATGTATATTAAGCTAGAAGACAAATTAAGTCTCTCTTAGCTACATACAACTGTAACGAGAACGAGGTTAAAGGATCAGCATGGCTACTGAAAGTTGATCTTAAATATTAAGATTATAATCAAATCACACTCGAGCTAGATGTGCACTCTCGATGAGAGGATTTCATAGGACATTGGCATACGCCAGCTACAATATGGTGTCTTCAGGAAGGCGGGGCCTTCATGACGACATAATGTTATAGCTGACATATTACAATGCCCTCCCGAATCAAATCATCAAGTTTACATAAGCTGGATACTAAGTTCTTAGATGGGGATAGGAATGTGATCACGTATACGGAGTGACTCCGAAGGACTAAAGGTAAATAGACACACGGATTCGTCTAGGGACGACACCGTATGTCTGCGTACCTTTAGTTACCATGAGTAACTTCCTATACTCGTTCATATTGCTAGTTGGGGTTAGAGCTTGACCTTAGACGGAAGGACTGATAGAGATCAGGAAAGACCATTCTAGATATAACAGACGAAGTGAGGTGAAGGACGTATTCCATTGATGTGTATCACATCTAGGAATATGATCATGCATAGCATGTGAAAATCTTTGGGCAAAGTATCGCAAGTGCTGGTTGCGTTGTCCTAATCACCTAGTTTAAGATGTAGGATGTCAGATGAATATCAGTAATAGATATTCAGATAGGCTTCTTAAATGGATCACTTTGATAACTGGAAACAGTAACAGAACCCTGTATAGTTATTATACAATGCATGGATTAACATGAAGGATCGGTAAGTCGTCGAGTCATGAAATGAGAGATCACTGAAACTCTGAGCCATAAAATGGGAGATCGGTAGTTCTTCGAGTCATTTACAGCAGCATATGGTATCTGTTATATGATTGAATGGCATTGAATGTGTGTTCCATATTGCAAATATGTGAATAGGGAACATTGGTTTTTAAAAGAAATTGTGTGATCCAAATTACATTAATTGGACAGAGAACAATTATTAAAACTTGAACGTGTGTTTGAATTATATAATTCATAACAGAGAACGTTGTAAAAAATAAAATAAAAAATCCCTTGTTCTAGTATCTTAAAATGGGGATGTTACATAAAATGTGGGGTGGAAAAATCGCAACACAATCACAATTGTGACTAAGCCTTGGAAAATTAGTACTCATAAAGGATGACATAAACAAATATGACAGTGTGAGAATGGTTTATGAAAAATAGAAAATAGTTGCAAGAGAAACTCGATAATAATATTGTATGTTGATCTTAAGGTGGAATAAAGGGGCTCGATATGTTGGCTTCCTATGAAAGGTTCTCTCCCTAAATACCAAGAGTTACGCGAATGAGCACAGTACACTATAAACTTTCTAGTTTTTGGCTTTACTTTATCTCCTTAATTAAGTAAGTTGGATTTTACTCCACCCAATCAATCAAATTGGGGCCATCACTAAGGATAATCTTGGTGCTAACCTCATGGGTGTACTAGTCAAGTAGGTGGGGGTACCCCTTTCATTGGCCAACTCTCTCAATGTGCCAACTACTTTGGGGTTCTTGTGGAACTCCTCACAATGAGTTTATGGGCTTATGCCCATGCATTTCCCATAGTTATGTGAACATGTATTTACCATTATTCAAACCTACAATAAAATATGTGGTTCATTCCTGATTCATTCCTTTAAGAAAACCAAATGTGTTTTTAAGTTTTTGCAGAAACAGTGTTACAACACAGTCGCAGTTATAACTGCCTTGCAACATGATTTTTTGATTTTTTGTGTTAGAAATCGTAACTTATCCGCAGTTGCGACTAACCTGCAACCCAATTCGTTTTTTAAAAAATTGGATTTTCAGCACACCTACAAGAACTAGATGTTATATTTGCAACATATGTTAGAAGAAAAAACTAAAAAAGAGTACCAAACCCTAAAGGAAACACTGTTAGATTCAGAAAATGAAAACAAGTTACCCACAACGAAAATGGTCCCACAGTGGTTGTCAAAATGTATCCCTAGATTTGGATCACCTACACTATGGATTAGTCAAATAATAACAACCAAATCAATGTTACTAAAATAGAATGGGCATATGTTGTCATGGATAAGAGAGTGATCAATATGGTTTATTTCATTGAATAAAGTGGGTAATAACTCTTTAAATCTAAACCTAAACTTGCACACAAGCACACTTGAAAAATGTTAGTTGTTTTTGGTGGGTAGGGGACCTATCTCGGTTAGATCCCTAACCCTTTTAAGGAGATAAAAGACATTTTATTGATGTAAAATGACAAAATAGTAAATGAAATGACAAGTATACCTGACTTGGATCGCAGGAAAATCACAGTTGTGATTCCCACCTGTGATGAAATGTCACTAGAACAGTGTCGCAACAAGTTAGATTTATCCTTTGTGTTTTGACTTTCCTTCTTCAAAACCTGCAAGACCAAGATATTCAAGCAAAAAGTAAGAAAACTCAAGTATACTCTTTGTGTACTAAGAGCCAGGGATCAGAATGAGGGGGTAGGGGTGCTTTTATAGATTTGGAATGCATAAGGGAGTGGGACACACATGGGTGCAATGATAGGGACTTTAGACGTCTAAAATGTCAACATACTTAATTACGATTAATTTATCCCGCAAATATCCTAACATCGTCACTATATAAATCCCTACAATAATTAATCACAAGATTAATTATTATTAATCTCTTTTATCACATATACCCTTTATAGTTTATCTAATATCCTATCATTTCATCATTAATCCATTTAATTCATTATTATATCCTAAATTATCCTATCTTAATCCTTATTATCATTTTCTAGGATTTTAATATTCCTACACCTACCTACCCACCTACTCTACACCTACCCTACACCTACCCTATACATTTAATCTCTCCCTAGTCATATTGTATTAACCTAACCTAATCCTAAACTAATCACATCCTCCACCTCTAAATCTAGAGGCTTATATTTCTAAAAGCCTCTCTAAACTTCTCATTCCATTGAATTTTTAATTCAATGGAAGATTATTCCCTCCATGGAATTTTGAATTCAAATTATAGAACTCTCCATTCTAGAATCCTCCAAACCTCTCCTCAATTTCTAACCATTGATCATAATCCTAACTGGATGGATCTTCACCCTCCATTTCCTCTCCCACAAACTATAAATTGAACTCTCCTCCTCTATAAGAGCTACGCTAGCAAATCCATAACAAATCTTTGTCATTTTATTTCATCAATCATCCACAATCTTCAATCCATCTCCAATCCAATCTATCAATCCATCATCCTTCATTAAGCAATCCAAGGCAATCAAGGGGAGGTGCTGCCCAAATTTCTCCACCAAAATCTGAAGCAATCAACACTAATCCAAGAGAAAATCCAACACAACAAAGGAGGAACGTTATATCTTCTTAGTAAGTGTAGGTATTGGTTCTCTTCCCCTTTCCATCTATTGCTCTATCTGCATTATTGTTTGAAAATATTAGATTAGGAGAACAATTTATAGTCTTTTTCTCATATTTACAACTAATCTTTTCCAACACTACATTTTGGTGCCCACCGTGGGGCTTACCCCCCAATTTTCACCATTTTCAATCTTATTTTATCTCTAGAACAAACTATCAAAGTTTTTTAAAAAATATTTTCATTTACAACTTCGAATTTTGAATTTTCATGTTCATCTACCATTTTTCACACGTTTTGGCGCCTATGACATGTGTTTTGGCACATATGCTACATACTTCAGTGCCTTTACTTTATTCTTAAATATTTGTGATTGCATGTTTTTACCCGTTTCAGGATTTTTCCATACATTAGCGCCTTTTGTGACCTGTATTGACGCCTTTGCCCTACTTTGGTGCCTTTGCCCTAATTTGGAACCTATGCTACATAGTTTGGTGCCTATGATTTTGGCACCTATGCTACATAGTTCAACGCCTATGCTTTGTGTTGTAGCGCTTTTGTTTTTCCTTCCCTCCGATAGCCATAACTTTTGATCTCGAACTCGAAACGACTCCATTTTTTCCCGGAAAGGTATCAAAAAGATATATGCAATGAAAGTGTTAATTTATAATTTTATAGTATAATTTATTCATGGTTTTCATTTTCCTAAATCTTGTCATTTTAACTACACATTGAGTTATATTTTTCTTGCTCCAAACTACTAACACTTTGTGTGTATTTTCCTATGCTTACTAAAGATAAAAATCAATCTAAAACTACTAACCCTTTGTTTTGTAGCATGATCGATTCAATACATTTGGGTTTATAAATAAAATTACTAATCTTTGTGTTGCAAGGCCTCCTCTTGAAGACCCAATCACATAATCTTTATCATTATTTTTTATTATCTTACATTTATCATATTTCTTATGTGTTTTGCATTGTTGCTTATTTATCCCGAAGGTGAAACTGTGTATGCTCTCCTCTCACATCCTAAGACGATCTTAAAGATTGAAAATGGTTAACCTTTATCCTTTTTTATTTATAGGGGAAACATGAAATGGAAATGACATCCAGGAACTTTCCATAGTCCTAGGGGTCTCGTGACCATGTAATTCACCTCCACGCATGGCGACACGCCCCGTGTTCTGACAAAGTATATAAATTCTTAGACAACTGTCATTATTGGCTAAACGCTTGCTTGTTTTAAGAGTAGTGTGAAGTAAGGGGCTTCCATGTCACAATACTTAGGCCTTAGACAACATCGTTACAACATGGACTTGGCCCCCATGTACAACAAGGTATATCGTGTACTCCTTTAGTGAGCTTGTACATCCTCAACTAGGTAACCTTTTGGACACAATCAAACCATAGTGCAAGGAGGCTGTACTCCCTAAGATTACTCGTTAGTCGACCCCACATTGACACATAGGTGGAGAGCCAATTTTTGGAACCATCGTTGGTGTGTGGTATTAAAAGCGGGCTATAGTTTGATTGTAATCCCACTTGACTAGTTAGGGTGTGTGTTGTATGTTTGTTGATTGATTGTAAACACCCTTAACCATCCTATCACCTTAAAATTTTAATCAATCAAACATTATCATAATCAACCATCCTTAATCAAACAATCCCAATCTAAATCCCATCACCATCCTTAATTAACCAACCTAATCCAAATCTAATCCCCCACACATCCTATCAAACCATGGCCTTTGACCCTCAATCCCCATCCTCTCCAAACCAACATCTAAACTGCTACCTCTTTTCTAAATCAATTAACCAAGTGAGCCCATCATCCCCAACCCATCAAAGTCAACCATATCACTTTGATCATGAAATATGATACACTATCCAACACCTTAATAAATCTCAAATCTCACATCCTACCTCAACCAATCCCCTCCTCGCCATCCAAATCAACCATCCCATGTTGATCCTAACATCCTAAAAACCATCCAACAACTTAATCAACAAATATTCAATCTTAAATCATGTATCAACCAATCACCTCCTAAACCATCATTTACCCAACCCCGTCCACAATTTCCCCTTCCTAATATACCTACCCTTCACCCCATTGACTTCCTCTTTGAGGAACCCAAATCATCTCAATCCACACCACAACCTAATCAACATAAACCATTATCCCCACAAGCCAATTAATTCGACTTTGATAACCTCACTAGCTTTGACCTAGACTAAGAGGACCTCATTTATGTCCTTACTAATCTAGGAATCAATCCCAATCCTACACAACCATCCCAAATTCCAACCTCCAAATCCCCTATCAGTAATCATGACCTACACCTTCCTCCCATCAAAACTCACATAGATAATCCACCCCTATTCAAAATCTCAACTCCTAAATCCAGTCATCCTAAAACCTATAATCAAGTCTCATTCACATATCCACGACAATCCCACAAACTTAACCCAAACTTATCATCCCCCACATCTCATCTTAGTCCTCCATCCTCACGATCTTCATCATCCCAATTCGATTCTATGGAATTTCTCCTATATAATCCCACATCCCCTAATCCACCATCAAATTCAGCCTCTAAGCCTATTTCATCCCCTCCATCACCTAGGATCAATCTTGTCAAAAATATCTTATCCATCGTGACTCTTAATTCACCCTCATCCACTTATACCCCAATCTTAAACCATCTAATGTGGATTCTATGCCACCCTCATCCTCTTCATCCACACCTAACCCTATCTTAACTCCTTCATCACCTAAACCTAACATTATCTTATCTTTTAATCTTATTTCATCTCCACCATCCCCCAATCCAAAACAATCTAACGTGGCTCCTACGCCACTCCCATCCTCTTTATCCACACCTAATCCTATCTTAACCCCTTCATCACCTAAACCTAACACTATCTTATCCTCTAATCCTATTTCATCTCTACCATCCCCTAATCCTAAAACATCTAACGTGACTCCTAAGTCACTAACTCATAAACCTAACAAATCCAATACCAAACCTCTCCCCGCCCCATCTCCTACCTAATCTAATGAGGCTCTTATGTCACTTTCATCTACTTCATCCCCTAACTCAACCAAATCTAATGTGGTTCCTACACCACACCCATCTCCTAAATCTCCTTTATCCCTGACATCACTCGAATCTAATGTGACACCTATATCACACCCATCCCCTTCATCTACATCTACTAATCCCAAACAATCTACTCCTAAACCAAAACCATCTTCCTCAAAAACACATACTCCAACCAAACCAAAATAGACCAAATCTACTTCAGCCTCCAAGCCCAAACCATCCACTTCAGCCCCTAGGCCTAATCCCTCTCCGTCATCTTCTAAACCACAACAATCTAATCCAACTCATAAATCCAAATCAACCAAAACATCTCATAATCTACCCAACCTTACACCTTTACTTCCTACTCCCCCAAAACCATTTAACCCAAACCACTTCACTCCTTTAGGAAAATCCTTGACCACCATCTTCCATTGGCTAAAAACCTTCAACATGATCATCCATCCCCCAATCAAATCACATGATCAAAACCTTCCCAAACCATCTTGGTATCAAGAACACTATTATTGTGACTTCCATCACACCCATGGACATTCGACCAATCGTTGCATGTAATTTAGGTATTATGTCCAAAACCTCATTAACCAAGGGCTTCATGTCCTTATACCTCTTTATCCACCACCTTTCCATCCCAATCCTCTCCCTCACAATCGTCCACCATCTAAATCCCATTCAACATCCAAACATCATCAGCAATCTAAATCTCATCGTACATACAAACATCCATCATTGACCAAACACCAAAACAAATCTCACCTCCCATCCTGTGTTAAGTCCGGCCTCTTAGCGGATGACAAAACTACAACCCCCCAGTCTCATGATGACCACATGGCATCCACTTCATATCCCATCACCAAAAATATGTTCGCTAATATGAAACATCGGGGTAAATGCTTAGGCATCCATGAACAAGGCATTCACAAACCCATTTCCCTTCATTAAAATCCAAGTTGTTTAGGCTTAGAGTATAACCCTAATACTAAAAACGTCCCACCCACTACTCCATAACAATTTTCTACCACACCTCTCGTTGATCCTACCATCCCAACCACTCAACCCAATGAAAAATCATTTAATCCCCCTACAAATACCAAACACCTAAAAATGGATTGAGCACATAATTTGTCGCATGTACATGGATATTCTTTCCTTCCCACCCATCCTCCTTCCATCCAACATCCAAATCATTTGCGTATAATCCATTATTATCACCACATCCATTTATATCCTTTTCCAATCCATTTATTTAAACACTAGATCAGCTTGCTCACATGTGTTGTAAGACAATAGTACCTTCTACAACCGTGTGACCTTGGTATTTCATTTCCTCTAACATTCAAGCACAAATGTCCTCTTAGAGATCCAAACACTTTAACACACTTTAAAAAAGTGTGGTGAAGACCCTTGGGCATGTCTTTTGACACTCTAGCCAATGTCATCTCCACACTCATTTCCATCCCCCCATCATGCCACTAGTGATTCTTAACCCCTCGAGAGTATTCAAGAGAGTGGAAGCTTGTTATGCAAAAAAAATCCAAATATCAAAAAGAAAAAAATCATATCAAAATTTAAAATATCAAATAAAATCCACCTCAAAACTCTCTCTAGGGGTGTTTCCAACATATCTACGAGGGCTATAGACGCCTGGCTGGCAATACAGTAATGTTGTGACAAAAATTAGATGCATCTCTATTAGGGCTTTAAATGTCTGGCTGGAAGCGGAGCAATGCACAACTTAGACTTCCATTCACCCTCCATCCACCAAATTAACTTAATCACTCCCAATACATTGGCTAGTTTGTCTTCACATACTACCCATTAAGTCTTCACTTCAAGAAGTAATTAACCATCACAATCATACACTTCGATCTCGCAAATACATAGGGCTCACATGTTGCCAAGTATTGTTTAGACCTTGGTCACACCTCTGTTTTAGTCCAACTCTTGCCTTACCATCTATTTTTCATCACTGATATTATTTTCCTTCCATCTATCATCATCCACGTCCTTTGGATTGAACATCTGTGGGTCGACGATGATCCTTTCTTTTTCATCCAATCCTCCTCGTGTCCATTTTCAATTGTCATCGTCATGGTTGGGGACAACCTTACTATCATCTGCTGGGGGCATCATCTAATTTATATACCCCTCACTTCCCATCCTACCCTATACATGGAAGCATATCTCATCATCTTCCATATCCCCCGTCTTATCCTATACCTGGGGGCATATCTTACATCTTCAACATCCCTCATCTTATCTATTTATCTCCCATCCCACATCCCATCTAATCCTAACCTCTTGACCAATCCATATACTATCCAACCTATCCAATTTCCCTCAATCCTTCCCATTTCATCCTACCCAAACACACTTTGGGACTTATAGGAGAAAGTCACATCCCATTTTACATCCCTTCCCACCCCCCATGAGCTATCCCATCCTAAAACCTTTCATCTTACCTATCCTCGAGCATTTCCCCCATCCCAAATCCAAAATATCAACATCCAACATCAAATAATCTAAACATCCAAACTCCAAAATCTAAAAAAATCAAAACAGTAAAAAAAATTCCATATGTGCAATGTGTGTGTTTTTACTCATGTGTGTTTGTTTGCATTTACATTTTGGCCAATGATATGAGGCCCCTTTTGTTTCTTTTTTCTTTTGCGCGGTCCAATGATATGAGGACCATATTATTTTATATTAATTTGTCAAAATATATGAGGACATAGGCATTTAGCAATTCAATAATCATTGTCTTTATACCTTGATGCACTTTGTTTTATGTCAAATCATTAATCACATTGTTAATGATGATAATAATGGACACTTTATCGTATCACACCCCCTTCTATAATTATCTTTTAGCCTTATCATCATCCACACCTAATCCTCATAATTATCTATCTAACCTCCTCATCCTCCTACCCAATCAATCCTTTATCAATCAATCAATATACACATCCAAAATCCTCACCCCCCGGCTGGGGCATCCTCTAACACCTCTCATCAATCAAACTCAAACATTCTTTCTCGTCACTTCATCAATTATCATCCCAATCCTCTCCTCATCAATGTCCTATCATCCAAATTGATCCAAAAACCAATCCTTATTCTCTCATCCAAACATCCTCAATCCTCTAATTCTCTAAATCCAACATCCTATAAACCAACACCCTATCTTTCTATCCAATAAATCCTCAAATATAACATCTTCAAATCTAAATCCTAAATCCTCAAAACCTATCCTCTTAACTGGGTAATTCTTTAATCCACCAATCCTAAATCTTCACACTTGTCATACATCATTGACTGGGGCATCCTCTACTCTAAAATCCAATATCTCCTAATCTTCTAATCTTCTACTCCTCTAATCCTCTCTCATATATTTTAATCCTCTAATCCTACATCATCATCCATATCCTAACCAACATCAAAAATATTTCTATTCTATAATCATCAAACCCAATATCCTTAATCCCATCCCCTTGACCAGGGCATCTTATAATCTGACCCCTTCAATCAATCTTCTAATCCTCCAATCCTCTCTCCTCTCATATCATCCTCAATCTTCTCATCCTCTAATCCTCTCTTATCTACTAACTTGGGCCCCTCCTCTTTTCAATTGGTTACCTGCTTTGTTCCTCCCTGCCTAACCCCTTGAGAGGGCATCATATCACCATCCTAACATCTTCTCTTATTTTTCTTTGAATGGTCATTGCTCTGCAATAACCCGCAAAGAGGGAAAAATGTAGACATCTAAAATGTCGACATAGTTAATTACGATTAATTTGTCCCACAAATATCCTAACATCATCACTATTTAAATCCATATAATAATTAATCACGATATTAATTATTATTAATCCCTTTTATCACATATACCCTTCATCATTTATCTAATATCCTATCATTTCATCATTAATCCCTTTAATTCATTATTATATCCTATTATCCTATCTTAATCCTTATTATCATTTTATATGAATTTAATATTCCCACACCTACATACCCACCTACTCTACACCTTCCCTGCATATAGCCTCTACATGTAATCTCTCCCTAATCATATTTTATTAACCTAACCTAATCCAAAACTAATCACATCCTCCACCTCTAAATCTAGAGGCTTTTATTTCTAGAAGCCTCTCTAAACTTCTCCTTCCATTGAATTTTAAATTCAATGGAAGCTTCTTCCCTCCATGGAATTTTGAATTAAAATTCTAGAATTATCCATTCTATAATCCTCCAATCCTCTCCTCAATTTCTAACTATTGATCCTCATCCTACTTGGATGGATCTTCACCCTCCATTTCCTCTCCCACAAAATAAAAATTGAGCTCTCCTCCTCCATTAGAGCTAAGCTAGAAAATCCATAACAAATCTCTGCCATTTTGTTTCATCAATCATCCACAATCTTCAATCCAGTATATTAATCCATCATCCTTCATCAAGCAATCCAATGCAATCAAGGGGAGGTGTTGTCAAAGTTTCTCCACCAAAATCTAAAGCAATCAACACCAATCCAAGAGCAAATCCAACACAATAAAGGAGGAACATTGCATATGAACTTGGTAAGTGCATGTATTAGTTCTCTCCCCCTTTCCATATATTACTCTATTTGATGTATTGTTTGAAAATATTAGATTACGAGAACGATTTTTAGTTGTTTTCTCATATTCACAACTAATATTTTCCAACAACAGGGACCAAAATTAAATGTGAGTGGGTAAGGGTAAGTAAATAGGTAGTGAGTTGTCTTTTATCCCAATTTTGTGGGGTTTTATGATTTTTTTTGTCTTTTTGTGTTTTTTAATGTTTTTGTGTTTTCAAATAAGGGACCTTATGTGTAAGGTGCATTTTCTAGTGTGTACATTGTGAACATTGAACAATGTGCCACCCAACTCTATATTTTATGTTTTATCCTCTGAGTATCCCAAACACTACCTCCCATTAGGGACACAAGCACCTAGGCACTATTGTCCTCTTTGGGCACTTCTGTCCTTTTCCCTCCTTTTCTCAAATTTGAAATGTCACGTCATTTGTATCTTTTCTAAAATATTTCTTATCACTTTGGGTCGACCTTTTTGGTTATTAATGACGAAATTCAATCAAGGGAATCATACACACGTACACACACACACACACATGACTTATTATTATTAGGGGTTGGAACAAATTGGGCTATTAATTACTTTCTGCTACTTGGAAAAAAAGTAACATTCAAGGACTACATTTGGGCTGCATTATTAACTCCATATGAGGGGTTATTTTTGAATTCCATCTCACACATTCATCTTGGGGACAGAGTAGTTATAGACCACTATCTTGGCACGAATGAAACAAGGGAAACCTAGCTTCAAAGGACACAATCCAATCACACGCACACTAGAACTACATAAAGTCTAAAATGTAGTGCAATGCTCGGTGTAAATCACATTGGGGTGACCGACAAGGTCGGTCCAACTCAAGCATATGCATTAGTTATTTCATTTAATGTTTTTTGAGCCTTGTGTAGGAAGCTAGGATTTATTTTGCAGGTTTAGGTGCAATAGTGAAACCTTATAGTGAAGCCAAAGTGAAAAAGAGTGAAAGGAAGAAGACAAGTTCAGACCCTGAAAAGATCAAATCCATAGATATTCCTAGGACACTAGCGCCCAACTCAAACACTAGCTCCTGGCGCAGTCTTGTCCTTACCTAGGTGATCCTCCCTGGGGGGTGTTTTTAGATTCTAGTTTTCCATACAAAGCTTACCCAATCCAGATCCATCTTGTACCACTCAGCTTCCAACCCAAAATCATCCTAGATCTTTGAATACCAACTACGTCGCTCTTATCTCACTATTTTTTACACTTGCTTATTTCTTGCATGATAGATATTGCTTGTTATTATTATATTCATATGATCTCAGTCCTCTAATTAAGATTTATTTTTTATTAATTTAATAATGACTTTGTAGCTCGCCACATGAGTCCAATCTATAAACCAATACATTGGGCCATAAACAGGTAATATTGACTAGCCAACTGAACATCGAATAGTATACCCAAAATTAATTGTTGTCAAAGTGAATAGCCCAATGCTTACATTAGGAGTGGTAGAAGGCCATATCATGTAGCTTAACCTCTAAAATGTGAATTGTTCGTAAGGTGTTGGAAGTGGTTTATCCATGGACCAAGCCCCATAACATAACCAATTGGGAAAATCATAGTGATATTTCTTCAACACCTTAGGTAGAAGTTCCAAATAAACTTTGGTATCTTCCTCATAGTGTGTAATATGGTATTTCCCCCCTTTTTGAACACATATTTGCCACAATTGTTGACAACTGGTTGTTTCTTCGGGCACCACTAAAATTACTTTCAACCTCTTCCTCTTATATTTTTTTTCCCAAATTGTCATCTGTCAAATCCATATTGTCTTTATAATTGCCCACAATTTCCATATTGTCTACATATGAGTATGTAGATGATTTTGCACGCGATGAAGAGAAAATCGAATATTCAGAGGCTGACATATCTCCAACAATAATGATAATTTAATTATTTTATAAATATTATCTAAAGCCGAATACTTATAAAAAAATTACAACAATATCATTATTTTGTAAAAACTTGCCATTTTTTGTTTACATATTTATGTTGTTCACTATTTTTTGTAAATTTTCTTATTTTCCTTCAAGTTTCTATATTTTGTAGTTTCATATATTCAAGAGCTAGAGATATATAAAAGGTTTACAAGAGATTTTTGTGTTGCAAATTGAATGATAAGTACATACTTCAGCCCACCCTCATGTGTTTGAGATTGAAATTGGAATTGGAATTGTATGGTTAAGTAAAATATTGGAAATATGTGTGTTACTCAATCTATTGTTACCTTGATGCCAAATGGAAACATGTTATTGAGATCCATCAAAAAGCATTTGAAAGTGTATTTTGTCTGTTGTTGGGGTTACAAATGTTATAATGGGCATGCAAGTTGAGTGGATGAGGATTGTAAATACTTCAATGGAATGACCATTTTTTATTGCTTTGCACCCACAATGAATTATTTTGTATGCATGGTCAACCTTCTAGGCCATCTTGGTTATCTCGAGGAAGATTTACACTTTATAATCAAAAAGCTAGTTAAAATTTTTGTGATCATGTGGACATATTTTCTTAGTGGTTGGATGAATGGGGGCATGAGAGTAAAAGAAATAGTTAGTATTTATTAGTTTCCCCACTATAACTGATTGTGCCCCCAAGTTTTTGCATTGAAGACAAGTGTTTTGTGATGTAAACATTTTCTGGGTTCTTATAGAGTTCCGCAATGTTTGTGGTTCACTATGCAAATGAGTATTAAGGACCATCCCTAAGTTAATTGACTATAAGTATTGTTGAGTTTCACTTTTTAGCATTAAGTGAGTTTTCACCTTGGTTGACCTTGCACTCATTCTAAGTATCTAGGGAGTTTTAGAATACCCTATAATTACTTTTAATCATGACGTTGGGTGATCATTATTTTCTTGGACATTGTATCACATACACAAGTAATGCAAACAACCATATTTCACCTTTTGAAAGCTATTTGGAACCAACATGAAAAAGGAACCATCTTGCACCTGATGTTTTAATCATCCTTTTAATAAATTTAAATTGATGAATAGTTATATACATAAATTTCACCTTAAGGGGGATAATGCAAAATAACATAAAAACTTCCCATGTAAAAATAATGGATAAAGTTGGAGTTCATCTTATATGAGGATAAAGTCATGTGAAATTTAAACTTTTTCACAAGTTCAGTGAAGTTTGGTGTAAAACTAGACTCCACAACTTTTTTCACATTATCAAAGCCCATGCAAAAATGAGAGTTTCAGATTAGGGTATGAACATCTATCAAAGTTTAATGCAAATTTATTTGTTGTATAATGGTATAGTTGCTTTCATACACAAAGCAGACCTATTTGAAAAACTAACTCCATGATATGTGGACTTGTCATGGAGTGCATTTGTTTATTTTATTTTATTCACAAAATTACTCAATGATAGTGGTCCCATGGAATAATTTGTTATAACGTGTTTTATTGACACTAAAATAAAATCAATGACTTACTTGAACTTGATATCAATTATCTATAAAAAATAAATGAAAATAAAAAATAAAAAATTAATATACTTTTCTTTTTACGTGGCAAAACACTAGGTTGTTTGATCTTTTTCTTCTTCGTAAGAGTGAAAATCAAAGGTGTAATGAAAATTACATTCACTTGGGATTAAATAGGCAATGTGGGGCAACATGGTTAAAAGTAGTGTCACGTAAACGTGGAACAAATGTGATGTTAATTGTGTCACATTTGTAGCACTATTATTGTGTCATCTTTACATTGAATATCCCTTCGAACAAAAATACCATTCACGAATTAACATGAAATCGACCCCATTTTCGATGTTTTTAATATTATATGTAGTAGTGTGTTTTCCACTATAAGACCATGCTTACTAAAATGAATAATACCTTAGCTGACAGAAAACTTCAAGATCTTTTTACACAAATCTTGCTTACTCCCTTGCCATATTTTGTTGTCTTTGAAAAGTTTGCCTCATTTGACCGTCTATGTCATTGTCTAAAGGAGCACGAGGCCAAGTCGTTATATATGGATAAGTTCAGGTATGATGTTAACTCTTCTTATGTATCTCATGTAAATTTCCCAACCATGTCTAAATTCAAAGGAAAAGCTACCGATAATAAGTCTCTTATTAAGGACATGGTTAATTTCATCGCCCAACCTACTAAGCTACATTTACAACTTGCGTGAAGAAAATTCATGCATCTACCACTTATGCTAAAGTAACTACTTGAATGTAATCTTATATATCTCCCTCTATCACTTGAGGTTGATGAAAGCAAACCTTAGAGTAATATTTTTTATCCTAATGATTATTATGACTAATATAGATGTATTAGTCATGTCACTAATTAATTTATCAAGATAGAACATGTTATACAAGATCTTATTGATGTCAAATCAATTGAATGGGATGAACCGATAGAATCCTCAAGGCCTACTAATGATAATACAAAGCTGAAAATATTTAATGCTCCATTACCTAGTCACGACTCAATCAAATATACTTCCAAAATGCATAATACCTATTGTGTCATACCACCTTCACCTTCTTATCATCACCTACTAGAGGCAATGATTGACGCTATTCTACCTACACCAATTATTGATTTTACTGAATTTGATTGGATGATACTCTAATTTTGGATACTCTATTCATTCAAGCATTTATCAATTGGGTTCATATCCACGGTGTTTTGGTTGATCCATGTACAAGGACAACCTATGTGTACTTTCAAGATACTCCACTCCCTTGGTTATTATAAGAAACACATTATATGTAATTCTAATTTTTCTTATGGACATATTATTCTACCCATCACTGTGGATTTGATTACTACTTAGTTCCCATTCCTTGTTGCTTATACTCTTAGTTCAGATGACATGCATTTAGGCCTACCTTGATTACACACTCTCAGGGATGTCCCCTCTATTTTACACTAACGTGTTAAGTTCATTCACCAATAACAACTTATCACAATCTCAGGTATTCCTTCTGAGGCTCCTATTCCCATGTTATTTTGTCATACTTTTGTATTTCCTCCTTATATGTCTCTTGTTATTCCTTTTCGCACATGTTATATCTAGTGTCTCTAGCCATCCTTAGTCTTCCGATATTCCCTCCAACACACATGTTATATCTATAGGCTCTAGTCCTCATAAATATACTAAGTATCCTTGCACACATATTACATCTAGTGGCTTTCGCCCTCCTTGGATTCCCTGTAAGTCTTCTAGTGCCCACATCAACTCTTGTGGCTCTCGCTCTTTGAGCCCTACTCAATAATCTACTCCATCACACATTGTCTCTTATGGATCCAATCCACATTTCTCTCCTCCTCGGGTTTCTATGACATATGATACTACTACAACACCACTTGCATATGACCATTCTTTATTGATACACTCGAGGCTCGTGCCTTTTTTCTCTCTTGGCTCATCTCCACCTTCTCACGAGGCCATCATTGGGTAAAGCTTATATTATCCCTCTCTCTGTACATAATCATTTTCAATAAAATAAAAACATTCATATATTTACCAAAATACAACTCTAAGACATGTACACGTAGCTTGCATTGTTAACACTTTACATTACGTATGTTGTTACTCAGTTTGGTTTGATTGATAACATATATTTTCTATTATTTACCCTTAATTCTTTAGCAAAATTCAACAACAACAATCCAAATATCCAACTATAAGCAAGGTGATTTAAATTGCATGGTTAAATTTAAGGGGGTAGTAACTGATGTTAGATTATCCTAATCAACTAGATTCCAAAGCTAATTACAACAATATTAGGAATAATGATTGAATAAATATAATTAATGATAAACAATGCAAAAAAGTACTAGCAATGAGAAGGATAAGAATACTTAGCTAATATTCTGATTTCTTTGCTAATATGAGTTGACCTGATGATTTGAAAATGTTGGAAATAGTACGAGAGAGATTTGTCGCCAGAACTACATCCTACAAAATTGCTTGGACCAACACCTATGGTATGCCCAAAGTTTACCCCCGCTATGTCCCTTTTTATATGTGATGACTGCCCTTACTCACTCCCCTCTTTGATTCACTCATAGACTTGTTCTTAAACAATGCAAACTTCTCTACTTTGTCATTCCTCACACACCTAATAAGGCACTCAGGCACACCAAATGCTAAACTCACTCTCCTAACCTATACACACCCTATCTCACTTCAAGAGCTCATTTCAAGACAGTAAGGACCCATCCCAACTCCCGAAACGGGATGACACACATTAGGATAGTCATGCTTCTTGGAGGTTGGGGTGTTGGTTTTATGGCCCTCATAGGAGTTACAATTGGTGGAACCTAGCCTTGCAACCCTTTTCAAGGAAAGAAATGCACATTTTTGGATTATGCAAGACATGTTCCAAACTTGGCAAGGGATGTTTTTAGAATATCAAACTTTTGTCCTGTCTTATTACCGTCCTGTCCCCTCAAACTAGGATTTAACTTTAAATTTGAATGCAAAAATTAGAAAACTCATCAAAACTCCTACATCCACCCCAACCACGTGATCAATGGTAGTAATCGGGTATCCTAAACTTGTTTGTAATGATGATTTAGTCAACAAATGGATTGAACTTACTATTTTTTTCCATTTCATTGACTATTCTTGTCAAAAACGTGTTGGAGAAATGTGCTTTCACGGATTGATAGGTTGGGGTTCATTTCAGGAGCCAAAATTTAGGGTACAGGGTTGTTTTACTATGACAATGGTGCCATACAATTTTGGTGACCTCTCTCAGCTCGAGCCAGGAGATATACGTGGCCCTAGTTCCTCCGAAACGTGAGCAAAACCGGCTACTGGGAGCTCGAGGACGGCTGTCAAGGCCCAAAAAAATATAGGAGGATACTATAGGCCACTACATCCTTCCCAAATGTTACAGTCAGGTCTCATGCCCTTGGACGAGCTCTGTCGAATTCTGCCTCTCGGGCCTACAGGAAAATATGAATATCTACTAACAGCAAACATATATTTGCCTTAAAACATTCATTTTTTCCACTTTTTTTTTAACACACACTTTTGGTTATTCAATACCAGAACTTCTTCACACAAAAATTCCACTCGAATTCCCCTTCTCTTCCTCGAATACATTCCCATATTTCCTAAAACCAACCTCCCAATTTTGAACTGCCACATTTTTTCCCCTATTTTCTCCATTTTTACCTACTCTGACTTGACTCTCTCAACTTAGTAAAGCTCTAAAACAAGGAGATAAACTTGCCCTCCTATTTTATTTACCTCTATCCTATTGAAAATCTCTATTTTGCCCAAAAAACCAAATTAGGCCTTATTTAGCTCATGGAGATGTTTTACATCCTCACCCCGTTTGATTCAACCAGAAATTAAAAAATGGAGGGAAATGGTGAAAACAACTTCCATCCCTCTTACATGACGAACTAAACTAAAACAAATAAAACATAGTTTTTTTTTTTAACTAACTAGGATGCTCCTCCATCAATATGCCCTTGTCTCTATGTACTTATAACTCCTAAAACTTTATGGGTTTGTGCATTGCTTCCTAATCTACTCATGTTTGCAAATTGGACCTTTGACACTTTGTGATGTTTGTTGTGCATCTGATTGAATCTTCAAAACCCTAGATTGTGAGGGAGTCCTACAAGACAAACACTAGTTGGGTTTTCTGGTACCCCTGTGCACTGCCGACATCACCACTACTCCAAAGAGGGCTCAAATCACACGTTCTCACCTAACATGTGATATCTAGAATGTGTGCAACCATATTGATAATCACGACCTTGCAACAATGTAATTGTACTTTAACCTTTGCCCTAACTTGACTTGACTTTGATAATGTACCTTTTTTGCTTACAGATCTGGGTAGATGATTGTGATATAATGAGTATGCAAAGTATATGAAGCTAAAGGGAGTTTTGGAGTAGTTTTGCTTGTAATTTCCCTTGGTATTTGCTCATTGGAATGTTAGGTCTTAGGTAGATAGAATGCCCTCCTTACTAAGAGATTAATGACTTGCTTATGTGTGTTTTGGATTTGGAAAACTTAGATAAGGCTTACTATAAGTTTACCACATAAGTTTAGATTAAGAAAAGTACCATTGTTTGGAAAGGGACCAAAGTGGCCATGTCATTCCATAGCATATAGACGTTATGACCCTTTCTATGCGTTATAGTATGAGATACATGTGTGAGTGATTTGAAAACTAGGATCATAATATGCGAGGGTATAACTTGACTTTATTGATTAACATGACCATTATGCAAACAAATAGGTTATGTGTGCGAGTAAGAATGAGTGAGATATAGCTAGAGATAACATAATTTGCCAAAATGAGCAAATGTGGGCTAATGCAAAAGTGTTGTACAATTTGTGTTGTTGCAAGACATGAATTACTGAAATGAGTGTTTACACAAAGAACGAGAAGCTTTTCCCTTCACAAAACAAACATATGCACTCTTTCCATGTTTTATATCTCTTCATGTCATTTCATGCAAAAAATATAATATATTTACTATTGTGTTACAATTAAGTTTCTACCATGGACATTGACTACACTCTATATTATAGGTTTCATCATGAAAGTATGCCAACACCAACATATCTAGATAACAAAAATTCCAAATGAATCAAAGTGTGTCTACACACTCGGGTATCTGTTAGTGTAGGATTTATTTTCCTCGCTTTATTTGTATTTTTCTACTTGGGATATTCCACCTCGCTTGGAGTTTCCCTACACTTATGGGATATGCTTGCTTAGGTGTACACTTGACTACACTATTTTAAGTGTTGGTTACCACTTGACTACACTATTTTAGGTGTTGGTTACCACTTGACTACACCATTCTAGGTATTGGTTACCACTATTATAGGTGGATATTGTCATGATTCTAGGAGGAGGTTATACATTCACCTCATATATGTACATCTCTTGCATTCTTTTATTTAATCGTATCAAGTTCGAGCTATTTATGTGTTGTTTTAATTATCTCTCTTGTATTTTTATAATTTGTAGTCTTGTATTCTTTCTTTGTTTTGTCTTGGAACAATTCATGTCTCGCATCATTCACATGTGCATTCTTTGAACCAACAAATCCATGATGCTTCTCTGATATGGTATGAGAGCCAAGATCATAATTGTAGTAAAAAAATCACGCACTTACTATTAAAATTATATCGCCAAATATATTATTTTATATATGGATCTTGTGTAATAAAAGTATTCACTAATGACCCATCCCCTAGTCTTGTCGTCAGTTAGTCAGTCGTTATCGTCATTTATATTACACAGCCGTCAGTTGTTTACACGGTTCTAGTTGTCTTTTAGGGAGTATAGGGTGTTGTTATTTGGTCATTTGTCATCTCTAGTCTTTGACTAGGGCACCTAGGGTAGTACTGGGTGCCCATAAGCCTCGGTCCTTAATTTTAGGTGCCCTAGTCCCGACAACACTTAGATATAATTTATTTGTTTGAGGTCGGTCTTTGTCATTTTCCCTTTCATTCCCCTAGCTACTAGTCGACATGTCGGGTCATTAGTGTTGAAATTTGAGTTGGAGATCCCTATATAAACATGACATGCTTACTATCTTATGGGCATACTATCTACTATCAAGGGCTAGCTATCTACTAAGGCAAGGGACTGCATTTGGGCATCATTGCATCACACACACCACATATGAAGGGTTGTATTCATTTTATTCCATCCACCATTTGCAATATACATCTAGCTAGTGTCCCCTATCTCCGTGTCATTGGCACGAGGGCATCCTAGGCACAAAATTGCACACACAAGCACACATAACTACATTGGGTCTGGAATGTAGTGCAACGTTTAGTTCTAGGTCCACCGTTGCGGCAACTAAGGTGAGTCTGACCCCTTCATATCCATCTTTCTTTTTTTAGGAGTTTGATGCTTTGTATGGGGTTTTGGAGGTAAATATTCATTTCAGATCTACGACATCATCAACGAAGATATTGCGACACTCATGCGACAAGGATCAAGATATTGCGAAGATATAACGACAATGTCAAATTTAGATCTTGATCTATTCGATAGACCAGAGCACCCATACTACCGACCAAGGCGCCCATAAGTGCCTGAGTCGTCCTCCAGGCACCCCAATCTGGGAAAATCATCATCTACTACAATTTTTTGGGTTGTTCTATCATATTTCCCTTCGTCTACACATCATTATGTTCAGTCTTGACACACTACGAGGTGAGTCATTTACAGGCTAGTACCTTACCCCTTATATTTCATTTATTCCATTTCATTTAAATATCAAAATAAAATATTTTAGCATCTATATTTCATTCGATATTAGTTATTCCATTATTGTTACTAATTTATATTAACTTAGAATACATAATATTTTTCATATTTTCAGTTAATCATTTTGGTGAACCCGTACTTTAGAATATTTTTCCACATGATCCACTTCAAACCACAATGGATAAGAATAGTTTGTCTTCTTCGCCCATCATGTCTCATTTTAGTGTCAACCCTCTATATGACGAAGATGCCATTGTTGAGCTCACGACTCTTTATGGTAATCCTATTCCTACACCAGCTCATACTCAACAAGAACTCTTAGCCGGTTAATAATATGCACCTACTTGCTTTTAAGACTCTCCCATTGGCATTAAAATTGTTGAGGATCCTATAGCCTTCACTCGTTGTACACCATGTTATACAACTACTAGTGATCCTCCTTCTAATCTCTCTGAGGAAACTTTAGATGACTCTCTTATTGATTACTTGCTTGGTATTGATCATCCTTCAAATGTGTATTCTAATTCTTCTCCTACTCGGCATACTATTACGGTTCCATCTCACGATTCTCCTACATATGATATTGCTTCTCCTCATTTGTCACATACTAGAGCTCGTTCACTTTTGTATTATGTTAATGATCTTATTGATAACACTCTTAGTGAAATTCTCATATTTGAGTCTTTATATGACCATGATGAGGCAATTGATAGCCATGGTTCTCCTTCTTTTCATACTCTCGAGTGTGAATCTCTTATTCCATCATTACCTTCTCCTGAGATTGCATCTAACACTATACATGGTTCACCTCCATCTATCACTTCTTCTTCTCCTACCACTTCATCTCCTCTTATTACATCATCCATGCCTATCAATTCATCTTCTTCTACAGTTGCATCTCCATCGGTCACTTCACCTCCTAGGGATGTTTCCGATGCTAGTCCTACCTTTGTTATGGATATTCCATCTATATCACCTACTATAGCTTCTACGACACCTACTCCTAGTGTGCCCTTAACATCGAAATCTCCTTTATCATCTCTTGATATTCCTATGATTACACACAATGGAAAGTTACAACCTCTTAATACATTGTTTCCATCTTAGACTATTTATTTACAGGATATAATCTCTCTCATGCCTACATGGTAGCCCAATTATAAATATCAGAGTTCAATATTTCACTTTAGAAAGTAGGGCTTGCTATGATTCTTTTGACAACAATTCATTACATGGTAACCTTGTCCCTAAGAAGATTCATAATTCTGCATTTTCTAAGGACTTTATCATACCTACATTCACATGTTTTGATGGTACTAGTGAACCTCATACTCATCTTCTACACTACCACATGCTTATGAACACTTATTATGATGATAGATTATTACTTAAGGCCTTTTAATACAGTCTTATTGACGAGGCATTGCAATGGTACACTCATATTCCCTTTGGGTCCATTAGTACTTTACTATGATATGGATAGACACTTTCCTCCGTCGATTTTATCATAAACAATGACCCTGAACATTAATTTATGAATGCTTCCCTACTTTACATCATGAATCCTATGAACCTATTAAGGATTATATCTCATGATTCAATACTTGTATACATCAACTGATATTCCAACCTATTGATCTAGAAAAAGTAATTTATTTTTTGGTCGTGTTATGATTCCCGCACTTATGAAAATATTGTAGGATGATACATGTGAGTTATTCATTCTTCTATGATATAAAGTCCTAGATCTAGAGAAATATCGTATCTTTCAGCAAAGTGTCATTGAACCTCCACATACATCTGACTTCTATTATATCATCTAGTCCTCCTGTCAAAATAGGTTGAACCTCCTACATAGTATCCACCTTTTCCTCATAAGTAGGGTAAACAACCTCAACCTACTTCGCCACCACAACATACTTCTCCTCCTCCTCCGCAACAAGTTACTTCTCCTTCCACTCCATCTATGTCACGTGATCCATTGCATTTTTCCCATCATGATAGATACCTCATGATGTATTATTTACCTTACTTGAAAAGTGCCTAATTCACTTACCATCCAACCTATCATCATCACACAACATAGTGCTACAATCGTTAGCGTGACCAACCTTATTGTAATTATCATCACATAAATGGCCATAGGGATAATGAATATATTTCCCTTCATGATCAAATTCCAATAGTTAGAGGATAAGGGCATCATATCCATTGGTTCTCACTCATGTTTGCATACCCATCTCTCCTCTACCTCATCCAAAGAGTTTCTACTACAGTCAATTCCTATCCTCCACTTGGTGCTTAGGCCATGATACGTCCACCACCATTGTTTTTTATTCATGCACAGTTCTCCACCATGCATCCATACATTGCTACACCATCCCATTCATTACATATCAATTCATTCATCACATTCACCATATCCACCTGCATCACATCTGCTCCTTCACATTGGCTTTCATAGCACGCCGCTTTAACACATATCATTGCGCCTCCATATGACGTTCAGTTCGGTTGAAACACTCATGTTGCTTCCATACCACATGTTTCCACTAGCTTCACGTGCAACATTTGTTTCTGGTAGGTGATTACTATCACTTTACCACCCCGTAATGATGCACTTGTGTTCTTACAGTTTTTACATGAATGTTGAGGGGTTTTTCTCTTAGAAACTTTCATTATGCACTTCATCATTCATCTAGTGCACTCAATAATTTCCCGATGACGCACTCTTACTTTACATGTTTCATTCTTAACTACTGATGGGTTTTAAATAAATGAAATTACTCATCCATACATTGGGAGGCATCGCTAATCTTCTCCCCCCATATTCATCACACTAACATATTATGATTACATTCCATTATCACGTCAACACACATTCATCTTGAAACTTAGTTTGAAAAGCATACATTATCTATTTTTATGCACATTCTACTATCATAATTACACTAATTATGCATTAAAAATTCCATTCAAAAAATATACTTGTCACTTAACTCATCAATCCAATTACATATGTTATATACCATTATTAACATTATACATTTTGTCTATCAATACCAACATCATAGTGCAATTCTACATCAACTAACATGAATAATATCCAACATATTACATACATTACACCAATAATCACTAAATCATATATCACCAATCACATTATGACATCAAAAAATAGTGAAATAAACTCATCATATACCAATAAAATATGTCTATATATCGAGTATAATCATCATTACAAAACATCTCATCACTGGGGGAAACTCCCCTACATCATATACAATAATACAAATTAAACATCATCATCACTAAATCTATTTTTCTGGTCGCGACCTCGACACCTCTCAACCTCCCTCCGTGGTAGTGTGACCTTAGTAGACATATCTAGAAACTAGCATTACAACTTGACATAATGCACAAACACATCTTGTGCCAAGGGACCACCACCCACCACCTCTCTGATCTCATCGAGTCTCTTAGCATGCTTCACCCCTCTTACCTAGCATCATAGTGCATGTTGCCACTGCTATGGCCACTGGATCAAACAAATTGGTATGGTCACCTGCAATATTATCCATGAGCTCTAGTATCCCTCTACCCACAAGTAAGTCACTTGGCACATTCCACGTCAATGTGTGGATGGATGTGTCCACTATCAAGGACCAATATGCGTCACCTATAACACAATATAATAATGGATTAGATAACCATTACTATCACATAAGAAAGTATACAATCACATAATGCAACTATATATAGATACTCATGCTCCACTATCCTCATTTCCATATTGTTAGGGGAATGTGCTTCCCCCTCTCCCTCTCCTCCCTATGGTAACCCCGTTACATCTGCAAACAATAGAAACATGAATACCCATCGAAGTACCACCCACTATGTGTGGTAATCCTTTGTACACCCCACATCATTTTAGTGTATTGGATCTATTGCCACATTTTCCTTATCTAGCCCAGGAGGTACTAGCTGTTCTCTTGTGGGACCCGGTCTAGCTCTAGCCCTCCTAGGTGCTCTAATAGATCTCAACCATATATATGGCTCTGGGAGCACACCTTGAGCCATGCTAAAATGTTGGGATACTATCTCCACCTGGAATAGTTCGACCACTCCTAAAAATATATCCTCCAAACACATAGTCCTGCATATACACCATAACTTTATAGCATCATCAAGCTATCCCCCATATTCATGATATGGTCTCCATATAACTACCTCATACCCCATCCCATCTATGAGTTCCTTGTAGGTATTTGTGTCCATCCTACACCCACAAATATTAATCCACCTCCTCGTATATATCTCTAGCCTAGCTCAATCTCATCGTGGACTTCTAACTAGTCTCAACACGACAATATGCTCATAAGCCCATATGTGTAATAGTGTAGTGGCTCCTATCCCACCACCATGCTCATCATGAGTAAATAAATATAGATTCTATATATTTACACCAAAACACACCATGCCTACGCATATCTAGTACCCTCCTGTATCCACCGACATATATCATGTATCTTATACACGATGCCTACAACTCCTCCCTCCACTACTATAGATGAAGCAATCACAACTAATATGAACTTCCAAAAGCACAAAAATCCATATCAAAAAATAACATCCAGACTGATATGGGCCTCGGAAGGTACTTGAGTCCCCAAAAAACATCGTTTAGCATCCTACATCTATCTCTCCATATCCTCTAATGGCATCACATGTACCCTCTCTCCAACAACTAGAAATCAAAATATCTGATATACATCCTCTAAAGTATCGGTCATCTCCCCCGTAGGCAACCAAAACATGCATGTATCTGCACACCACCTCTCTCATAGTGGAATCAACCTTAGGCATATTGTGGGGTACATCCACCATCCATGCTATGTGCTACAAGCCGACACGGTTCATGACATCCCAATCCTAAACTGACAGGCCCAATCCAAGAAACGTACTCATGTGAGGACCACCGTAGAACTCCCTTGAGTGAATATCCCTCTACACAACACAAAACAACAACTCTACATCAGAACACCTTATAAGACCAAATACATTTTCTTATCACATTCCTATACACTAGAAACTTGTTTTTCATCATTATACACAAAATGCACTCATTATAGACCAGGGCACCTAGATGCAGGATTGGGGTGGTTAGGAGTAGGATAGTAGTACCCAGTTCCTAGGTGTTCTTGTGGACTAGGAGTCACTAGTGCCCACACCGCTCTTATCTAGAGTTTAAAACTTCGAGAAAATTAAAAATCTCAAAATTGTAAATTTTCAACAAAAAAAATTACTACACCATACATTTCATGAACAATTAAAATGCACTTACCAACTCTCGCAGTCATGCATGATGCTATGATAGTTGCCTCCATCTCAAACCAGCTAGGATGCACTACTCTCACTTGTAGAATTTTCATTCGCTTTATGCTCAATCTCACAATCACGTAAATAACAAATGAAGTGACTAAACACACTTTCACCTCACTACTTATAGTTAATTTTTAACCTACTTTACTACAGTCATTATTTCACCCTTATTCACACAACTAATACACACTACATGATTTTCATCATATCTTGACCTAACTTTACTTTGCGCTTGCTTCCAAATGACCTAACTTGGAAGCCATCATACATTTTACGTTCACTTCTAGATGACATAACTTGTGAAGCCATCACATATTTGTAACACCCATGGAGTGGGGAAAAGTGTTCCTTTCCTATACCAATCCTATATGCATCAACAATTTGATCAAAATTATTTAGATATAAAAAATACAAATGTTTGATCTGATTTCGTCTGCAACATCTATATCTTGAGGATGTAGTCATAGATTGGAGAATAACACACTTTTCTCCCTATAATATTCCTCTGGTGGTAGGACACCCAAATAATCCAGTTGATTATTCATATATGCACATTTGGGTTAGGAAATGATCAATCCCTACCCCATCTCATTGTCATCCATAATCATTCAAAAATCATCTAGCATTGCAATCATCATCTTGCATTTAGTTCATTTCATCACGACATTATGTTCTCTTTCTACGTTACATGGATCAACACATTGATCCATGGTTTCGCATGCTACATGGTTCTTTTGGCATGCTTCTACTACCAAATTTGCACGTTTTACTACAACATGGGACTTCTTAGGATTTCTCTCAGGTACGCATCTTTATCTACTTTATGTTACTAAGCTTCTCACTCACCAACATAAAGTGGGGGAAAGTGTAGTCACAAAATAATGCACTTATTAATACATTTATACCATGCCAAGTATATTGTTTTATATATGAATCTTGCGTAAGAAAATTATTCACTAATGATCCATCCCCTAGTCATGTCGTCAGTTACTCATTCATCATCGTCATTTGTCTAGCACATTAGTCAGTTTTTTACACAATTATGGTCATCTCTCAGGGAGTTTGAGGTGCCATTATTTGGTTGTTTTTCGTCTCTAGTCTTTGACTAGGGTACCTAGGGTAGTACTGGGGCACCCATTGGTGCCTCAGTCCTTAATTTTAGGTGCCTTGGTCTTGGTAGCACTTGAGATCTAATTTAGAGTTTTGAGGTTGGTATTTATGAATTTCCTCCCATTTCATTCCCCTAGGTACTAGTTGACATGTTGGGTCATTAGTGTCAAAATTTGAACAAGAGATCCTTATTTAAACATATCATACTCACTATCTTATCGGTGGAATACCTACTATCAAGGTGTAACTATCTACCAAGGAGGGACTACATTTAGGCATCATTACATCACACACACTACATAACAAGGGTTATATTCATTCTATTCCATCCACCATTTACATTTTTACATCTCGTTATTTCCCTTAACTCTACTTCATTGGCGCTAAGGCACCCTAGGCACACAATTGCACACACAAGCACGCAGAACTACGTTAGGTATAGAATGTAGTGCAACACTTAGTTAAAAGTCCACCATTGTAGTAGATAAGGTCAATCTAGCCCCTTCATGTGTATATTTATTTTTTAGGAGTTTTATGCTTTGTATGGGGTTTTGTAGGTGAATATTCATTACATGTTTTCAATGTCATCTGTGAAGATATTCTATGACACTCACATGAAAAAGATCGGGGATATTGTGAAGGTCTAGCGACACTACGTCAGATTTAGGTTATGAGCTATTTTGTAGACCAGAGTGCCCATACCACAGACCATAGGTGCCTCATAGGCGCCCCAGTATAGGAAAATCACCATCTGCTGCAACTTTTTGGGTTGTTCCGTCATACTGCCCTCTATCTACACATCATCTTGATCATTCGTGACACACGACAAAGCAAGTCATTTACAGGTTAGTACCATATCCCTTCTATTTCATTTATTCCATTTCATTTAAATATAAAAATAAAATACTTTAGAATCTAGTATTTTAGTTTATATCATTTATTGCATTTTCTGTACCTGTTTAGATTAACTTAGAATATAGAGATACTAAATTCACTATTTTTAGTTAATCAAACACCAACTTAATTTTTGAGTGAGAAATGACTGCTTTAATATACAGTGGGGAATTGTTAGATAAATGGGAATGTGGGATGTTAGTGGGGCTAAAGGTAATGTGTTTATTTGAAGATAAGTGTCGTACCGTGGCTTGTCACTATATAATGTTAATAATATTTTGAACTCGGTATTCTTCTAGGACATGGTGAAGGATATTTTTTATATAATGTGGATGTTATAAGGTAGTCCAAAATGGAGAATTTACGTTGGGTTTTTTCAAGTTTCTTAAGGATATCATATTGGGTATGGTTATGACACTGATCATTTTTCACCGAGTTGTGATAACATAATCAATGTTTTTGAATTTTATGGTGGTGACATAGTTGTTAGTGGGAAGAATACAACCAATGAGGCTAGAAAATTTCTATGTTTAGAAATGTCAGATCGATAGGTTAAATCTTTTCCAGGTTGTGTATTAGACTGATCGTGTTACGAAAAAGGTTACGATAGATCCCAAATTTTTTTATTGGGAATTTAGGAACATTATTTCCCTCAATCTCGATATCTCCATGATCAATTAAATTTTGTATATAGTATTTTAGTCTTAAAAATATATATTTTAAGTGGTCATTTATGCGATGGAAATTACAATACTCATTTGTATCGATACCATGTAGGTTTGGGAAATGTCTTACCACTTGGTTTTATGATGGGGAACAAAATCATACTCACTTGTTCTAAGTGACAAGAGACAAAGGATAGAGATTCCCTTAAAGGTTTGTATTGTTGTTTCCAAAAATCTCATTTTGATGGTTCAACTAGTGATTTGATTTGGGGATGTGGTTAGATGGCTTGAGCATGTTTGGAATTGGTAACGCCATCCCTAACTACATTCCTTTTTTTTTTAGAAATGTTTGCCTCTCAAAGGGTTTGTACTCTTAGAGATGATCATAAGGGTAAAAATTGATGATTCCTGTACAGATAATGGATTTCTCTATATGTGTTCCCTTTTTAATGGTGTCTTCAAAGGAGTTGATATAATGCATTTATAGATGAAACAAAATTTCTGAAATTTACGTTAGTGACAGATATACAAGTGAGTTGTGTTTTAGGGAGGGTGCAATGGAAATGGCTTGCAAGTCCTTGTCATATTTAGAGCAAAAGCTAAAAAGGTTTCATTATTTTTCTATTTGCTATTGCAAAGATCTTTCATAGTGTCTTCAGAGTCAACATTGAAGGAGAAATGTCACATAATATTTTCACATAGGCCTGGAAATTTTGTGACAAAGCCTTTTGGTAGGTTTAGAAACCATTCCAAAGATTTCCAACCTAAACTTCATGGAAAGATTCAAATCAAGTAGTTGTGAGTGTAGGATAATTCTTGAAAGGCCCTATAAATTTGTGTGATTTGCTCACATGGGTCACCCTTTCCTCTATACTTTTCAAACTTGGGTAAATCCAAGTATGGAGGGAAGGGAAACCATAACATGCCATGATCAAGAGGGTATGGGCATAACTCTTTGAATTTGTATCAATTATTTTGGATACATGTTTCATCTTTTATTCCTTAAAGGGTGTCCTACATGACTTTCTATTCTTAGGCACAAGGGGTGCCATGAATTGAAGATTGTGGGTGCTTGGATGAAAGTTCAGTATGGTGAGTTTAGGGACTCATTCAAACATTTTTAGATGGTTGGGTGAGGTTTTGGATGTTTCGAGAAAAAAAAAATGAATCAAGAGTAACTAATTGTGCACTTAATTTTTGGATTTGGTTATGGAATGTATGATGGCATAGGGAAGGTTGTGGTTTTTCCATGTGCGAAGTCTTAAAGATGTTTGTATTTTCACTAGTATATTTAGGAGGTGGTTAATTCATGGAAGGTGATCGGTTAAGCATTTTAATAATGCTATGTAATTTTTCGAGGTTGAAATATGAAGGAATTTTTCCCCCCAAGTTTACAAGTTTACGACGGATCTCATCATGATTTTGGTATATAAACTGATATATGCATGCATAGTCTAAGGATGTGAGTATTTCAAGGTTATTGTAGTTACTTTGACCAGCTAGGTCATCATCGTCATTGTGGGTTTTTAATAAGTCATCGACGCAAACAAATGGATTATCAAAAGAGTTTCCCCTTCATCATCTTATTTTAAATGAAGCCTAGTTTTGGATTCCATTATATTTCATTTTTTACTCTGGTTAATATTGTGTTTTAGTTTTTTTTTGTTATTGAGAGTTTTAATAGAACAAGAACACATATAAAATTCACATAGTACATAAATAATTAAGTGTACACTATAATGTCATGCAACATGTAGTGGAAATGGATGAGAGGGATCTTATCACTCCAAAAGATGTGCTTTCCTATATATTGCTAGACCGATATACAAGACCTCTCTATATATGCATCATTTTGATATACTTTTCAGTACATTGAAGAATCTCGCCCTCTTGATATATGCATCTGTACGTGAGAGAATCATTAATGTAAGTGAGAGAAGAATGGTAGGGTGGAACCTAAGCACTGCATGAAAGCTCTTAGGAAATTATTATTTTGTAGTGCAAACATTATGTTTTAGGCATGTGTATGAGGTTGTTTGTAACACCTCACGTAGAGGATTTTTGTGTATAGAGATTCGAGGGATCTCTTATTTGTCTAATGTTATGGCTTGATTACTACATTATAAGAGATCATTTCCTATATATTATCATTGAAATATAGTGTGAAATACAACATCAAACAACATTATTATTTTTTTCTTGTGCAAATCTCAGACCAAACTCACATTTGGTATCAGAGCAATATATCCATGAAAGTCTTATGCAACTAGCTCTTTTTTGTTATTAGATTTTCTAGTTAGTAAACATTATTCTCTTTTGTGTCTCTTCCGCAAGCTTTTATGCAAAGGTCTAGATTCATTCTATGCATTCACATTTTTTATCAGATGTGTAACGATATTTTGATACTTGTGCATTGATATGCCTATGTTAGAACAAATATTATCATACCTTTCTTCTAAAATATTCTTATGTTGATTCTTGCATTATTGGGAAGTTCCGTAGCTTAATAAGGAATCTTAGTATTCCTAGTCATAGTTCTGACAACTTCTCCTGGCATGTGGCTATTACCATTCACATACATTAATGATTTTTTGATTTAAAGAACATAAAAGAAATCAATATAATGGCACCACCAGCACCTGAACCATCTCAGTCTTTCCACGACATCTACCAAGCCCTTGGCCCATTCAATCCAACATATACAACGCAAATTGACACCTCCAAAGGCTGTCACCTCAGATTCACCTCAGGGTCAATATTGCATTGGGATTTGTAATCAAAACAAACTCAAAACGCACGAATCTTGTCCACCGTTTTACCATCTAGCTTGCGCCAAGTTTATAATACAAGGTTTGAGTTTCTAAAAAGATTTGAATTACTAGTAATAAAACATAAGTAACATTTTTGCTAAATAGTCGTGTCATTCAGTTTTGTATTGTCTTAAAAAAAAACAAAAAAATTCCATACATGTGTAATGTGTAAAACGTAAGTTGGGTCTAGATGTTAGTGTGGTTGTCTTTCCCATATATATTTTTTTTACCTGCAAACTTCTGTGAAGTTTTCATTTGATTCATTGTCATAATGTCACAGGTCATCGATTAACGTTGACAGTCCTTTTAATATGTTGTTTATGTTTAGAAAGTATGGTCAATTTTATATGTCTAGTTGTTTTATTAATAGGTAATGTAAATATGTACATGTTTAATGTGTTATTGCATAATTACATTATAGTATGTCTCTTTGTCATCCAGTTTTTTTCATTAAGTTGTCAATGTACTTCTTTTTTGTAAGTGTTTGAAAGTATGTCATAAAAATGTAATTATGCATCTTTAGTTAATAATCATAATTTGTGTTGAGTGTAGAAATTTATAGTCATTGTGGTGTGTCAAGAGTCGGAATATTATCAAAATTAAGTATTGTATTAATTTTTGTCTATCAAAATAGTTAAGTTGTGTAGTTGTTACCCGAAATTAAAAAAATAAAATAAAATGTTGGCTCACTTTTAATTGCGATGCACTATCGGTAGAATCCAACGTCTAAGGCCAAATTGAGTGGGGGACAGTTGAGCCTCATGGTCCAAATCAAGTTGAGCTTGAAACATGGCACCAAAGGATGGAGGCACACGGAGATTGGAGGTCACTGTAGGGGCCTCTCATTAGTAGCCAATGATGGTGCCGCATGGATTTTTGTGGTGTGCATTTGTTTTCACTTCCAGTATGCTTGCAAATTTAATTTCCTTGTTGATTTTTTTGATTTATGAATAAGTGTAAATTTCACATTGAGGGGGGAGAACATAATGCTAATGTTCCATTTCCAGTCGTGACAACTGTTTCCTATGGGTGTATGAGCATCACATTTTAACAGAATTTCCTATATTATTCCCTGAAGTGAGATGTCTATGAGAGATGATGAGATAGTACTTGGCACATCATGATGTGGTTGTTGATAACCCATTTGCAAAACCATCATTTGTGGTTTGTGGTAACCCAATAGTGACACCACCATTCTTAATTGTTGGTAAACCATTTGCAAAACCATATCATCTTTGTGGTTTTTAGTAATCCACTTGTAAAACCACCACTTCTCGGTTTTTGGTTAGCCATATGTACAAGCATCCATGAGGTTTGTGATCATCCAGTGAAAATCACCAAATCATGAGCAGGTGCAAGTATGAGGCAAGTTTTCCCCATGTTCGCACTAAGGGCGGGAATGTTAGGAATATTATAGTGCTTCACATATTTATGTGTGTGAATAATAATTACGTGTGTAATTATTATGGTTGAGAGATTATTGTTAGAGTTGTTATAATATATTATTTCAACAATATATTATTATATTTATTGTTATGTGTGGGTTACGTGAGTTATTCTCACCCCACATAATTAGGCTTGGTTGAGATTTTGTAGTTGGCAAGACTCCTTAGAATTAGGATGTCTTTCGCCTATATATGTGGTGATTCTGTAATTTGTAATTGACCTGGAATACATTGAATATATAGTGTGAAGAATATTATTCTGTGAAGTTTATTGTGTAAATTTGGTTCAGCTCTTACAAGAGCAACCTAACCTCAAACACAGTGAATAAAGAGGTTCACGATCAGAAAGATGTTCATGGTGCGATTCCCTCCACCACTACACATGATGAGTCTAAAACTCCCATTTCCAAGACTTCTCCAATCAAAACTGACATCAGGATTGCAAAAGGAGGCACTAAACGTGGTCATCAATCAGATAAGTCTGACAAATCTGATTCTGATCATGAATTTCTCTAGGATTCTCCTAATAACCTTATGATGGTTGTTGTCACCAATCAAAATCCATGACAAGAAGTTAAAAAAAAGACAGGTAAAAAAGGCTGCCTTGCTAACCTACATGATTACTACTCTCCTAATAATGAGAGTTAAGCGTCAGGGTTTCATCTCACTCTCTATCTCTTGTTTGGTTTTGTTGTTCGTTTCTTATGTGCACCTTCATGGTTAGGATTGAATATATTTTTTGTTCAGGAAGGGACCTAAGAACCCTCCGGTTCATAGCTCTGGTCAAAAGCGTTTTCTCATTAAAAAAATGCTCAAAATTTGATTTCCAAGATGTAACTTTTAGATTTTTCTTAGCTTCTCTCTGTCCAAAAACATAGAGTTTTCTCGGGTTGTATAATCTGGTCCTGACCGATCGACACAATCCTACACTGATGCATTTTCCAACACTACTTTTGATGCAATGTTATTTGTTGGGATTTTCATCTTCTTGGGTTGGCCTTATCATGACAATTTACCTTCAGAACCCTGTATAAGCAAGTTAACATTAACTCAATTACTCACCTAGCAATCACATGGAATGCTATTGACACACTCACAAAAGGTACTCAAGGCTCCTTAAATCCTCCCAAAGTTGATGCACATCCATTAAGGCAACCATTACTACAAATATGAAGCACTCAACCATGTTAATGATTATATTTTCCCTCAAATACAAACACACCAAGTTCCCACTTCCAAGTCTTATCAAGAGCACGATTCTATCAAGCATGATCGAAGAGGTTCAAGTTGCCAACTAGTTGCTTTCATATAGATGTTACACGGTAAGTGGAGAACTAAATGTGGTTTGATACCTCTTTGGAGTAGTGATAAAGTAGGTGGTGCATTTAAACCCATATATTAACCTTTTTGCAGGGTTTTTTACCCATGGTCAGGGTTCTGGAGTTAAGTAGCTGATTAAACATGATACCAAGACTATGCGATTGGGGTTTGATATTGAAGTACATTTCTAAACAATCGAAGGACCCATAAAGTTACATAACCCCATTATAAAGGTGTCGAAGACCATAAAGAGGGGCAAGAGTGAATTATAAATCTTGACCCAACAATACGGACATGCACCAGGGTATTTTCAAGTCACAGTTTCAATAGTGAAGCTTCTCCAGGCTCTACACTTCTATATTATCTAGTATGTCTTCCCAGATTCTTCGTACACATCTCTGTATAGCTAAGTTTTTCTTCCATTGGTATATTTGAGATGACATGCATGCATTGAAAGAACCAAAACATTATTCCAATGTTGTATAATTAACGTTTGAAGTTAATTTATCAGAATATCTCCTAGTTTCCTAACCTTACATTCCTTTTTATCGATGCGTATTCCATAATAAATCTATTAAACTTAAAAAGGGTGTAAATAGTGTTTTACAATATTTAACACATGCCATAATTGAATTCCATTTCTTTATAGCCATTTACATGTACTCTTATATATGAATGTTGGAGTATTTATTTATTAGTCTTATTTCACATTTATACATTCAAGTTTTTTATCTTGATTAAACCCAACTTAATTCAAATTTATGGAGAATCATTTAATGATCTTGCTTACTAATCTTACACGGCCTTCCCTAGCCCCTATGGTTTTTCTGATTTTAGGGCCATGCATTTGAATTTAATTATAATTTCCACTTATTCCATAGCCCTAATTTTATTTTTAGACTTTGCCCTAGGGCTTCATGCTTGGTCCTCCTATTTGGGACACTTTTTAGGGTTCAGTATTGGCCAACACACATTTTGAGGAATGTCTTAGGCATAATGAATCTATTTTAAAAACCCTATGAGGTTTCATTCATTTTTATAAAATAAACAAAAACCACTTCAACTTTCTTAATTTTTTGAATGCAATTTTCAAAATTTAAGAATCTTTATTTTCTTTAAAAAGGGAATACAAGTTGAAATATACCTTTATTTGAAAAACCCTTAGAGGTTTTCGTTCATCACACTGAGATCATAAAAAAATAATGTGTTCAGTTGATAATGCTCGGTAGTGGCTTAGTGTGTTTGTGCATGACTTGGCTTGTATCTTGGGAAGTTAGACTCTTAAACTTGGTTGGGATTGCTTTAGACATATGCGGGGCTTGCTCCTAATGTGTGTTACTACTTCAGGGAAGTTTAGGAGAGTTTTTGAGTGCTTTTGAAATATCTATATGAATGAAACTATCTTTGGAAATGTGTTTGGTTTATAATGTTTGGTAGTGGCTTGGCATGTTTGTGCTTGACTTGGCTTGTATTTTGTAAAGATAAACTCTTGAACCTAGTTGGGAGTGCTTAAGACCTATGTGGGGGCTTCTCCTATTATGTGTCGATGCTTTAGGAAAGTTGAAGAGAGCTTTTATGTGCTTTTGGAATGATATTTACAAGTAATGTTCTTAAAAGTGCCATATAGTTGTTAGATGAGTAAATGAGTGCATTTGACTTATATAAGATTTCACAGGTTTAATTTCGCAATCAAGACTAACCTACATGAAAAATACCAACCCATAAAAGATATCAAAATATGAAAATGGCCATTGAGTGTCTTGGGAAGTAATTGTTAGTTCTAGACCTAACCATTTAGTGGTTTGGTTCCCGTCTGGTGGTCTCATACAAGTAATGAGTGAGGTGTCAGAAAGTTATGGGCATGACCCTTGGGAGTGATAAACTACTATGGATTGATGTAAGCAATTATGTGAGTGACTAAGTAGTGTAATGACGAGAGCAAGTCATACAATAGGGATAAGGATAAATAATTGAGATTGGAATGCATGAACAAGTCATGATTTAAGGATAAGCTAATACTAACATTATCAAGTGGTGTCTACACTTGTCAAGGTATCTTTGTTCTCCTGTATATGTCATTGTAAATTCTATATATATATATAGAATGAAGTTGTGGACGTACAAGGCATCTTTTAAAGATTAAGGCATCATCCATCCCACATGATCAAAGAGATCAATCAATTAACATTTACAAAATTGATCCAAGATTGTTTATGTAAAAGCTTAAAAGAGTCTACAAGTTTAGGATAAGATAGTGTTGTAGCTCAAAACTACACTCTGCTTTTAATCCGGAAAGATACAATTTTTTGAGGCAACATGGGACTGTCTCCAAGTGTGGGACTTGCGGCTTGAGATAGACCTCCGGAGAAGGTCAACTTCCTTGTTCTATAGATTGGGATAACCCACAAAATACACCCTATTCTAATGCTAAAACTACTAGTAAAACTAATTCTATGCTAACATTTCTAAGGGATCAGAGAGAGCTAAGCTAGCAGGGCAGTGATAACACCAAAAGAAGGTGGAACTTTCCCAACTCCAAATGATACAGATGCAAGATTGCAAGACTGGGATTGTAAGGATGTACAAAACTCTAATGCAAATAAATAAGTGAACACGAAATATGCAAGAGGGCATGACATTCACACCAAACACGAAGTATTTGAAAGAAAGAAACAAACCACACTTTGATTAATTGAACCTTTACGGTTTACATACAGAGATAAGGCAAAAAAATCTCCATTTGCGAGTTACAGAGGTCGAAGGCTTCAAGTTTTCAAGTTTCATAGAGAAGAGCTCAAAAATATGTTAAGGAAGAAAAGGGAGAAGAACCCTTACAAAGTCCTAAGCACTAACATTTATACCATTTCGTGGAATAGTGAAAGAGAGGAAAGAGAAAGGAGAAAGGAGTGTTGAGTTGGAATCCGTCCCCTAAAACGTGATGAATGAGCATGGGCTCCATGATTTCTTGCAGAGTTTGCTTGTAGTACAAACATGAGCACTGCCATATGAGAGCCAACAACTTCAACATAACCTCTTGAGTTTATCACATATCATCATATTTGTAGGGAAGGATGCCATGCTCCATTAATTCTGGTGGTTGGGGTGGTTAGTTCTCTGGTTTAGAGTTCAATGTGGTTTTGAGACTTTCTGCGGCTATACCTCTTGCTAAGACCTTTGCGGCTTTCTCCTTTGCATTCAAAACCCACGGGAAATCCTTGCCTTATAGCATGGCTTTTCAATTTTCTTTCCTCCACGGAGCCTCAGGGCTATCTCTTTTGCTTGTAATGATGCGAAGAAATAATTCACAATACCCACGAAGGCTTAATTTTAATGATCTGCAACTTTCAACCCAATTAACCAATTTCCAACTTTCAACCCACTCAACCATTTTTGGCAAAATGGACTAATTCTGTGTTTTTAGGTGGCTTGGTCTAAGGCATCCCTTCATCGAGACCCTTAATTGCGAGTGCATTATCTTCCTCGGTGTAACTTCCTATAAACCCTAGGTCGTCTTCATCTTCCTAAGGTGGAGTATTGGACAATGCCATTGGCTTAGTTGATGACGTTATCAACTGGCTAACCTATGTTGGTTGAGTGCAATTAAAGCAAAGGAAAAGAAAGAAAAGGGTCAACGAGGGCGAACAAGAACCTAGGGAGGCAACCTGAAATTGACGAGAAGGTGATTTGAGGTGGTGCAAGGTGGTAATGTGAAGGAAAATGTAATAATCATTTCTCATAATGTGCTTCAAATATGTCGATCTTAAATGTAGTCCTTAAGATGTACATCTAAGGAGATTAATGCAACAACGACTCCTGCGAAAGAAATCATCAATAAAGGAAAATAAAGTGTATACAAAGTGTACTGACTTGGAAAGTCCCAAAAAGGATACCCATTCGTGTCGTTGGTGGTTCATATACACCTAAGAGCACCATTACTGCTCTACCTAAAATTTACAATAGAAAAAAATGAGAAAGAAAAAGAACCAAGAGTAAGGAGACGTGATAAAAAAAAGACAAACACATCAATAATACTTAATAAAAAACAATTATTACGAAATAAACAAATACTAAAACAATTGATAAAAAAAAGACAAACACATCAATAATACTTAATAAAAAACAATTATTACGAAATAAACAAATACTAAAACAATTTAGTAGTAAATGCCTATGGACCATTTTTAGGTGTGTAGAAAAACTTACTTTTGGGTAGTGAGAAATTCATTTGCTGAAAAAAATAGTTGAGGTAAGTACGAACCCCCCAAATTTACCGCGGAAAAAAAACAGTGTTACGCGGGCTAAATTAAATGTTAGCGAAAATAAACATATCATAAAAAGAACGCGAAGTCAATCTCTCTTCAACCTCAATAATTACCTAACAGGGAAAAAAATAATACTCTCTCTCCATGACCCCATACTCTCTCATAATTTTATTAAAAATAAATAAAACACTTGAAATAGGAAAATATTAGTCCACATTCTCTCTCTAAGCCCACATTCTCTCTCCTCTTTTAAGTACCGTGCTCTGTTTCACCGTCTTGCCTTTCCTATTTTCCCTCATGCTTTGCTCTTCGTCGTCCTCTTCTTTTCGTATGGATGGAAGGAAAGCCTGTGTGGTTGTGGTTAACCCCAGGGTCACATGCATTTAAGCCGTCTCAATTCGATCCAGCGTTCCAGGGGCCAAGATTCTGAGCTGGCGTGTTCCTCAAGGCCGCTTAAATTCCCAGCTATTATCTGCTAAACCTGCAATTTTTTGTATTTTCTTCTTGGAGCCGAGAAGAAGCCAGGCGGTTCAGGGGCTGCAAAATAGTGGTAAAAATACCGTCTCTGAGGCCCGAGTGGAGCCTATAATGTGACCTTGGGCTGCAGCATGGGGAGCACCGGGGAGCCAGAGCGCAAGAGACGCAATTTGAACTCCATAGGTCCACTTGCTGTAAAGAAGCAGCCGCCCTCTCTCTCCTCGGATGAAAAAAAGGTCAGTTTGCTTTAGTCCACTGGTTCCATGGAATTAGGTTTTAGCTGCCTTCTTTTGCATTTATTTTGCGCCAATTCAACGTGACCGTGCCCTAGGGTGTGCTCCACCTCGTTTTAGGGTTTGTTGTTTTTATCAATTTTTAGTTCTGTATTACGGCATGCTTTACGAGTTCTCTCAGCTGGTTGTTTTGGAGATGAAGAGTAGATTTTTTTTCTATACTATTGCTCGATTCTGTTTATGTAGTCAAATGGCCGCTACTCCTTGTCAGTAAATTTCTCTGAATGTTGAGGAAGTTTTCGAGCTTGCTGAAACATGCATGTTTGTTGCGGATTTGGCGTATTTTTCTTTGTTCATTATTGCGGAGAACTGATAAAATTTGTTTCTTAGGATAGAAATTTCAACATAGCCGCAAATTCAACTTCAAGACCAGGGATTATGTTTATATTTAGGTTTATGAAATTGCCGTGGGGGCCGAAAAATAGAGATCTTTCACTGGAAGGTTTTGTAGATTTTTCTTTGATTAGGGCAGCTAGTTACTTCGGAGCTAGATGCTGGGTTATTTTTCTATACTACTGTGTGGCTTGCTTTGTGCAGTCAAATGGCTACATTGTGTCTATAAATCTCTGTGAATGTGGAGAAAATTCTCTGTAACCACGAGCATAACTGAAGCCTATGTATTTCCTGTGGATTTCGTCCATATTTCTCTGTTATTGTTCCTGTGAGTTGCCAAAGTTTATTACTTTTGATAGTAAATGCTGATACAGGGGGATTACATTATTTTTTAGGTTTAAGGAATCACCACTGGGGCCTGAAGATTGAGATCTTTTGCTGGAAGGTTTGGTAGAATGTTCTTTGATTTATGGTAGCTGGTTATTATGGATCCAAAGTCTAGGTTTAGTTTCTGTACTATCACACAAGTTTCTTTGTAGTCAATGGACTGCTATGTGTAGGGAAATTCTGGTTAATAGTAGCTTAACTGAAACCTGTAAATTGTTGTGGATTTGGTCTTTATTTCTTCGCTATTGTTTTTGTGAGCCGGTAAAATTCAATATTTTGGATGGTAAATACTAGTTATCTGAAAATTCAACTCAAGACAGGAGATTGCATTATTTTTATAGGTATATGGAATCACCATGTTGGCTTGAAGGTCGAGATGTTTTGCTGAAAGCTTTACTATAAATTTCTCTGATGTAGGGTAGATTCTGCATCTTGATCGAGGGTTGTTTCCTGCTTATTTTCAGACAAATTGAATATATCACAGGCTTTTAGAGTACACAAGGCTCTTCAAAGGTTTTCACGATAGCATGAAGGATCTTAAAATTTTTAGGAACAGAAAGTGAGGCTCTTTTAAGGTTTTTGATAGCTGACAAGGATTTTTAAGTATTCTAGTAGTGGGTCTGGCCCTTTTAAGGTTTTTAGAGGAGCCACTGAGGCCCGTTTAAGTTGTTAGTCATTGGTCAGGTTATTCAAAGCTTGTTTGAAAGCTGACAAGGTTCGGTAAGGTATTTAGAGTAGTGGTGAGGTTCTTCATGATTTTCAAAGCAGTTGGTGAGGTTTTGTAATGTTTAAAATTATTTGATTAGATCCACTAACGTTTTTGAGTAGGTGGTTAGGTTCCTTAATGTATTACTATTTACTATTTACTATTTAGAGTGGTCAGTGAGGTTCTTTAAGTCTTCTAAAGTGACAGGAGAGAGGTTCCTTAAGGTTTTTACTATTGGAGGTGACATTCATCAAGAATTGTTTTGTGTAGATAACAGAAGGTAAGGTATTTCTTAATTTTGTTTTATTCCACACAGGCATTTGCACTAAAATCTCCCCAGAACTTGCACCAGGCCTCATCCCTTTTACTGTCTGGTTAAGACTTGTGCTGGATTGGAACCCTGGTGGGATGTATGAAATTCCTACAGCAGCATGCCAATAATAACTGTGACTAAACATGGTTTAAGGTAATGCCTTTACTTTATTTCAGTCGTTCTTCTAAAGTTTTGAAGTAGCAGACAAAAGGGTTTATTAAAAATTTAAAAACTGTTTTAGACCATCTCACACTTGCAGATGGTACAAAATAAGATATTTCATAGTGTTGCAGTGTTGCTTTATTGGTGCAGAAGTCTGTTAACTTTGAATACAATGGGCTAAGCCTAGTTATATTCAGTAGTTTGTGAAGACAGAATCTACTCTAGGATTTTTTTTGCAATAGTTTTTATAGGTCAGAGGCTGCATTTCCTGAGGAAAATATCTCAATTAATAAGAAGTAACAAAATGTATGTATTAAATTAAAAGCACGGGAAAGTTAATTTCCGAATGTAGGATTTCGATTACTTTAAGAAGGCTTAAAATCTGTAAACAGAAGTTAACTTTATCCTTTTACTCTTTATGGAAAATAATGTGTTGAAAGAAAAAAGCGTATCTAATTCTGTGTCTGTGCAAAGTGGCTCGGTTTAAACTCAACCATTTTTGGCAAAATGGACTAAACAAAATTATCAGAGGTTGGTTCCAGGTGGCTTCCAAGAATTGCACTATCTTGTCAAGAGCTAGAAAATCTTGAGAGTACCTTACCTTATTTATCAACCTGTATAAGTTCACTTTTTGTCAAATGTATGTTTATAAAAGACCTAAAAGAATGGACTGCGATGTCACTTGAAATATTATCCTGAATTGACCGGCCAGGTGACTTCCAAGAATTGCACTATTTTGTCAAGAGCTAGGAAAACTCGAGAGTACCTTACCTTATTTATCAACCTGTATAAGTTCACTTCTTGTCAAATGTTTGTTTATAAAAAACCTGAAAGAACACACTGCAATGTCACTTGAGATATTATACTCAATTGACCTGCCAGTGCAATTAGGCCTGACATGGCTCGACAGTATTTAAGACTGTTTAAAAGTTCTGCTTATATTTTTTCTTAGTGGGGAGTAGTGAGTACCATCCTGTGGAATGTCAGAGCCCGGGGATCCTTATGTTCTTTCTGAAATGGGTGAATAGCTTATGTGTAAGGCATGTAAGGAATAACTAATGACAGAATTCTCTGTTCCTTAACCAAACTTTTATTTTAAATTGTTTTTTGTTTAATTTAAACATTTGCACTGAACAAAAGACCATTTTCAAAACATGTAAGATAACGTTCTTACAAAGGACATGCAAACTTAGTTTGATTTATGGCAGCAGGTCAAGTCCTTTAAATATAATTATTAATCAGCTCACAATTGTGAATATGATCACCTTCATTTGTGTTTTAACTTTAATATTTGTCTCAAGCGGCAATATTCCAATCACAGTGTAATTTATATTTATTTGATTGCTCCTTTTTGATATTCTTTATCATCCTTAAGGGACCACGGTTCCCTCCAACTTTATGAGCTTTAGTGTAGCTAAACAATATGGTAAAATTCTTAAACTGTACAGAAAGAGGCACGTGGAAATTTTCTAATCATTTTGACAATTTTAATATTACCTGTAGGTTGATGCGGCTGTTCTTCAATATCAGAATCAAAAACTTTCTCAGCAGTTAGAAGCTCAAAAAAATGAGTTTCATGCCCTGGAGAGCAAGTTCAATCAGCTGAAAAACAAACAGGCTGATTATGATGACACACTCATAGTGGTAAACAGAGTTTGGAAACAGGTACCTTTCAAGCTCCTGTTCTCTTTTTTGATTCTGAAGATTTTTTCTATTTTAATAGATCTTTCTGGTCTTTTTTCCCCCTGATTGCTAATCGCCTAACTGTATTGATAAATGTCAAATGGTAGCTGGTAGATGACCTGGAATTGCTTGCAATACGTGCTGGAGGCTCCACAAATGGATTTAAGGTCTTGGACCTTTCTGGGACTTTCGAAGGTGAGATTATTTTTGGCCTAAAGTAAGGCAACACTGGATTTTTCTTTCATCTCAGCTTTTGTTATCTTCTCTATAACTAATGAAAGGTGAAACCTATGCATCACACAGGCATATAATTTTGTTTTGATGTAGACTGATTTGAACAAATTGTGAATGAAATTATGTTTAGAGTTGGAGTATGTGCAATTCGCATTTTCTGTATAATGGTTCATTTTTGGAAATTATAGTTTTATGCATAAAAGTTTTATATTTGAATCAATGTTTTAAAAATCGGAACCGGACTCAGAACAGGTAGAGGGTTGGATCCGACCGGACCGGAACCGGACTGGTTCAAACTTTATGAACAGTTACTAAAAAACACATGAAAAATTACCCTTTTTAATGAAAACAATATATTTGAAAGATTAGAAACCATGATTGCAACAATTACACACAAAATATGCAAAGTTTGCTCATGTATATACTATATAACATGTAAGAAAGGTGTTTATAGCAAAATGGCATGAACTCCAAGTAAGAAAGGTGTTAAAAGCAGAAATTTTAATTAAAAAATTGAATTTTTTATACTCAGCGCCGTATGCATGCATCTTTGCACGACTCGGCGGCTTCAGGTCGGAACTAGACCGGTTCGACTGGTTTGGTACCGAACCAGTCGAACGGTCTGGTTTTTTAACCAGTTCGTGCCTAAAAACACTGATTTGAATTATTGCGACTAACAATCCATTGACCGACTTAATCAGAATGCTTTAAATTGGATTTTCAGATGGCAAGAGTGCATCATGTCCTCCAGAGGCGACCTTTTTGTGCAGGCTTCTGGAAGCCAGTGACTCACAAAGAAGTGTTACCAATGCTTCCACCACCGAGGTAGAAAATGCACTTATGACAAGGCATGCATCCACAATGAATGTGATGCAAATTTTAATAAAAGCAATTGATTCTCATCGTGCAAAAAAATGAGGAACTGTCCTTAATTCTACGAGGGAAGCTGACTGAAGATGGTGAGAGTTTTTTTTACATACCATTTAGCTGAAGAAATATATATATTTTTTGGAATATATGGGAGAACTAGTCTACTACTCTCCGAGGCAGCATTTGAAACACTGAAATTCTTTCGGTCAAAAGAATTATGTACGGATAAATGAGTTGTGTTTGACACTTTTTTCTATCCTACAGAGGCCACCAAACAATTCCAAAGTAATGATGCCAACTTAAGGGAAGAGGTTAGGAATTTGCGGGTTGCAATGGACGCTCTTCACTTGAAGCACAAGAATTATGCAAATGAGGTTCGGACTCTGCGGGATAGCCATTCAAAGGATCAGTCCGAGATAAAGCGTTTGACAGGTATATCATGCACATTTGCTTCTAGTTTAGTTATTGATTGAATTTCTCAGATACATTACATGGACATTTCTTGTCTGAAGCTATGGTATGAGCAAAATTTAGGGCAAAGCCATTTTTAATAGAAGCCTTGGTGGGGTATCTGTTGTGGATGCTGCATGAGCTTGCATGCATTAGACGAGGTTTTGACTATCTGGGAAGCTTGAACTGTAGAAAATGATGAAAGACTCGACATAAATGTTTTATTTTATTTTATTTTTGTGGTCTTCAAGGTGAGTTGGACGAGGCCATGGCAGACCTTGAAGAAAGTAAATGCAAACTTGCAAGCTTGAAATCACATAGGGATGCATCACTCGGAGCATCATTTCCAGGCTTGCATTTAGGGAATAAGATCGACTCAGGAGACAAGTCTGGAGATAAGTCAAGAAAGCTGCGAGAGACAGAAGCAGCATTGGAAGAATTCAAGGTGAAGTGCCAATTCTGTGCAACTTTCCAGTGGTTTGTTAGTAGTAATTGCCAGCAAATATTTCTTTGAATAATGGATTACAAGGTTATGAATATGTATGATAGAGGTGACATTTTAAATAAAATCTGAACTGGATTGTTTCTTTCATTGTTTCTCATTTCTTACAGACCTTAGCGACAAATCGACTAGCTGAGCTCCAAGAGGCAAACCAAGAAAAGTTGAAGATATCACAGCAGATGGACCGTATGCAGGTTGTTAGTTTAGTTTTCACGGTTTCACCTGATGTCTTTGAATATGTCATGTGTATTAATATATTTTTATTTCTGTTAGTGCTCATAGTATATTCATTTATTTTACAGGATTCTGTAAACAATGAAAAACTTGTTTTATCATCAAGACCTTACCTTTTATTGAACGACCAACTTCAACGTTTGAAAGCTGAAGTGGATCGTTATCAATCTATGGTGGAATCATTGCAGGTTGACCAACTTCACACTTATATTGTCTGCTTTGAAATGAAAATTGAAAGTACATAAAGGCCTCTTATATATGATTTGAAGTTATTGTGGTAGGCTGAAAGGGACAATCTAGTACGTCGGGAAAAGGAAATGAACTTGAAGGTTGAAAGCTCTGATATTGCAAGGAGGGCAGCTTCTGTTTCTGAAGCCAGGGTAGCTGAGCTAGAAGCTGAATTGCAAGAATGCATGAGTGACAGGAATTTATTTGAGACCAGATTAGAAGAGGCTTTACAAGAGTCGGGTATAATTTTCATACAAATGCTTCAGTGATATTTAAAAAGAAAAAGAAAATCTATAATGTTTCTTTTCATTGCATGCAGAAAATTTAATCTTGTAAGATAAATGTTTTTGGAACTTTTCTAGGAAGGAAAGACATAATTAGCGAGTTCAAAGTTATGGTTTCAACTTTACACAAAGAAATGGGCATGATGCAAGCACATCTAAATAAATTTAAGGAGGCAGCTTGTGAAGTTCATTCTCTGCGAGCAGAGGTTCATTCCCTCACAAGGATACTAAATAGAAAGGTAACAGCATTGCATTTTCATTATCCTCTCACAATAAAACTAATTAGAAAGGTGTTGATGTTGACATGCTAATTTATGTTAAGCGGTGAACTAGCATGTCAGTTTCCCATACAAATGAATTGATGTTGATAATGCAGTCAAGCGATTGCAAGAATTTGTCCGATAAATGTGCAGCCCATGCTTCTGAAATCAAATCCTTGCAAGATCTGGTATGCTTCTTATTAAAACTTTGGCACATGATTTTGATCCACTCTATTTGAAAGTCGAAACAGTATATGGCTGGCACTTTTTCTTCTTGTCAATATGTGGACTTGTTTATGTAGGTTACAGAATTGAGGGATACTGAGCAAGAGTTAAAACTAATTCTAGAGATGTATCGACGGGAGTCCACAGATTCGAGGTAACAATCAAGTGAAATGTTGCTGCTTAGAAAAAATGTTGTTTTGTTTGACATATATAACCTTACAGAAAAAGATATCGCACTCTGGAAATGCACTGTTTGATGATTATATTTAAGTTCTATGCTGATTGTTATTTCAGATAAATCTTTGATTCTTTTATAGGGACTTTGTGTCTGGAACATTAATGTTTATGTTTTCAACTGTGCACCAAGGGTCTTAAATTTGAATATTCAGTTTTTTATTGTGGTATTACTAGATTCCCATGCTATTAGATGAACTCATAGAGATGAAAAGTGAAGAGATATTAGACTTGTATTATTATGATGGTAATTGATAATTATATGAGCCAATCAGATGATTGTCTTCTATTCTTGAAACATGTTTGAAACTTGAATGATGACATAATTGTTCCAACTTCTAATTGCCACGTCGAAACTTGAATTTTGAGTGCATCTATTGATGAATTTCTTTTGGCAATTATAGCTGTCCATCTTGCAAACCATAAATTCTACTTTATCACGACCTTTCTCCTTGCATATGTTAATGGGTGTTTTGTCTTAAAGGTCTTCCTTCTCATACATTGTATGTAACAAACCATTACACCAAAACCTTGAGGCGTTAGTGAGATCCGCAGATCATAACATCCCACCACGCTTCCATAACCTGGACCTTGGGCTAGATTTGCGCCAGTATAGCAAGACCACGCCTTGCCCTATACGAGCCTCGGGCAAACACTGCAATGCCGATGTAGCCACCTGTACCATGACTCGAACCTAGGTGGTTGCTCTGATACCAAATGTAACAAACCGTTACACCAAAACCTTGAGGTGTTAGTGAGATCTGCACTTGAGAATCATATCATTGTAAATGAAAGTTTCTAGTAAACGTTTCTTTTAATTTTCTCTCCAATGACCTCCAATTTTGTTGCAAGCTTGATTTTCTTTGTGCTGGGTGATAAATCTATCATCCAAGTACTGAATATAATGAATATTTATAATATATATAGGCACACATGTTGGTAGTTTTCAATTATGAACTGTCATAGAACTCTTCCAACTACATTGTAACTACTCCCAATCATAATACAATGAAGGACACAATCATTTGATATAAAACAAAACAAAGTTGTTGCCTTGGGAATTGGGAAAGGAGGTTTGTATAGGCTGGTTGACCCTGCCATGATCAACTTACATGATGAATTGTGGAGGGTAATGCCAGCATATGCAAGCCTCCTTACCCGATTCCCAGGGCAACAACTTTACAAGATGTCACCTCTGAAGAAGCTTGGTCTGGAACCAAACCAGAGGTATTAGTTTTTTGCATTTTTGGTTCAGCTGCATATATTTTAGTTCCTGATAAAAAGAGGAGTAAGTTAGACTCTAAAACTACAAGATATTTCTTTGTTGGTTATAGTGATCAGTAAGGCGTATAGGTTGATTGATATTTCCTCTAATAAAGTAATTGTTAGTCGTGATGTTGATGTGAAAGAAACACAATCATTCCTTACATGTGATCAACAAATAGTTGGGCGTGACCAGCAAACATCTGAAAATATTGTGATTTCTTTACCCAATGAATCTTCTAGTTTGTCTCACACTCCTTCACGGATTCCACCACAACAATCTGTGGCACCCACCAATGATACATTGATATATAGAAGACACCAACCTGAATTGGTTGCTCATCCAGTAGAGCCTTAGTAGGGACAAATTCCTTCAGTCCAGTGAAGGCCTAAGTGGTTTTGCTCCACACAAGATGTGCAGGAGGATGAAATAGCTCAATCAGATGCACGACCTCGATGTGTTGGTAAGCAAATTGCCGATTTAGAGCATGTTCATTTTTCTCTTTCTTCCGATCTTCACAAAATAATTGTGCCACAAAGATACTCTGATGCAAAAGGCATACTTGAATGGGAAATTTTCATGCAGATAGATCATGATGCCTTGATGAAGGATAATACTTGGACATTGGTGGATTTACCTCTAGTTACCCATTGGCTGCAAATGGGTATACAAAGTCAAGTACTTAGTCGATGGTAATTTGGATAATTACAAAGTACATCTTGTTGCGAAAGGCTTCTCGCAACAGGAGGGAATAGATTATGAGGAGACTTTTGCTCATAATATAAATATGGTCACTTTTCGGTTGCTTCTATCAATTGCTACTCAATTTCGATGGAAGTTTTTCAAAGAGATGTAAAAAACGCCTTCCTACATGGATACTTGATGGAGGAAGTCTATATGGTGCAAACTGAAGGGTTTTAGGCTTGTGTTCGTGAACATCTAGTTTGCAGGCTTATGAAGTCCCTGTACATGCTTAAGTAGGTTCCTTGAGTCTGGTATATTAAAATAGATCAACACATACAAGATTCCAATTTCAAAAGAAGTCTTTCTGATCCAACTCTTTATGTCAAAAGCAATGGTGATGACCATAGTAGGAAAACTCGCCAAATCCAAAAACTCGCCAGACCCCCAAAAAAAAACTCGGCAAAAACTCGCCAATATTCGACCATACTCGGGAATACTTGGCAACTTAAAAAATACTCAATTTCTTTAAAAAACATAAATTTTAAGCAACACACTGTTACAAAATGTATCAAATGAGCCCATAAAATGTTGGAGAAGTGTTTTCTATTAGATTTGAATACAAACACAATACAAAATCGCATCATCATGCAAATACGACAACCGGCTGATAAGTAATATGAATTTATGATGATTGACATTAAAAAATATCATCATAAATTTCATATCTATGCAAGTTACAATATACAATAAATTACATTTTCCTCTTCCCCAATCTAGAGAAAAATTGGGGAGAGGGTCTAGTGCCTCTACTAGTCCCCACACTCGGCTGCGAATCTGGCTCGATCATGGAACTAGATGGTGCTGGTGGCTCCTCTGCTGCATGTTGGAGATCACCTCCAAAGATGTCATCCAGTCCAATATCTCCTCGGAGTCTTGCTAGTGCTTCTCCCTCTATAGCCTCCCTCTCAAAAGAAGCAATCTCGTCCGCTGTGAATGCAGCGTTTTCCTCTTCTTGCCCAGTCCACTCACTGTATGGATCTATCTCATCCAAATCAATGAGTTCCTCTGATGTGGCCTCAACTTTTTTTGTGCGAAGCCGGAGATTGTATTGCACAAAAACCAAGTCGTTGAGCCTTTTTCGAGTCAACTTGTTGCGCTTCTTCGTGTGAATGGCCTCAAACAAACTCCAGTTGCGTTCACATCCAGAAGCGCTACAAGGTTGAGAGAATTCTGAGGGCTAACTTTTGAAGATTTGGGGTATTCCCTCCCCAATCCTCCCACCAAGAACCTACAAACAAGATAATCAAAAATTTATAATTAATTATAAAATCAAATATGTAAGTAATAAGTAACTTGGTAAACATTCTAATTTTTATTACCTGGTGACTGTGTGGTTCTCCCTTGAATAGCTAGCACCGAAGAAAAGAGTCTCCCCCTAGCATGTTTGTAACTCTGCAGCTCTAAAATGACGAGGTCCCTCGTCTCAACATCCGGTATCATCCTCTCAATACATGTTGAAAGGCCCTCCATAACCTCTTTGTTCACATCTGTGAAGCTGTCACAGTAGAAATACTTGGGGTTGAGGTAGTACTTCGCTGCATGAATAGGTTGGTGGAGTTGATTGTTCCACCTCCGATCAATAATCTCCCAAAAGGGACCATATCTGACGATATCCCCCCTGTAATAGTTTTGGATAGACTCTTTGGCCCTATCCATGGCCTCATATACAAACCCCATGGGGTTTTGCTCCCTATCAACAAAACGCAAAACTCTCACCAACTCTGACACCTACACACAAATTAAAATGTAAGATTGCAAACTTATAATACATATTAGAAATGAAATAAAAAAGTGAAAAGTAGAATAATATATTCTAGATAGTCTGGATACGGGTACGGGTACGGGTACAGTACGTCGATACGGCAAATTTTTAAAAATCTTGGGTACGGTATGCTTTTGGGTACGTTATATATATATATATAGTTATATATACATGTATATAAATATATAAATATGTATATAAATTATAAATTTAAAGAAGCATTTGCATACTTATTGAAATTTAATTCTCATACATTGCATACTTATTGAAATTTATTATTTCTCTATCACAGTTATTTATCTTAGTGACTGTGATAAGAGTCAAGGAGTTTTGATTGTTCATGGTGACCTTCCTTGATCCACTCAGCACGATAGTATTGTTTGACATATTTCCTGAAACATCATAACTAAGCAGGAAAAATATGGATCCAAGTTGGCAGGTGGGACGATTAGTCCGAGCACGGGAGAATACTCGTTGAATTTTGGAAAGCTATCCAGTATTTTTAATTACTAATCTGTCTACAGGTGATCAAAGCTCATGATTCTTTCAGAAGATTGCAAGAAGTTGCTTGGTCCAAAAAGGTGCAAAAATGGATTTTATGAAAATAAGAAAAATATTGCCATCAATGCATAGAGCTCAAGAAAATATACACTTTTAGAGAAAACGACACTTGAAACGGAGTCACAAAATGAAAGTTATGGCACATGCAAGTTTTTGCTGCTACATCTTCCCGGACCCTTTCCAAAAATGGCAAATTTTTTTCTATGCTTGTGATTTTTCCACCAAAAATCTAAAAAAGGAAAGAATTGCAAAAAAGGAAAGAAACAGTCTTTGGCAAGTTTTTTTTTTGACGGGTACGCTTGGAAACATACCCACAGGGGACAGGGTACGGTCTGGGTATTGCCGTACCCAGACTGTACCTTGTCCCCTATGGGTACGTTTCCAAGCGTACCCACAGTGTACCGTACCCCGTACTAGTACCTGGTACATTTCCAGGCTGGTACGGGGGGCCTTAGGCATTTCCAGGCAGTCTAGAATATATTTAATATTTATAATTTAACAAATTAAAATAAAGGAATGAAATATAAATCGAAGTTTGAAATTACCTTGATCTCTATAGCTCTTTTTGCAAAGATATCATCAAAAACTATCTTTGCAACCCTCTCTTCGTCAGCTTTCTTTGAATATTGTGAGTCTAGCCATGTTTGACTCACAAACATTTGTTTCAAAGGTGTCAACAAACTAGAAATACTTTGCAATGCCAAGAAGTTAGTTGCATACCTTGTGACACCGGCTCGAACAAGTTCTTTCCCCTTTGTGTGTACTCTCATCAAGCTCAGAACCCAAGGGTGATTGTATATGTACTTCGTTATAGATCTTGCATCTTCTACAACTGGCCTCACCCAATCAATTTTTCCTATGTCCTCCAAAAGAAGGTCAATGCAATGAGCTGCACAAGGAGTCCAAAAGAGTGATGGATGTCTCTCCTGCAGTAGTCTCCCAGCCGCCACATATGCTGCTACATTGTCTGTGACAACTTGCACAACATTTTGTACACCAATCTCTAATACAACTGTTTTTAACATAACACTCAAATTCTCTGCATTTTTTATTATGTTAGAGGCATCAATAGATTTTAAAAAAACCATCTCACCGTTTGTCACATCATCGTCTAAATCCTCTTCCATTGCAGCCCCAGGTCTAATAGCTTGTGCTATGGCTGCCTTCAGCCTTGCCTTCTCTAGTTTCTTCTCGTCTAACTCTGCTAGCTCTACTCTAATCTTTGGCTTTGCCTCTTTCGACATGGTGGGGCAAACCTTAACATCTCGGCAAACAATAGTTGAAAGGTGATATTTCAAACGATTGATGCCTCCATTCATTTTTTTGTTACATAAAGTGCAAAAAATTTCGCCTTCACAAGCTCCACGTACAACATACTTCCATGCTATGGATTCGGAGGAACGGTCTCTGCTAGTGATTTAGATGCCAAACTTGATGCCATTGTTAAGCTTTAATCTGCAACACAATGCACATTTAAAAAATTAGAAAACGTAAACTTAATTTAATTTTAAAAACAAAACGTGCCTGAATAACAAATTTGCGTAAATAAAAAAAATACATTACAAGCATTCAATTTTACATTACATGTATTTAGAATTACAAAATGAATTGATTACAGTACACATACATAAAATTTAACTAGTTTACAATGAATTTGTGTTAAAAAAAATATATATATACCCTTGGCTGCAAATGAGTATAAAAAAATTACAAGCATTCAATTTTACATTACATGTATTCAGAATTACACAACGAATTGATTACAATACACATACATAAAATTTAACTAATTCACAATGAATTTGCGTTAAAAAAAACATACCTTTGGCTGCAAATGAGTATAAAAAAATTATAAGCATTCGATTTTACATTACATGTATTTAGAATCACAATAGGAATCTATAAAACCTAAATAATATACACAAAATTTGGAAAAACTTTAAAGAATTAAAAAAAAAACCTACCTCCAAATGCAAAGCTCCAAATTCTCTCCTCGAATTCGCTCCAAAATCCACTCAACACAAGCAATGCAAGCTCGAATGGTTGTGTGAGTGACAATGAGAGAGTAGAGGGCTTTTTAAAGAGCCAAAACCGTATAAAAAAGTGGTTTTTGTGTGTGAAAACCGTGTCCTGCGTTTCGAAACCGCGTGGGCGAGTATTTAACACGAACTTGCCGAGTTTTGGCGAGTACTCGCCGAGTATTCCCCAAAACTCGGTGATTTTTCTTTTTCCGATTTTGGCGAGTTTTTTGGCGATTAAACCATTTTGCAAGTTTTTTGGCGAGTTTTCGAAAACTCGACGAGTTTTTGGCGAGTTTTCCATCTATGGCGATGACATTGTGATACTTATTGTTTATGTTGATGATTTTTCCATCACAAGTAGTGGGGCCACTGCCTTTCAATGAGTAAAATCAGATTTATGTGCTGCTTTTGACATGACTGATTTAGGTCTCCTATAATATAGCCTAGGTGTAGAATTTTGGCAACTCGATCATTTGATTTTCATAGCTCAAGCTAAGTCTGCTACGAATTTGTCATAGAAGTTTAGGATGTTTGATTGTAATCCTTCTACACCTATGGAGGTCAGGTTGAAGTTATCAACTCATGATGATTCACCACCAGATGAATCACTCTATAGGCAGTTGGTGGGGAGTCTAATATGTCCTACGCCCACTTGGTTGGACATATGTTTTGCTATTAGCTATCTTTCTTGGTTTTTTTTCTATAAATTGAAACTTGCACATTGGGGAGCAACAAAACGAGTTTTTCAATATGTCAAATGTACTCTTGAATTTGCCATTCTCTATCATAGAGTCACTACTTTCAGACTCTATAGAGTCTGATTGGGGAGGTTGAGTGGATACTTAGAGATCTACCACTAGATACATCTCCTCCTGTTTTCAGGAGTTGTTTCATGGCAAAGTAAGCTTCAACCCATTGTGGCTATCTCTTCCATTGAAGCAGAATACAAGGCAACTATCAGTGCCAATTGTGAAACAGTTTGGCTTTGCTGGATTCTCCTTGATCTTTAGCTTCCTCAGACTGCACCTACTCCACTTTCCATTTTTTGTGACAATTAAGGTGTACTGAAGACGGTCAAGAATCCTGTATATCATGCTCACACCAAGCATATTAAGATTCATCATCACCATATGTGACAATTAGTTGATTTTAGTGACAGGCTGCCGATCTAATGACTAAATCTCTTGGTCCTGTCTTGTTTGTAAAATTTCAAGACAAACTTGGCGTTGTTTCCGGTTTAGTCATTAAGGGGGGGGGGTATTGAATATAATGAGTAGATTTATAGGGTCACATATTGGTAGTTTTCAGTTATAAACTGTCATATAACTGTTCATTTTATTATGATACACATTCATTTTATGTGAAGTCCATTTCCTCTTCATTCAATCCTTGCTTACATTTGCTAATACCAAGCTTCTGAAATTCTGTAATTCTTCAGTAATATTTGGGACCCGTTCATCTGACTGTCTATACAATCTTTATGTAAAAAGTCTGTTTTGGCAAGTACTCAAGAAACATTCTGTCCTAATTTACTCATTTTGGCTTTTTTGGTATATGATCGATGCATTTCAGCTGGAGAAGAGACTTTGGTGCATGATCTTTTCTTGAAAACAAACCCTTTATTTTCCTCATCTTGGAAGTTTTGAATGCATTAGATATTCGTAGTAGTTGATATGTAGAAGCACTAGAGGTCCCCAGGGCTTGATATTTTGACATTGCCTTTGAAAAATGGAGCTTGTTTGTTGTAAGTCACAATTTTCAGAAACATGGTTAAGTCTGGTGTTGTCATTTCAAAGTACTGAAGAAATAAACAATTGATTAAATTAGCTGGATTATCAACGGTTTGTATGGTGTTCCCTTGATGAAGTACTTAAGCATCATAAGTACTATGGACTTCATATCGTTACAACCTGGTTAAAGGATGTTTTGTATCAAGCTTTGACATGCACAAGATATTTAACCCCCCTTTATCAGTTTGTGCTTATGAAGTTTGAAGGTGGGCCGCTTTTTAAGAAGTTTTAAATGGTTAAAGATATGATTGCAAGAATTCTAGGTCTCTTTTAAAACTTTAGAATTCTCTGTGCATTCAAGCTAGCATTGCATTGTACATCAACTGATGAAATATGCCCTTGAGACTGAAAAGGACATAGCCAAGACATAGCAGCAGAAGATTGTGAGAAAACTGTCCTCCTTTCAAATAAATCCTAAAACAAATATGCAATATTAATAGAAAACGTTAACAAGGTGTTGAATGGCCAATGGCTCATAATGTGTAAACCTGAAAGTAGAAGGAATGGTCGACTCCCCAGTATCAGATATGTTATCAGTGCCAAAGATCACCAGATGATCATTAAGGATATCCCTGAAAATGCCATTGTAGAATGGTCTGGACTCTGGACTGTAATGTCTATTGTAGTAATCCTTTAAGGCAAAAGGAAAGCTTTAATAGAAAACAGAGAAGGCAGCCTTTGCAGCTTCCAAGCCAACAACTGGTAGTACGAGATGGGCACTCCTCATCAGATCTCGTCTATGCTATCTCAATATTAGGTTCTATCTCTGAGTAGTTTGACTTTGGGCAATAGAGCAATGTCCAACTGGTTTAATCATCAGGAACATCCAACTGGCTGCAAATCGTATAAAACTCTTAGGCAGATGTTTGGGGCGGAATAAAGATGCTAGAAATCTAGTAAGCTTAGCAGTCCCTAGAGATATGTGCACAAAGGTAATGGGAAATCTGGCAAAACGATTTGGTATGAATATTTAAAAACTATGGATAAATCTTTCTCGAGTCATTGAACAGGCAGTGATATCTTCCTCTAGTCCCAAAATAAACTGGACGTCTAAAATCTAAAACGCTCCCAAGTCTCAACCTCCTTGAGAGAGCATAATTTTCAGATTCTTTTCTTTCGAGGGATATGATGGCTAGTCTCCATCCATAACTGGTGCATGGGAACTCTTGAGGTAAGTTAAGTCCATATGACACATGATGTGGCAAATACTTAGGCCAAATAATCAACTAGTAGAGGGAGGATATAGATATATGCTACTATAGTATCATTGATTAGAGATGTTGAAAATGATCTTCCTAACAATATTGCCAGCTGGGTAGGAATGGCACTACTTTTGCATTAAAAACAATAACTTAAACTTGCTGGTAACGGCTGTCATTTCAGGTTCAAATGGTCGGTATCCAGGAGATGGATCCTATTATCCTAATTTCATTCAACAAATGCATTCAAAAGCTTTCATAACATAACTAAAGTCAAACTCTTTTTTTAAGTGTTTTGGGCGAGTGCTATCAAAGTTATATTGCAAAAATACAGGAGGCTTCTTTGTAAACAAAAGTTAGCAGCTTCAATGGAAGTTAAAGATCCAAACTTTTGTGAAGCAGTACCAAAAGTTCTCGTACTATAAACTAAAGTCAAACTTCTCTTAAGTGTTTTGGGTGAGTGTTATTGAAGTTATTTTGCAAAATACATGACATCTTTTTGAAGAAAAGTTAGTAGCTCCAGCAGAAGTTAAAAAACCCAAACTTTTGGTATTGCTTCATTGATAAAATTTTTTAGCTAGAAATCAGCTGAAGAGAGTAAAGTTCTTTGAAGAAATATAACATCAGCTAAAGAAAATGGAGGTAAATAAGTCTAGGAGACCCAATCTAACTGTACAGCTTCATTTAACAAAAAATAGAAGTTAACGAATAAGCTGAAAGCCAAGACCAGCAGTTAGATTTGCCTTTAGATTCAGACAATGTAGAACAGCTCAAGAAAGCGAAAACTAATGAATATGCATTGTGTTTTTGACCTAGGTAAAGTACACACTGTATTTTGCAGTTGTGTGTAATGGATTATTTCGGTAAAATTTCTCGCAGTTATGTGTCTATTATTCTGCAAGTGGAATAGATTGTGATTTCTGTGTTCGGGAATCATTTTTTCTAAAGTAAGTGGTGTAAAGAAATCTTTAAAGCTTCTGACAAAAGTGTAGTACAAAGATTCAAGTCGAAGCCTATATTTGTGCGGGAATTATGGAATCTGTAAATAAATCACACATTTTACAATAAAGCATCTGGAGATCATAGAATTAGTTTAGATTAGATGCAGCAAGCAATACTGCCAATTATGATTGAACACATTTGATACGATGAAAGTGATAGAATATGATTTACAGTAGCAACACATGAAAAAATGAGTAGCAACCCATACAGTTTAATTCTTAAACAGTCACGTTGCACGCATATTGTCCTGCATCAAACACAATGAGTCATTGTTCACTTACACAATCACCCATTAATGCGAAGTGTATTGTACAATGACAAAATGGCGCCCTTTATATAGCAAAGTAGGGCAAGAGACTTCTTCAACAAGCTAATTGCTAATATTGGCCTGGATCAGCTATATGAGGGGTACATGTATATAACATCACTCAGTGACCTAATTTTTTCAGTCATTATAAATTGGATTGTTATCTAACAAAAACCATCTCGTTAACTTGTCCCCATGTTTTGCTGTCCCTTGCTCTAAGAAACTTGTTGTAACCTGGTATTGTTCATTGTATATGGACCTTTATTTTCTTCTTCTGGGATGTGAAGCAGTTATCCTATTGTAATTGGTTGTATTCTCGAGTCCCATTGACCTACTTTTGGTCATTCATGGACATTAGTATAATATAATTTCATTCAATATAACACCCTTATGGAAGAATTTGCATGATATTATATGAAAGAAGATTATGTCTCCAGACATGTTGCATTACAGAAGATGATAAAACACAGTTGATACCAGATATATGATATCAATTTTTTTGCCAGTTGATATATCAAAGTGATATATTATAGTGAAGTTAAAGGAAACAGGAGTTAGCAAACATTGTTCGGATATAGGAAACAAAACTTAATAAACAGTAGTGTTATAACCTGGTTTTGTTCTTTATATACGGGCCTTCTTTTTCTTATTCTACAATGTGAAGCAGTTATTCTATTGTAATTGGTTGTATTCTCGAGTCCCATTGACCTTCTTTTGGTCATTCATGGACATTAATATAATAAAATATAATTTCATAAAACACCCTTACACTAAAAATTAGTGTGATGTACGAGAAGATTAGGTGTCCAAACATGTTGTATTATAGAAGAGGATAAAATGCAGTTGACGCCAGATATATGATATCAATTTTTTTCACCAGTGGATAAATTGAAATTTTAGTGCTGTATTATAGTGAAGTTAAAGCAAACAGGACTTAGCAAACATTATTGGGATATAGGAAACAGAACTTAATAAACACTAGTGTTGTAACCTTGTCTCGTTTGTTGTATATGGCCCTTATTTTTCTTCTTCTGTGATGGGAAGCAGTTATTCTTAATAATTGGTTGTCTTCTTGAGTCCTGTTGAACTACGTTTGGTCATTTGTGGACATTAATATAATATAATCTCATTTCATATAAGACCCTTATGCAACAATTCACACGATATTATATAAGAGAAGATTAGGTCTCCAAACATGTTGCAATATAGAAGAGTATAATACACAGTTGATTCCAGATATATGATATCAATTTTTTTACCATTTGATATATCAAAATTTTAGTGTTGTAAATATAACGAAGTTAAAGGAAACAGGGCTCAGCAAACATTATTGGGATATAGGAAACAGACCTTAGTTAACGCCTGTGTTGTAATACCTCTTGCTCTAATGAATATTTTGTGAATTTAGTTATTTAAGCTACTGTTCACTTGACAAGGATCTCCTTCACTTTTTCCCTTTTTGGCCAAATAACTTGAGGGCTATATGAGTAAAAGCATTGGCACATAGAAGAAAATCAGTCAAAGGAATCATAAGTGCCATAAATAAGGAAAAACTTAATTTAGAGAGGGGAAAAATAAGAGAAGATGAATAAGGACAAACTCCATAACACGATCACAAGAACCTAAAACCATTCTAAAAATAATCAAGGGGTGGTATTAATGGTTCATAATAAGAAATGATGACAATGAGTGTCAAAAACATAATTCAAGTAAGTTATTGTTCCTGAAACACATGGTAGGTAGATGGACACAGATCAAATGTCAGTTGTATTCAGCAATGAAATTTCAACTCATATTTTGACCTCTTTCTTAATTGCCAGGTACTATGTACTAAACAGATCATATTACAGACGCTTCATAGTGATCAAAGTTAGATCTAATAAATGTTTGATTTTATTATATACAGAACCTTCAAAGAGATCCACTAACAATATATGAAATTGCATGTCCGTCCAACTCAATTCTGTTGATTTACTTGGCCATGATTCAATTGGCACATTCAAAACAAGCAATCAAGTAATAGTATATTTGGACATTCGTATATAAGCTGTCTCATTCCTTTACTATACCAAAAATTTATTTGAGAAATTCATTGTGAAAAATATGCACAAGCACATAATGGTTGGCTATATCTACCTCCTATTAGCTATATTGACTTCTGCCAAGTACATTTAGTGGTAATGAGATTTGAATGGATAGCTCTATGGACGGTTTTGTCTCATAAGGTAATTTTAAATATGTAATATGTCCAGAGGATATTAGCTGGCATATTAGTTGAATGTCCAATGAACCCCACTTTTAAAATATCGATTCCTGTACAGAGACTATTGAAGGAACATAGAATATCAGGAGATAGCATTATAACATGTCACCTGCGAAGATTCTTGGCCAAGGTATAAGAAGTATAAGGTACACAAATTTCCCATAGATACAACGCCTTACTCAATTGGAGAGTGAAAACAAGTAGCTTTAGGGATCAATCCAATCCTGAAATCATACTTGTTGATTGCTCGAGGTTGACAATCAAGAATTAGGTTGGCAACTCAACTCTGTAGAATGCTGGCTTATGCTATTTCGTTGAGCCTTATTGTCATAGTTGGGAGGCATTTTCCTCTTAAAGGTGAGTAGAGTTAGTATCTCCACTCGTAGGACGTTCCTTTGGTCAAAAGAAGCAGTATCTTTTCAATCTATGGCTTCATGACAAAGCATTTAAGATTGCACTGGAGGGAGAAAGGTGTGGTTTGTATCGAGTCTTTGTAGAAAAATATTTTTTATGGTATCTTGATAAATATTAAATAATAAATATTGTTTCAAATCATGGTTAGGTTGGACTATGTTCAACTCAAAAGGTATGTGATGGACCGTGCTTCTGGATTATAAGAATTTATTTTACTTCTAGCTGTTAGTTGGTTTTTCCTTTTTTCAAGCAAAGCACGACACGGTATGACTAGTATAGTTTTGCAGCAGTGTACACTGACTGTTCCGGAAATAAATAGAGAAGTTGTGCAGAATGGTCAATTTTGGGAATATCACTTTGCAGTTTGCACATATCACTTCACAATATTTGTTGGTGAAATTGGAATACTAACTCGACATGGGAATCACAAACACAGTAATTATGCAGCAACTTAAAGATTGAAATCCTAATTCCAATAAATTTGTAATTCAATTGCATTTTATTCTTGGCAGTATGCACCAACTGTTCTGGAAGTCAACACAGAAGAGGTTGTGCAGAAATGTCAATTTTGGAATATTACTTTGCAGTTTGCAAATAGTGCCTCTCAATGTTTGTTGGTGAAACTGAAATGCCGATTAGACATGGAAACCACAGGCATAGGAATTATCCAGTGACTTAAGATTTTTTTCTAGAGCTTTCTATTCCTCTTGGAATGCCAGACCTTGTCAAAATCAATAGATTTTTTCCTGTTCGATATATAGTTGTCATAACGGTTTTAACCAGTTATAATTTAATGTTTTCCTGTTCTGTAAAGGGTTGGTATTGTTGTTCTAAGTAGTGGACTTAAGAGTTGAATAGATCTAATTTAATTGGTTATGACAATAAACAGGCCTTTTGGGTTTTTCTAGTCAGCTTCATGTGACTTTGCTTTATATTGCCGAGTGAAAAGTTTGATTTCATTTATAATTGTTTAACTCTGTAGGATATTTTTGCAACATATCTTGGGTTTTGAATTTGGTTGGCATGCTTGGAAATTACACCTTCCAGATGAAAAATATAGAAGGGAGAAGATGGAAGGGATTTTAAATTGCAGAATGTACCAAAACATTGTCTTGCATTGAAGTTGATCTTGTCTTTTGCCTGATGATGTTTGAGGCAGTACAACACAATCCTCTATATCATACTTTCCTCTGTTTAAGTTAAACCCTATATCATAGGTCAATACTATCCCTTCAGGGTCTTAATAGTTAGGATTTATCTGGTTGATCATGCTAAGGTTCAGTTTAAAATCAGATTCAAATGGGCAAAGTATTGTCTACTCCTTAATAGTTCTTTTTAGACGAGAATTCACAATATGTCGGAGCTAAGGTGTGCCGTACACCATCAAGCCTAATAGGAAAGAATATCGAGGGAGTCCCTAATTCTTCGAATGTTCTTTTCCCTTTGTGAAGGCATGTTTCTTTATTTCTTTAGTCAAGGCAGGGCTGGCGAGGGCTTATATTTCATTGTATTTCTATCTCTGTGTAACCAATCGAACTTGTATATATCTTTTATTATGAATTTGATATTTTATATTTGATTATATCATGTACAAATCCTTGAGAGCTTTGTAGATGGGAAAGGTCTCTCTGCAGAAACCCTATCTACTCTGTTCCATCCCTTTTCTTCTAGTGGTTGTAGGTATTTTATTTGACTAATATATTCATCAGCTTGCCATCATATATTATCTATTTATTTTGATATATTTGCTTATAAATTCTGAGTTGAAAACTGATAATGCGAATATGGGTGTTTACCTCTGTCAGAATCAAGGGACATTTAAGAGAACTGGAACTTAAAATGCTCTTTTCTGGGATTTGTATATTGCAGGGATGTCATGGAGGCAAGGCAAGCAGAATGCAAAGCGTGGGCACAAGTACACAAGCTAAAGTCTGCTCTTGATGAACACAGTTTGGAATTGCGTGTGAAAGCAGCCAATGAAGCCGAGGCAGTGTGCCAGCAGAGGCTGGCTGTTGCTGAAGCTGAAATTGCAGATTCAAGGCAAAAGCTTGATTCTGCAGAAAGGTAGTTGCTCTTTTCTTGTAAAAATGTTTTGCAGATAAATTGTAAGTAATGTGTAAGTATCAATATTCTTTAGATGCATTATGCTGATCCAATCTCACGTGGCTTCTCTTTCTCTCAGAACTTCATTCCTTTTTGTTAGACCTTACATAATTTCATAGTTCTCTTGTCTGTCTGCCATTTTTTTATCTTTTATCTTTTTGCTTGATAAAATCATTGCATATATTAAAAACAAAAAGTAACTAATAGAAAATTCAGGCATTCTCCCAGAGGGTTACACTGCTAAATTGAAGCACAAGGAAAACATTTAGAATCCTAAGTCTGCAACTTAACCACAGAGATAGGTCAATTGTAGCAATATTCTGGAAGCATAGAGTGGCACAGAAAAGCTCTCCTGAAATATATTAAGAATAATATTTTTGTGTCAGAGAATCTGACAGAGAGAATAAAAGAGTTGAATTGGGGTGTCTTGGACTTCTGTGCTCTACCTGTTAGTTGTGCGGAACTCCAAACTGGGGAAATTCAATGAGGCTGCAGACACCAAACCCAAAAGTTTCAGGTGCTTGTATAGAGGAGTAGAAGCTGAAATTTCTGTCTCTCTATACCCAAAATGTGTTCCCTGGTACAGTTCAGGTATGAGGATCTGGTACACTGGTACAGCACCTGGGTACGACCTTATATATATATATATATATAATGTTAAGCATATTAAAAAATATATCCAAATAAGCAAAATTAATATATATATATATATATATAATGTTAAGCATATTAAAAAATATATCCAAATAAGCAAAATTAACCCCATATATATATATATATATATATGCATAGGTAAACAAAATAAGTGAAATAGCCACAAAACATCGTGATAATTCAATGTTTTTTGTCATGATATTCACTGATTGAACTTAGAACAAGTACATTGTTCAAATGCTATGTTACCGGAAACGCCTTAGAAGGCCTCGAGAGCGGCGAGCGGGAGCGGGCAGGGGCTGCGGAAACGCCCGGGTACGGCCTGTGCCGTACCCGGGCGTTTCTACAGCCCCTGCCCGCTCCCTAGCCGCTCCCTGGATCCTTAATATGTGTTTTCAGTTTAAGAAAAGTAAATGCATTTTAAAAGCCATTTTTTTTCCTTGATTGAATGTTATACACTTCATGGGTCTTCATCATAGACCGCTTGGTCTAATGAACGTTACTAAAATCAATCATTCATTCAGTGAACACTCTCCTGGGTCTTCATCGTGGTCATGCTCTGTGTCAATCACGTTTTGTCTTTTTTATACCTGGAAAGTAACCAACATGGAAGCTTTTCTAGTGGGTCTTGAACATGGCTTTGCCTAATTGCCATACCAAGTCTGACAGATTATGTAGCAGTGTCATGAGTAGACTTGTCCCTTAGATTTTGGTGACATCCAGGATGTTTCTGTATCGGGATTTGCATGGAACATCCCCATTTTGATTTTTTAGAAAAAAATTATTTACATCAAAACCATTGAACCCTAATCCTGAAAGTTCCTATTTAGAAGGCAGCTCCCAATTTGAACCATTGAACCCTAACTTAGAATTTGCTGAACTTGTCTTTCATATGCATAATATGTGGTTAATAATTAAATTCCTATTTAGAAGGCTGAAATTTATATATTTTTTAATTTTTATATAGTTTTTGTACTGCCATATCCTACGCCGTATCCGAGGTCAAAAAAAAAATTGCCGTTTCCGCGTATCGGATACCCCGCTCCCGCTCCCGTATCCAAAACGTTTCGGTAACTTAGAAAAAATCGAAAAAATCCATAACAATCCGGTTCAGAATATATATACTTATTTTTATCCTCCATACTGTCTTCATATTATTGTATACTTATCATTATTACATATGGTTAAATTAATAGATACTTTACACATCAGGATAACAACCACGGGTATCATAAAATAACACTCCCGCTAGCTCCACCATGCAAAATGTGACATTTTATTGACCATTTTTTTGCTGTTGAAAAAACTGCCTTTTTAGGGTCCGGTACACTGCGGGCAGTGTTTTAAAAACCGGTCAAACTGGAACCGGAACCGGCCGGTTTGACCGGTTTAACATTTGAAAGCATGAACCGTTTAGTAAACCGGACCGGTTGACCGGTTTTAGCCCAAACCGGCCGGTTCTGTACGGAACCGGCCGGTTTGGGCTAAAACCGGTCAAACCGGTCCGGTTTCATCCTGAACCGGCCGAGTCAGCATTTCTTTCCTTTTTTGGCAATTTTTTCCGTTTTTGGTTTTTTGGTGAAAAAATCGCAAGTATAGAAAAAAATTTGCCATTTTTGGAAAGGGTCCGGGAAGATGTAGCAACAAAAACTTGCATGTGCCATAACTTTCATTCTGTGGCTCCGTTTCAGGTGTCGTTTTCTCTGAAAGTGCATATTTTCTCGAGCTCTATGCATCGAATGGCAATATTTTTCTTAGAAACATAAAATCTATTTTTGCACCTTTTTGGACCAAGCAACTTCTTGCAATCTTCTGAAAGAATCATGGCTTTGATTTCTTGTAGACAGATTGTAATTAAAAATACGGGATAGCTTTCCCTGGCTGAATATTCTCCCGTGCTCGGTCGTCCCACTACCAACTTGGTCGCGTCCTCTTATTCTGACCACATATCAAGTTACACAGATGCATAGGTTTTTTTTTTGCTATTTTAAGGGTCGTTTTTGTGTTTAAACCCAATTTGCGCACTCAGACACACTGAAGGCTATCGTAAAGGTCCCAACAAAAAGAAAGCCTGGTGCAAATAACAAATTTATGTTTTTTTAAAGAAATTTGAGTATTTTTTAAGTTGCAAAGTATTGCCGAAATTGCCGAGTTTTGTTTTTTTGGGGTCTGCCATTTGCCGAGTGCGAGTATTCCAACTATCACTATATACATGAGCAAACTTTCGTATTTTGTGGAATTGTTGGCTCATGGTTTCTAATTTTTCAAATATATTTCTTTCTTTAAAACTGTAATTTTTATGTGTTTTTTAAAAGTTCATAGAGTTTGACCGGTCCGGTTTCCGGTCCGGTTCCGGCTCCGGTCCAAACCGGTTCCGAGCGGTTCCGATTTTTAAAACACTGCGGGTACATCCCAACTAGAACCTGGATATGTTCTTGGATGTACCTGGTTACTTCTTGCCGTACCCTGGCTGTACCCCCGGTGTACTGGACCCGTATCACTACCCGGTACATAATGTGCCCGTACTCAGGGCCATACCTGGTAACATAGTTGTTCGGCAAATGAAGACAGGTCATTAGCTCTTTTGGAAGTCTCTGAGTTACTAAATGGATCCTGCTTAGCTGAAATCCCCTGAATGGTACGTATTTATTGAGTACTGCCTTCGAGCACTGATCCTGGGTCTTCCTTACAAAACGTTAAATCGAGAGCCAACCTTAATTATCTCCAGTGTGCTGGAGGAAGGGTAGCATGGGAGTGATCGTCACTTGACATCCCAGATATGGCATGCAACGGAGAAAGGGCCTACCCACTCGTTTTGTTTGCTTGGAGGTTTGGCAGGTGAAGATAGGTCATTAGCGATGGATTCTTAGGCATGTGGTTTCTTCTATGAGAAATGGTGGTATTAATAGGAGGGATAAAAAAGCAGCAAGAAACCTTACCTTTCTTTATCTCGACTAGCAGCGGAAATTTGTTGTTGTTCCCTTGGGGATTCATTTATGTTCTCATGAGGAGTGTAATAATTTAATTGCACTGAGAGATGTTCCTACATTTGCAGCCAAGTACTGTTATGGTGTGAGTTCACTTTTATTCTCAACATTAAATTTGACATTTATTTCATCATCATGTGGCAGTTCATCCTTAAATTTGACATCCATCTAACCATCACATGGCAATTCATCCTTAAATTTGACGTCCATTTGACCGTCAATTTTTTTCTCTTGGAGAAATTAATTGGAAAATAGTAATATCTTGGTCATATGGCAATGTTTGGGCCCATCTTTTCCTGAACAGATTTTTTTGAGATCGACATAATGGTGCAGATAAACTGATGCCATTTGCCACAAATCATTGGGAAATTGGTAGAGAAAGCAATGAAATTACTAATCAATGAGCAACCTCAGAGCATCAACATACCATGAGAGTGAGGGCCGAGGAGGCCTATATCCATGATGGATTCTGAGACATGTGGTTTCTTCTGTCAGAAATGGTAGTATTAATAGGAGGGATAAAAGGCAGCAAGAAACCGTACCTTTCTCTATCTCAACTAGAAATTTGTTGTTGTTCCTTTAGGGATTCATTTATGTACTCACGAGGAGTTTAATTATGCCGAGAGGCATTCCTACAATGGCAGCCAGGTACTGTTATGGTGTGAGTTCACTTTTATTCGCAACATTAAATTTGACATTTATTTGATCATGTGGCAGTTCATCCTTGAATTTGACATTCATTTGACCATCACATGGCTATTCATCCTTAAATTTGACGTCTGTTTGACTGTCAATTTTTTTGTCTCTCGGGAAATTTAATTGAAAAATAGTAATGTCTTAGGCATATGGCAATATTTGGGAATTTTTTTCTGAATAGAATTTTTTGAGACCGATATAATGGTGCAGATAAACTGATGTTATTTGCCACAACTCATTGGGAAATCAGCAGAGAAAGCAATGAAGTTTCTAATCAATGTGGTATGTGCTAAAAATCCTAGATAAGAACCTTGAAGTTGATATTAATCTCGAGTCATCTATATTAGATTTTTTCTTAATTTAGATAGGCATGTTGAGATTGTTATCCCTCGACGTATTTTAGATAGTTGTATTTAAGATATCTATACTAGTTACTCATGACTTTAATGTTCTGAATTGCATGTTGTTTCCTCTTGGGCTTTGGCTTGCCCTGACATCCGTAAACTTTGTCTGGCTTTCACTTTTCCATCCTAGAATTATATTTTACTGATATATCAGACGTTTCTCTGTAGAGATTTGAGGCAAGGGCAATTGTTAAGTTCTGTCTATTTCACCTTTTTGAGGCAAGAAATCTAGAGATGTGCCTATGACAATGGATGGCCATGATTGCAAAATGACCTCACTATCCTTCTAATCCTAGTTTGAGCAACTAAAGGGATGGCCTTGATCATCCCTAACCTACTTCTATGTATAATGGTTGGTTGCTGATCTATTCATGCATCAGGAGAGGAGCAAAAATGGACTATAGTACAATGAAGATTGTTGGTCGAAGGCTTTTTTCACTACTCAAGGTTTTCTCTCCCTCCCTTCATTGGGAGGGAGAAAACCTTCACCTAAAGGTTGAGTGTGTATAAATAGTTGACCATGAAACACTTATGTCGAGTGTATAGATAGTCGACCTTTAGACCCTTGACCTTTATTGATCTATCCACAAAATGACCTTTGTTTTCCAAAGTTTGTCAAAAGATGTAAAACAATCTAGCGTTAAAGGGAACAACACTAAACTTGTTGATGTTCTGGAGTGGGAAGATCTGTTTGATTGGAGAATTGATTCCTTCCCGTTCTCTGTCCACCTGCGAGGGCCACAAGGTTGAGAAATACATCTATTGTTTCTTGGAGAAAATAAATTGCATAAATATACATTTATAAGAGCTGAACTGTTTGTTAGATAGTCCCCATGGTCGGAATGCACTGGTGGAATACCTATTCTTCATCAAATCCTCATGTCTCAGAAACCCTCTTCATATTTCTTGAGCATAAAAGTAAAGGGACACACCAACAGGGGTGACTAGTTTGGCTAAGTGGATGAAGTCATAAGTACTCCAGTTTCGCTACTGCAGAAGAATTACTAGCCACCTATGCACTAAAGTGAACACAAGTATTATTAATGCTTACCAAAAAGGAGATGAACCTCAGTTGTACAATGACATTGGAACTTCAAGCCATAATATGAATAGGCGTTAGAATATCAAATAACATAGTTACAAACTTCATACTTGTGAAAGCAATTTGATCGCAATAGGTCGTATGGTACTTGTGCATCTAGTGAAACATGTGACAACTCGTAGACAGCTTGATTGGAGTCAACATGGCCTTGTCAGCAAAGTTGGCTCTACCTCTCCCCTGCTACCTTCTCCAAATACAAACATCTGCATCTCATTGCGGACTACACTAGATATAGTTGGATCAGGAAACAACCTCCTAAATGCTATCCTCATCCCATTTGCAACATCTTGGTCATCTTATGGTGGTTGCCTACCAGTGTAACCCAACTAATTCATTGAATGTAGTATTTGGGATTTAAGATGCATAGAGCAAGGAAATGCTGAATGGGGTGGTCATTTGCTGCTTCCACCTTGATTCATGACCATGCTATCTATAACTTCATCTGACAAGCAGATGTGAGCTTCCTCGGGGTCCTACTGCTATTGGCTTGTATGATATCTTAGGATTTTCTGCGAAGAGACATGGAGTCAATGCCGCTCATAAATTTCTCCAATCCAAGAACTATCTTTGTCTACAAAGTGTTAGTAATCATACTATGAAGAGATGAGAAGCTCACAAGGAACTCAACAAATACTCATAATTCATTGCCCACCAATCATCATCAATTTGATCCATGCCTTTATCCTTTATAGGCAATCTCTATAGGGATTTGACTTGACCTCTAAACATGATCCAAGACAGTTATTCAATCACTGGAATGCTACTCAAAGTTATGTGATCAACACTCGCACAAGTAGTCTTAAGATGACTGTGTGAGAGGCAAACCTAGTCTCAACAACTTATTAAAAAAGAATGGAAAAAAATCAATAACAATACAATTGGAATTGATTTAAAATTAAATATTAAAATGAAAAACTTAAAAGCTATGTTGCCAGGATACGAAATGAGTATCAAGCATTGGATACGGGTACTGGTACGATACGCGGATACGTCCAATTTTAAAAAACCCTTGGATACGTCTGTACATATATATTAAAAAATTAAAAATATATAGATTTATATATATATATATAATTTTTTATGTACATCTACTCATTTTACTCATTTTTTAGTCCATAGAAAACTGCAATAGTAATATAAAACTTGAATCAATGTTCAAAACATTCAATACACTTAAGACTTTGCATTTTTATTGATCATGTGGCTGCCATACACATGATATACGAATATCATGTCAACATGAATACGAACAAAACTTGAAATTTGAAAAATATACTAGGATCCATGTTCAAATTTTCAAAACATACAAAATGAGTGAGGGTGTATTATTTTATTCATTTAGTTTTTAGGGTTCGGTTTTAGGGAATAGAAAATTCAAATAATTAAAAAACAAATGAATTAAAACTTTAAAAAGACATTTTTGGTGAGGGGTACGTATGGAAACCTCCCGGATATGTCACGCATACATGCCCACGTATCTGGGAGGTTTCTGTACGTATCCTGTACGTATCAGCACGTATCCGTATCTAATACGTATCAGGGGGGATTCGTGGAGGGGCTGGGCGTATCCTGGCAACGTAGCTCAAAAACATTAAGTGATTCTTTAGTTTGAATTTAGGGCCATCAAATCTAGTTCCCTTCACGATCTTTTCAACGTGTCTAAGAAGTGCGATTTCTAAGCCATAGTCAAGGAGTTATGAGCCTGACAAGATGAGAAACTAGTGATATGCTAGTATTTATGGTAGTCTACTCAATAGAATGCCCTTGAACGGTCACATGGATCGTTTGCGAAGGGATGGGTCACATTGCAACTACTCCTGATTTCTGACAAACATAGGAAATGCCGAGTAAAAAGTTGATTTCCTTCCACTTGAATGGGGTGGTTGTTTTTTCTTGTTTGCCTTTCCCATGAATTGTGAAATTCCTGCAAAATTTCCGGAATAGTTTTCTTACTTTATACCATTGATCTAGATTGAACCAGGTATCTGGTGAACAACACACTAAATTGCAGAAAGTTAACATGCTATAGTCAGAAGTGATTTGATTACACCAATTGTAGCATTAAATAATATTGCAGATGTGTAGCGAAATGAACCATGAACAAAAGGTAAATAAAATATTCATTGGAGACTAATTCTGAATGATAGAATTTACTGCTTCATTGATGTGGGAGGTATGTACAGCTAGCTAGCAAGAGATGTGGGTTACTTCTCCCATGCTATTACAAAAGGAAGGTAGCAGTCTGTACAAAGAGATGTGGAGTTAATGCTCTTTATTCTGCATATTACAAAGTGGTTGTGATCTATTACAATTCATTCCGCCAGCTTTACAATTGAAATGGCATCTCTTTTACAGTTATTTTTAGCAAGAAATGAACAATCTAGAAGTAGATAAGAAATGATTCGACTTGGAATGTGAAGTCATGTGAGAAGCGTTCCCCCAAGAAGGCGAGAGGTTTTGTCATGATTTGAAAACTCACAAAGCTACAATTTTGCTATTATTGAGGAAGCTCGTTAGTGGTCTTTGGAAGGCATTTGACTCAATTCGGAGGCATTTTACTTTGCAGAAGCTGTGATATATGTAATTCAGATTCTTTTTACAACTATTGTCATGAGGCTCTTGATAATTCTTGGCAGATTTTGAACTCACAGTGGTCTCTTTGAATTTATTAAGACTACCATCGGAGTTAAGTAGGGTCATTCTCTCTTGTGGACTTTGTTTGGTATCTACATTGATGAGCTTTAGGAATCTCTTTGGTGACATACTCATGTAAACGATGGTTGTTTCTAACTTCATGCTTTGATTGTTGTACTACTCTCCTTGTTGATGATGAAGTGAAGCTTGTAATGTTCTCAACACCTATAACGGTGCTCTATTTTATGTCAATGGGGAGCTTGTGGAAATAACAAAGATGTATGTATTTGGGAGTCTGGTTTTAGTGGACTATCTTAATCCTGAACTTTACCTCCCAGTTGTGTCATTGTGATGGATATTTCTCGCAAACATTGAGCACTAATGTTTTTAGATACATTTCTAGGACATCCCTTCAAATATTTCACTTTTCAATATAATTATTGAGCTTACATGGGTTTGAGGTTTGGGGCCTTAGCTTGGGGCATTCTTACCAGGCGTGTATAGAGGGTCCAAACTCATGCTTCAACATATGATTCGTTGCAAATGAATTGTTCCTTAGTGCATCACCCAATTAATGTTTTGTGCCAAACCCATTTGCTTTGAGTGTATCCTCAAGCTCACTTGATATAATCATTAGACTTGGATCTTTGGGAGATCTTGCCTTATGCTGTGAGAGATACCCTTAATTGATACTTCGCCCAAAGAGAGGTTTGCTTCTTTGGGTCCCACTAAACATCAATGTTGGTATTTTAAGATGAGTTTGCTCCTATAACCTATTGACATCTCTATTGATGGACGCCCTCCACTCAATTGTTCCTCAAATGTCCCTTTTTGCTTTACTCCTTTGAAGTAGGTCATCAATAGAGTTGTTAGGGAGGATCTTTATTGAGTACATTTAGGTCACATCACGATCGAAGAGGATTTATCGAGAGTAGTTCCCGTAGTTTTGCCAAGTGTGGCTTCAAATCTTGTGGTTAATGCAATTTCAATTTAATGTACTGCAGTATTCTAGAACCTTACCCATAGGTTTGCGATATCTCCAAGATTATCCATCTCAACAGATGCCATACACACTCCTGTAATGGTATGGCGCCTTGCCTCTATTCGTCTCCAACAAATGCCGCACATTCCTATAGTGGCATAATACATTCATTTCTCCTACAATGGCTCAATGCAATTTGTGTAGTTTGGCCATGGTGCCACTCAAGTGTGCACCAAACCTTATGTTGTACCACACCATTGGCTTCGTTGACATCTAGCACACCTCCATGCTAAACCACAAGAGGACTTTTCACACTAGATCATACTGTGAGGTGTTGACAACTTGCTACGTACAATCTTAGTGACACCATCGAATGGAACTCTGTGTCATGTTGTGCCATGTCGTGTGTCACTCTTAAGGCTGCCATTATGCCAGAGTATCTCTCTACATACCTTGCATATTTCAATCTAGCCACACTCTTTGAGAGAGACCAAAAATAAGGAAAGTTTGAACCAACTTGGGTTTCATTCCTGGAAGCCTTCATTGACGAATACTATCGTGAAGATGTTTATGAGATCACTACATTCAATGGCAACAACTGCGGTGAGGACATGGCTAGTTAGTCCAACAAAACAATGATGCCTTCTTTGATTTTTATGCAAAGCTAGGCTCATTCAATTCAGAGAAGCATAAAGTTCTCAAGTTCCGCAGTAGCCTACGACTGTTCATCCACTCCAAGCTGAAGTTGGCTAAGATCAAGGTGATGGAAGGAGCCTATTGCTATACGACAATCAATGAGGAGTCTAAGATGATGGGCAAGCGGGACACATTGTCTGCCCCAATGAAACCACCTTCTTCAGGCAAGAAGCTACAATAATCTAAGATAAGTAAATGATGTGACAAACACAAAAGGAGATCTCACTCCAATACAAAGTGCCATGCTCAAGAGACTTTGCTTACGTGGGTAGAAACTGAGGATGATGGAATCAAGCCCTCAGATAGAATCATCGATTCCGATCGTAGCGTTTTGGTAAGCACCACACAAACCAACCCCACTAACACAAGATGTTGAAGCAGAATGTCTATTCCATTCACACATGTGGGTGCAAGGGTAGTCATTGGATTTTTTGATTGATGTTGGTAGCATGAAGAACCTCATCTTTAAAGCAATTGTCGAGCAATTTAATTTTCGAACCATGTCTTATCCGTAGCCTTACAAATTAGGATGGCTCAATTTCTATAGTAACAAAGGTATATTTGTGACTCTCTAATGCGGTCTTTTTATTCTATTTATCCTTTTAAATAATAGTTTGTGATGTACTCCTTGGGCATCCATATATGCATAGTCACCAATGTGTATACGATGCCAATTCTTACAAAGTAGTTGTATCAATGGGCAGCAAGAGATACCACATTTTTGAAGTGAATCTATCCTCAACACATGCTTTACAACTACCAAGAAAATTGCACAATGTAACTATACATATTTTGCATTCAAAATGTCACTTTCTATTGATTATGGCAAAGTGTCTCTTTGCATATGGTGCTTTTTGCAATCTAGCCACATAATGGTTGGAAGGTGAAGAGTCACACACGGAGTCCCATAAACGGTTCTTTCCATCTTTGCGGCATTGTAATACATACGTATAGACACTTGTAGCCTTAGATATCAATCAAAGTAGATTATAGACATACATCTTTCTCAAGAGTATGCCATGTACAAGACGTACAAATAAATAAATATAATTATTGCTTTTGTTCTAATATCTCCCTTTCTCTCGATTCTTTACTTAACTCTAAATAGTTTTCTCATACACATATAGCACATGAAAATCCATATTTAGGGTGTTGTCCATCGGGTCACCTCCTTAGCCCCATATTAGTGTACTTCTATGTTGAATATTTCTTAGAGTTTTTGCAATAAAAAGTTGAATACCAGTGTTGCAGCGGTGCTGTACTGATTTTCTCCAACGGAGCGACTCATATGTGGCTGTCATGTGATGTTTTGACGTCATTCCCAGGTCTGATCTGTGCTGCTACCTGTTGTATTCTTGTATTCATTTTTACAGCTCAAGGGAAGGTATTTTTGATATTTTGGAAGGATTTATATTACTGTTTCAGCCTCTTTAAATCTGCAGATTTCTGTGTAAAATTCCAGCCTGTTTTATGTCCAAAAACATCAGATTTTGCTTTATAATAAACTGTTACAGTTCTGAGCTTGTTATGGCAATAATGGATAATGCTGGTAGTAGTTTGTGTGGACTTTCATCATCTAGACTAGTCGCCTTTGCTAGAATACAGCTGAAACTGCTGTATTGATTGTTGCCCAGTCTTCAAAACAGTTCGGGTTCAGTTTTAGGCTAAGTTTCTATGCAAACCCCTAGTCGCACTTCTTTCATAAATTCAGATCTGTATTAGTGTGAATGCTTTAAAAAGTCATAAATCAGTTTTTAGTGTCTTAATTGATCTAAATTGCATTGGAGAACAAGATAGATCCATTTGGGGATCTTTCAGTGGTATCAGAGTGTCAATCCTCCCACTTGGAGGGTTTTGTTTTATGCAGCCTAAAGAAGTTGGGCCACATAGATATTATACAAGGAGTCAAGATCATATTTAAACAGATCTGAATACTGGAAGTGGTTCCGGGATCATGGACAGAAGGGAGGATTCACACACTCCTCCACGACGAGAGCGACTTGACCCAGATGCTCTTTTTAGCGGTATGATCGATTCCCATCAGGAAATGATGCAGACCATGAGACAGCTGATGGAGAATTTGATTATGGATAGGACGAGAAATCAACATGATAGAAGGGAAAGATTTGCGTCCATAGCCAGCAGCCACAGAAGGCACAATAGGGTACCTACAGAGGTGGGCAGCGTGAGAGGTTCCCCTCCACATGATCGGAGATATACAGAGGAAAGGAGACCCACAAGGACTGCGGATCAACCTATGCAGCCTAGATTCCTACAGAGGGAGGAGCCACCATTAGTTGAGGACCCACTTGAAGACATAGTCTTTCAGGATACGATGATGGCAGCGCACGATGAGTGGAGAGCTCTACCACAAGAGGTACGGAATGCCTTTCCCCTCCACTAGTATTGTGCTCAAAGGAGGAAAGCTTGAGAGCTAGAGAGGTACAGAGGCCTAGAGAACAACAAAACAGGGAGTTGAAGCAGGCCACCAACAAGGTGACCCTTTCCACATTTGACGATAGTGGAAAGATTAGTGCCAGAGCATGGATTCACAAGCTCGACACATATCTCACTCTCAAGCCTATGCAAGAGCAGGAGGCTATCCAATTTGCCACGTTGCACCTTGAGGGAGTAGCGTATGATTAGTGGCACCATGGGCTGATCACACAGAGACATGATCTTCAGCAATCATATAGAGAGTTTAGTGAGAAGCTGATTGCGAGATTTGATCACAAGGATGTAGAGCTTTACTATAGGGACTTGGCACAACTTCGACAGAGTGGACACATTGATGCATACATCAACGAATTTCAGCGTATAGCAGTGATGGTGCCAAAGATCCCTGAGAGGCAAGTGGTGATGTTGTTCATTGAAGGACTTCATGACAAGCTGAGGGGATTGGTCAAGGTTCTTAAGCCTACGACTTTGCATGAGGCTATTCGGACAACCTTGGACTTAGACACTACTCTAGTGCAGCCCCAAAGGAAGATCGTCAAGGAGGAAAAATCAAAACAAGAGCAGCCCATTGCTTCGAAGGTTGAGTTTACGCCCAAGATGGAGGTTGTTTCAAAGAAGGAGCTTTGTCGGAAAAATTTGTGCTTTCATTGCAATGATTCGTGGGAACCAGGGCATAGGTGTCTTGGGAAAGGCAAAATCCATCTCATAAAGGTTGAGGATGAAGAGTCCGAGGATGAACATGAGCAGCCAATACCAGGGATTGCAAATGAGGGTAGACTCACCTATCCTTCGGGAGCACCCAAGTATAATCCATTCATGTTTGAAGGCACAATGTTCGGGTGTAGGATCATGACACTATTGGATAGTGGATCCACACATAACTTCTTGGATGCAGGTTTGGTAGACCAAAAAGGTTTACAATGTGATAACTTTTAAGGCTTTGATGTGACTATAGCAGGAGGTCTCACTCTCCTGTGCAAGAAGAAGGTCAACCAAGTTAGCATTTTATATGGTGAGTACACACTTTGTGATGATTTCTATGTCATGGATTTGAAAGATAACAATGTTGTGCTTGGCATGCAATGGCTTCATTCGTTGGGAAGAGTCACCCAAAATGTGGAGGCTATGGAGCTAAGTTTCCAACACAAAGGGAAACAAGTCACATTGAGAGCACTCAAGTACACGCTGCCCCATCAAATGGCAGCTAAGTCTATGATAGTTTGGGACTAGGAACCATCTCATGAGGACATCTACGAAGATTTTTCACTGCGTATCAGCACCGACCAGCAAAGATGCGATGAAGAGTACGGCAAATTCGAAGCATACATGAGGAGGTTGGTTTCACTAATGACAAGTAAGTTGCATAAGTTTTTTTTTGCAGTGTTTGAAAAGCTTCGGCTGGTCTGGGATCCTGGAATTGGTAAGAATGCAGTTTATGATTGCTTGGGGTCAAGCAATCTCGGGAAGAGAGGACTGTAATGCCCCCTTTTCCCAATCGAAGACCTTTGGCCCATTTCGTCAACCCGACGGCCAAAGGAAAAACATAAGGGTGACTTAAGTCACAATAAGTTATTACAAAGTGCAAAAAAATATTTATAAAATTAATTAAGCACTTGTATTAATTTATTTGACTTAATAATAAATTTGTAATCTCTAAAAAGGTTCATTGGGTCTAATATTATGTTGTATCCTTTCTAGGGAAAATAGAAAAGAGGCCCATGCTGTGTTTGTCATCCCTAGGCAAAAAATGCGACCTGGACAAAGGAATGAAAGTGAAGTTTAGAAAAGATAAAAATTATTGCTCTTCCCAAGGAAAGTGCGACTTGGCATGAAGGACCATTAGTTAATGTTTATTTGTCCTAGGAGGAAGTGCGACTTGGTTTGGGCCTATTGTTAGGGTATTCTGGCACTCTTCTTTCATTGGAAGATGAAAAGGTCATTTTGTAATATTTTTCCTATAAAAAGGAGAGGGGCGGCTGGGGTAGAGCACCATGTAATCATTTTATCATTTCTAAATCTGATCTTAAGCCAGGTGCTTTTGTATTAAAATATTCTAAGGACGGAAACCCTTAGTATATTGTCTCTAGAGGACGAAAACCCTCTTGGAGATTAGGAGGAATTTTTGCACTGGATTTTCCATAGAGCTTACACAGAATTTCAGTGTTTTTCAGCGGTAATTGTGGAGTTTTTGCGATAAAAAGTTGAATACCAGTGTTGCAGCGGTGCTGTACTGATTTTCTCTAATGGAGCGACTCATATGTGGCTATCATGTGATGTTTTGACGTCATTCCCAGGTCTGATCTGTGCTGCTACCTGTTGTATTCATTTTTACAGCTCAAGGGAAGGTATTTTCGATATTTTGGAAGGATTTATATTACTGTTTCAGCCTCTTTAAATCTGCAGATTTCTGTGTAAAATTCCAGCCTGTTTTATGTCCAAAAACATCAGATTTTGCTTTATAATAAACTGTTATAGTTCTGAGCTTGTTATGGCAATAATGGATAATGCTGGTAGTAGTTTGTGTGGACTTTCATCATCTAGACTAGTCGCCTTTGCTAGAATACAGCTGAAACTGCTGTATTGATTGCTGCCTAGTCTTCAAAACAGTTCGGGTTCAGTTTTAGACTAAGTTTCTATGCAAACCCGTAGTCGCACTTCTTTCATAAATTCAAATCTGTATTAGTGTGAATGCTTTAAAAAGTCATAATTCAGCTTTTAGTGTCTTAATTGATCTAAATTGCATTGGAGAACAAGATAGATCCATTTGGGGATCTTTCATATTAGTGTACTTCTATGTTGAATATTTCTTATGGATTGTAGGTGGCACCATTTTTCAACTTGCTTATTTTTAGTATTGTCACATGTCTCGAGGATTCCCCTTGTTTAGCTAAGGGCATGCTCACACTAGTTACATGTTGAGACTAACTGCCACATCTTGCTTGGTGACAGGATCCATTGTCTACAGCTACCCCCTCCATGGGAAGACCGAGGATCGCTTTATTTTTAATTGTTTAGCTATCCTATACATTATGGGATATGGGGGAAAACTATGAACTCAAATGCAAGTAGTTCTTTATGCAACTTCTTAACATATCCTAATCAGTAATGCCTTGCCCTTTTTTCTCGGGAGGTTGTTACTATCAAGCACATCCATATAGGGGACCTCTAAAGCTGTTAGGTCGTTTGCTTCCTTCTTTTAGCGCATTGATGCAAGTCAGTTATGAGGGTACCAAGCTAATGACAACCTTTTCTTGTAACCTAGACTTACTCAAATTGACAGATTTAATACCCTACACACAAACTAAAAACCCAAAATACTTAGTATTTATTGAATATATGGCTTGTTACAAAGATTACACACCAACACATGCTTTATTGAATTATAAAGCATACGAAGATGAAAACATAGTATCTATCAATCTTAAGTGGACTTTGAAACAGTCCTCTGTTTTAGAGTTAGACACAACCCTTGTAAGCTAAGTCACAAGGTTCGTGTTCGTATTCGTGTTCGACAAAGATAAAATTTAGATTAAGTTTGGCGAGGATAAAATTTGCCAAAAAAAATCGTGATTAAATTTGACTAGTATAAATTAACAAATATAATTAATTAATTTGATTATATTTAATTTAATTTTTGATATTTAAAAATATATATCATTTATTAAATTAATTTAAAATACTTTGAACTTTGTAAAAGTTAAAGCTAATGTTCTAAATATTAAAAAGTTAAAACTAAATAATAAAGTACATAACATTTAAATAAAGCAATGAAAACATAAAAAAAAAAAAGAACCGGACCAAAATAAATAAATAAAAGACTTAAACGTAAACTAAACGTATACCTAAAAACTTAACCTATGCTTGACTAGACCCAATAATGGCGGCAACTACATAGAATGCCCTCCTATGGCGGCGACTGCATAGACTACGTATCATTCTCCAACTCCAACAAGGCAACGGTTCGCATAGACCTAAACTTAAACAGTAACTGCAGCAAGGCAAGAGTTTAAGTTTATGTTTTAAACCCAAGTCACCAGGTTAGTGTTTGGCGAGGATAAAATTCGACAAAAAATCGTCAACCGATAAAGTTCGGGAAAAAAATTCGCCATAAATTCAAATTATATATTTCTATATTTTTTAAATTTATTTTAAAATAAACAATAAATAATAAATATACAAAAATGGTGGATATATACAAATATTAAATTCATAAATATCAAACTAAATACTAAATTAAAATCCTACATGCAACTAGGAACATGTTCTAATCATAATATTTCACCTTTTGAAAATATAACAAAGTTTATCTAGATAAAGTTGTGGCTTTATTTTTATTGAAATAGACAATTGAACATATTTATATTTTAATGAGATCCCAATTTACTTAGTCAACGTGTATGTAATATAATAAAAAATATAACATGGAAATTAACTAGATCCCTAACAAAATGGAGTAATATAAAATACAGTGTGCTAAAAGCCTAAACATACCTTGGGATTTAATTAGTCTTATGTTAAACATCATATAGAAATTAAAGTCCTGACTCCTATTAGTATAATACGGAATTAAATTTATACAATAGTAGTTAGTAAACTAACATATATTTAAACAGCGTGAAGCCCTGATAACGGACAGAATAAGAAATTAACATATATTTAAAAATCGTAAAGCCCTAATAGTGGACGGGAGGAAGTCTGCGGCAATAACATTGCCTGCACTCTGTAGGCTTAGCATAAAGTTTAAACACTTCACATAAACAGTCGTGGTTGAACAGGGACAAATAGACAGTCAGGGCACAACTGACACAAGGCGAAACCTCAGGAACAGACCTCAGCCGCACTTTCCAGCCTCCAAACGTGCTTTGCAAACCTCACCCGTGATTTTAAACGATTTTGAACGAATTGTTTTATTTGTATTAAATTCGACGAATTTCGAATTTTTAAGCCAAAATTCGGCGAATCCTGTGACTTAGTTTTAAACTACTTCAATGGCCGCTGAGTGAGGATTGAAATGAGGAGCTTTACTGGCTCGGGATGCACAGTGGAGGGCAAATGGAGGGAGCGTTGAATTCAAAAGGAGTCTTCCACTGGTGAGCAAAAGCTTTCAAACACGATTTTTTTGACAATTTTATGTGCCACAGTCACAATTTTTGGGGGGTTTTAAATTAAATCACATTACTTAGAATATTCGAATTTCGTGCCGAATTTTAACGAATTTTTGCCATTTTATCAGAGTTTGCTGAATTTCAAATTTTTAGGTTCAAATTTGGCGAATCCCGTGACTTAGCTTGGAAAATGTTTAGCAACTGAAAAAATTCATTGGTGGCTGTTATTGGAAGTGTACGTTTCTAGCGGATGAAACCTCAGGTTTTTGCAGTACGAAGGTTATGTATTTGCAAGTTCATGCAGAACAACACTTCAGAAGTGCTGCTTGTGTAAATTGGCGGTTTTGCTACCTCGTGAACATGATTTCTCTAAAGTGTTGAAGCTCTTGGGACGATTCTTGAACTGTTAGCTCATCTTTGTTGCGTGCGACTATGTCAACAATACAACAAGTGCCAACCACACATGTAAAAACCAAGCATAAAACTCTTGATTATAAACTAAATAATTTTTCTTAGCCTCATCCAATTTCTCATTGAAATACGTAATGCCTTACCTTCTTGATTCAAAACAACATCCACTATTGTTCCACTATCATCATAATCAACTTGGAATGCCTTCTTGAAGTTTGACAATGCTAGAACCGGCTGTTTAGTCACCTTCATCTGCAATAGTTGAAAGCTGTATCTACCCTACTGCAACTGTCCATTGTTACCTCTCATTGTCTCTGTGATCCTGTAAAAACTTGCTAACCTACAAAAGCTTCTTGCTTCCAACATGCTCTTTGATTATGGCCACTCAACAAGGACTCTTTCTTTTTCACGGTCCATCCTTAATCCATCACATGAAATCACAAACCCCAAGTACACCAATTTGTACTTCATAAAACTGCAGTTCTTTAAATTGACCATCAACTTCTCTTCATTTAATCTTTGCAATACTAGCCTCAAATGCAACAAGTTTTCCTCTTTTGTTATATTAAAAATCAAGATATCATCCACATAAATAATAACAAACTTATTAAGAGAAGTTTTCAGCACTCTGTTCACGGGCCTCATGAATATGTTTGGTGCATTTGTCAATCCGAATGGCATAACTAGCCCCTCATGCAACCCATCTTTTGTCTCAAATGTGGTTTTCCATCCATCACCTTCTCAAACATGGATTTGATGATACCCACTTTTCAAGGCAATCTTTGTGAAGTACCTTGTTCCACTTAAGCTATCCATCAAGTCGTTCATTCATGGGAATGGAAACCTATATTTGATTGTAATCTTGTTGTTGGTTCATGAATCCGTGCACATGTGCCACTGTTGTATTTCTCTTCACCTCCTCATTCTCTGTAGATGTCAACCTATACGCTACCTCATTTAGTAAGCTAGATTTGGGTATTAAATCGATGTGACGACTAATGCCCCCGTATGTTGGCAATCCATTAGGCAAGTCTTTGGAGATAATTTCAGCACATTCTCCAAACAAAATCCTCACTTCACGTGGAATTTCATGAACGTTATCCACTGTCCCAACTTCTGTGGGTTTGGAAACGAAAACAAAACACGCCTTCTCCTTCTTCACCATTAGAAATTGTTATAAGGAAATCAATGACACTTTAGCACTACTGTCCACTTCTCCTTTATCCTTCAATGTGTTCAATGCATACTTCCTACCATCCTTCATACAAGTATATGTATTTGCCCTACCATCATTTATAGCCTTCCTATGAAATTTCCAAGGTCTTCCCAGCAGTACATGACAAACATCTGTGTGCATAATGATACACACAACTCCATCTCTACATTAATTAATCTGAAAATTCACTAAACATTACCCACGGGACAAGATTTAATATCGTCTTTACAATGAAGATACCCTGTATGGGTTTGAATGTGCGATCATCAAACCAAACTTTTCTATCATTAGATGCCAAACTTAGCTTTGAATTTGCATATGGTTCTTAAAAGATTGGAATGGTTCATTCTCCTCATTGGCTGGTTTTATCAACACACTCTTTATCATGAGAGCTTCTCCATGCTCTGGTTCCTCTATGTAATTGGGTGATCCAACACTTTCATTTATTCTATTTTTTTTTTTTGGTGTGTTTGTGGGCATTCGAAATCTCTACACCCAATATCTTCACACTTGTGGCATGTACTTATGAATCCTCTTATCTCTTCCTCTATTGGAGGATCCTCTACCTTTTGAAGGATATCATTTTCCTCTCTTTATATGATTAAAATTTTGAGAAGTGCTTGTTTCTTGTTTATGAGCATGTTGTCCTCATCTGGCGTTTACTTGATCTCTTCCTCTAGATAACCTTTCTCTACCTTTAGAGTTTAGTTGTCTCGTAGACAACTTCTCTACAACCTTCAAAGTACGTTGATATGCTTGTTCCAACGAATGCAGTCTTGTCATTTCAAACTCCTCTTGTATGCAAATACGAACACTATTAACATACCTTCAAGATTTTCCCATCATTATCTTCAACTTAATCACCCTGAATTGTGAATCTATAAAACTTCTCTGTGTAATCTTTACACTCATGTCCTTTTGACTCAAGTTTTACAATTTCTGAAACAAACTCATTTGATAATCAGAAGGTAAAAACTTACCCGTTAAACTTTGCAACCATCCTATCCCAAGGCTTGATTTTGTCTTTGTTTCTTCTAATGCTTTCCGTTTGCACATGATCCAACCACAAGGATGTATGGCCGCTCAACTTTGTTCATTTTCCTGGGATCCTACATTTCCTCGTAGTCAAAATATTTCTCCGTTTGTGATTCCATTAATGAGATCCTCAAGGCAAACTTTATGAGTTAGCAGGGGTGTCCAACGTTGGCTTGCCTCCAGGAGCTTATCATTGAACAATTGGTTCATATACCGGATGTTCAAGATGAGTGCAATCTCCTTTACATCCAATCTAGTTTGGATTCCGTTCAACATCTTTACCAAGTTTGCAACCCTTGGTGCTATTCCTTCTCTTCCAAGGGAAACTCCTTTGTGCACCATTTCTTCTCACCACTACAACAAACCCACTAGAGCCTCACAATTTCACACAAGCAAGATACAACATTGCTCTAATACCAAATGATGCAAATCGGGTAAGCAAGGACTAGTTAACAACAACCTTCCCTTACAACCTAGACCTACTCAAATGGATACATACAATACACTATATTCAAATTCTAAATCCAAAATACTCGGTGTTTATTAAATATATGACTTGTTACAAAATGCACTTGTTTTATTGAATTACAAAATATATGAAAATGAAAACATAGTATATGAAAAAATAATTCCAAGATCAACTACTAAAACCAGTACTCCAGAAGACAACCCCCATGTGTTGCTGAAAGGTGGCCCAAAACAATTACAAGATAACACAATGTGCACACAACTTCCAAGAGAGCAGAAGAGAAGCAAATAAAATCCATTGAAGCAGCCCTATAAAATCTCTAAAAGAAGAGATAGATCTAGTGTAGAGTAAAAGGCATGTAGGCTTTTTAAATAGAGTGCAAAGAGAAAAATGAGATACAAACTAACTCCAACCATTGCCTTAGCCAACCTTCCAAGTGTGTGTCTAGTGTCCATGTTTCCCATGAAATGAGTTGAAGTGGGTGCAAAGCGGCAAAAGATTTACATTTGAAATTGTAACTCTGATATTCTTCACACTGAGGAATTTCTCTAATGAGACTAAAAAGGTGAAGTCTACATGCTGCCTCATATTCCATATTCTCCATATTATATGAATTAAGAAATTGTATCATAATAAATAAAACACAGCTGTAAGATTTAATACTTGCACAATCCATAGAATTATTAGAGAGATTATTGACATGACTGTGTGCAGTTTTTGAATCAAATACTGGACAGTCACTCCAAAAAATCTGTCTAATAACACCTATAAGCTATTTAATATACACAAATAAATATTAATCTTCAACTCTCTCCCTTTAGCTTTATTTGGGTGTTTCAAAAATAGAGAATGACATAAATACAAATAAGGGAGGTGACATTACTCAATACTCTTTGATGACAACTTCCTTCAATGAGGAACAAATACAATATTACAATGATTTGAGAAAGAGAAAAAAAAACATTGATGTTATCAATAATCTTGCGAAGTTGGAGGTGAATCCATCGACAATCTCCCATGAATCCTCTTCTGAAAAAGATCATTCCTCTTTGGAACATTGACCAACAAAAGGAAGACAAAATAATCCACTCTAACTTGTAAAACACAAAAGCTTACATCAATCTCGGGTTAAGAAAAAATTAGGCCATAATATATGATCTCCGTACATTTAATATTATATAAGTAGATCTAAGAAAAGTTATAAGGAGCAATGTGGCAACTTCCACAACGAAGTTCTAATTCCCTTTTAGATAGTGCATGATCAAAAAGAAGTTTGTCAAAAAACAAAAAAACTAAATGCATATATTACACCTTTAAAGGATTTAAGAATCACCATGAAGGGTATAAGGCGATAGATCATAATGCAAATATTTTTCTGCACGATTATTACACTACTTTTTATACACCTGGCTATATATTATTGTTTGTCGCATGCTTGTTCTTGTACATACAATCTAACAACTGACACTACTAACACCAGTCAAGTCCGTCACGCCTTGTTAGTCATATCTCTCTATGATGGGCCTGTCATGTTATGTTGTGGCAGGTCGTGTATTAGGTCCCTATGGATCCATTAGGCATTGAGTTATGTTGTGATCATGCTACTCATCCTATCATTGCTATGTTATCTTGTTGAATATTGCTAGAACACTTTCATGACATGTTTCACTATTTTGATGACACACATACATAATTGAGTTTACATTGCTGTAATCTTACAATTTTTAATTTTCTTCACACTTTTTTTCCTTAAAATTAAGCCCTTCAAAATTGAAAGTAGGTTTAAAACAAAGAGGCTCAACAATACTTTTATCATTTTTTAGCAAAACCACATACACTGTAACCCATTGGTTTTATAGTTTTTAAACTAGGGTTAGAAAAATGATTTTGCACAAATAAAAATTCCGAGTTGAAGGAGAAGAAAAATCACGTGGCATATCAAGATTAGAGGCTTCATGCTTGTCTAAAGATGCAATTTTAACATCAAGAGCATCAATTGAAATTTACATTTTTTCTTCATTTCTATATTGTGTTACTTCAATGAATTTAGTCTTTTCTTGATTTTCAAGTTGATATTTGAGAGCAACTATTTCATTATCTTTGGAAACTATTTGTTTCTTAATATTTCTAAAAGCCAAAAGCACTACGAATTTAAAAGCCATACCAAAAACATATGTAGAAAAAGGTTGAACCTCGTGAATAAAATGTCAATTGTAAAAAATGACATTAGAAATTGATTTTGCTTAATTTTTTTCTACTAATGTATGGCAATATAAATTAAATTAACATTATTGAATGATTTATTGAAAACCATTAAAGCAAGTTTGACTTAAAAAAAAGTGCTAATATAAGAAGATTTAGAAAGCATATACACATTTTAAAAATTAAATATTTGACAATGTTTTTCAATTAAAAAAACCCAATTGTCTCACGGAGGGGGAAAACTTCTTTGCAATTTTTTAAAAATGTGTTTATACAAAACCATTGCATGACACCTTAAGCATCAAGATATAGCATACATGCCTATTTTTAACCGATAGGCTATTTTGTGCGAAAAAAGGCCCCTCCCTGTGCCAAAAAACTTGTCTCGCACCATAAATTTACCTCAGCACGTCAGAAAATTGCCTCACCATCCGACAAATCTTCATTTGTGTCTTTATTGAATTTTATGTTCAACTCTCATAGATCCTAGTTCACCTAAATTCCATATGTAATATGTATTATCCACGTTTGTGACTCAATGTTGAATGTACTCAAGTGTGAAGTCAAGCCACGTAGCTAAAAGCTATTGGTCTAATATAGTTTTGAAGTCGGTCTTGTTAGAAAAGTTTGTCGACATGTCTTGTCATCGGTATTTTATAGTTTTTTTAAGTAGTCTTTATTTATGTGTTTTTATAGATTGTGATAATTGTTAAGTTGTGTTATGTTTTTAGGTAATTACTTTACAATAATAAAAATGGTCAGTTAGCTCCATAATTCTAAGTTTGTTATTTTTTAAATATTATTTTTGTCTATAAAAGTAAATAGTGGTTCCTCTTGAATAATTGTGCCAATTGTATAAATATGGATTAGTTAATATGTTTAGCCGATAGGCTATATGGTACGAGAAAAGGCCTCTCCCAGATTGGCCGGAATTGTCTCATGCTTGAATATTTGCACGGATTGAGAAAAGTCGGTCTACAATATGTGAACTTGTCAGTCCGGGTAAATAATTAATAATTTCATAGCTTTTTTTGTAAGTTTTTCATTGATAGGTGACAAATGGTGTCACAAAGATTTAGACATGGTCATAGTTTATTGTGATCCTTGCGCCAAAATGAGTGATGTTGCAATGGAAGTGGCCCTCTGACTAATATAGTGTGTCAATAATGGTGACACCCCAACCTCTGTCTTTAGCTTGGGCAATGCCGTTGGAGGACATGTTTGGTGTTGTGGGCTTGGTGCACCTTGGAATTGCTTCTATGACTCTACAAACCTTACATGCCTAACTACTCATGTCAAACATACCTCTTCAATGCATCTTGAAATCGCCTTGACGACTCTATAAACCATCAGATTTAACTATCAACATAATATTGCACCTCTTTTTGGTGCAAGTGCTAGTTATAAACAACTATGTAAAGAGTGATCTCCAATAAAATCATGTTTGGCTTAAAATACCTTTAAGCGCTAGCAAAAAATTATTCAAAAAATGAAAAATCATGCACAAATAAATGTGTTTTAAAGAAAAAAAATGAAACTGCAAACAATGAATGCATTTGAACATAGATGGAAACAGCTGTAAATGAGTTGAAAAAGAAGAATAAGACTGCCATGGTAAGTGTGCTGGTTAAGTGGGCTAGTTGTGCCTAGTTCCACCTTGTTCAAATCTCATTGGGCTTTTGAGGCCAATTTGTGGCTGTATGTGTAGGATTTGAGGGGAACTAACCCCTCATTTGTGTCCCAGTGGGAATTGAGCTTTTGAGTGTGGCCCAAATCTGTTTCATAGCTTCAGTCAAAAGCGTTTACCTAGCAAAAAAAAGACACTACGAAGAAAAATATTGACCGAAGACAACTAGAATATGCTATTTCTAGTAGCAAAAGAGCAGCTGTTAGATAGAGGAGCAAACAATAGCAACACTTACTGCAGATAGGAAACTACCAAATTGCGACAAGGAAATAACTCCAGAAAAAGAGAGCAAGATACACTGACGCGGTGAAACACGATAAAAGAACCTTAGCTTTTTCGGAGGGGGAGTTTGTTCAAGGGAATCCATAGAGGGAAAGCCACTATGAACACAAAATACATCACAGAGAAGCAGGCTGCAAAAAATGTAATTTATCTTAGAAATATTAAATTTTGACGAACAAGAACATAAGGAACATTTATTTTTATGCAGGGGCTGCATAGAGTAGGAAAATCTGAGCATAAAATTTGGGAAAAAAATAAACCATATACAATAAAGCACTTTCTAAAAAAAATTAATTTTGAATTTTTTGCACTTGGCTCTATAAGGAAATACGTTTTTAACAGATTTTGAGAGATCCCAAAAAAATGCTACAAGTCATTGCTTTTCTTTTAAAGTATTCGTTAATAAAGGTTACAAATTACTCTTTGATCTTGTTGCGAGGAAAATGCAATCACAACCTAATGCTATGGTCGAATAAAAAATGTGAACACAACTTAACACTATGGTTAAATTAAAAAAAGGGGTCAAAGATACAAGAAGGGTTTGGAAGGGTTTTAGCACCTACACACTTAGATACAATGTTTAGTAGATACTGTGAAAGTGTGGAAACCCGAGATTTGTCAAGCAGGAAAACTGGTACACTGGTAAAAAACCCCATGTGTTATTGAAACATGGCCCAAAAAAATTACAAGATAGCACAATGTGCATCCAACTTCTTCCGAGAGAGAATAAGACGAGAAAATAAAATCCATTGAGGTACTAGAAGAAGCCTAAGAAAATATGTCTTTGAAAACCTTTCAAGTGTGTGCCTAATCTCTGTATTTCCTATGAAGTGGGAGGAATTTGGTGCAAAGTGACAAAAGAGTTACATTTAATGAATATCTCTAATGAGACAAAAGAGGTGAAGGCTACATGCCGCCTTATATTATTCAAATTATATGAATTGAAAATTCATATGGCAATAAATAACACACACTTGCAAGATATTTAATATACCCGAATAAAGATTAATCTCCAAAAGTATATATCAAGTCCCTAAGTGGACCTTGACATGGTCCTCCTTTATTTTGAACTTGGACACCACCCCTGCAAGTTCCTAGATGAACTCCACTTTTTCCGCTTCTTGCTCTATTGTTTACTTCTGCCTAATTCTAACTGAAACTCCCTTAACTGAATTCTTGCTCTATTGTTTATTTCTGTCTAATTCTAATTGAAATTCCCTGAACTGAAGGAATTCAAATCTTCACTAACATCTTTCAGGGCTTCTTAACATTCCCAAGCACCTTGAAATGCTGAACGCCTAGCGAAAATTCTTGAATTGTATGTTTAAAGTAGGCAAAACCACTTCTTTGTGTAGTCCAATAGTTGCGAAACTGCTAAGGTGGTTGCAAAACTGCTACAATGGTTATGTAATTATCAGTTCACTTATGGTTTCAAAACTATCACTTGCATAAACTGATGTGTTTGTCACTTGTTTAAAAAGGGTCATTTTGATCCTTTTTAGGTGATGAAACCTCTTGAATATGATTCCTCTGAAGTGTTGAAGTTCTAGGAAGGATTCTTGACTTGTTTGCTTATCTTTGTCTTGCGTGGCGATGCTTCACCCTTGGTGGTAACAGGGGAATCAAACACCTTCCGGATACAACTAATTCACATTTAGATGGGGTAAATTGGCGAGAAGACCTTCCTATTTGGGTATTGCAAATAGAGCTCTCAAATACCCTCAACTTCATTCTAGACAGAGAAGATCTATCTGGTTTCAGTGTTGAACACCTTAGCATTGTCCACAGATCGGGTTATGGAGACTGGCATATTACCAGTTTTTTTTGTGCTAGCATTGGTTCTTCTATCTTGCATGTTAGGATAGGCTATAGATGGAGTACTCAGTCGTAATGGAATATCCATGTCGATAAATGGAAATAGTGGCATTGTGTACCGTGGCACTTAAATTCCTCCTTTTGATTGATCTAACTGCTTGTAATAAGAAAACAATCTAATTTTTCAGCTATCTCATTCAAACTGCTTCTACGATTGTGCCAGATATTTTGTCATTTTTGAAAAACCCACATCCACTTGTAGATGATCCAATGAAAGTGTTAAACATGTGGATGACTTGTGGTTCATTTCGATTCCTCGTTTTGTTTCCTGTGAGGAGTGGATATGATTAAAATCCTCTTAAAATTGCTAAATTCCGTTTCCAGATTTCCAACTATTTTGATAATTCACCAAGATTATGATTTCTGTTTGTCAAATGGAGGAATATAAAAGGAAATGACATTAAATTGTTTGAGATTATAGAACAGAAGAGGGTTATGCTACAATGGGATGGAATGATTTACCTTAATGGAGACCATATTATAGCAATACCTCTAGCATGCTCAGCTTCCTCTGTCCTGGTGCAGAAGATCACCCCACCTTGAAGGAGTTGTTTTGAAAAGCTCATTGTATAAGATATGGGTCTCTTGTAATAAACCAGGTTTGCTTTGGAGAAATGAGCCGAGTTTTAGAGGACGTGATTTTTGCTTGCACTAACATTCCACACTGTTTCTTTCATTTTAAAGATTCAGTTTTGGTCTGTTGTAGGACAGGATCATCCACCGAGAGGGTAGGATTTGAACTTGAGATTAAGGCAGGGTCCGGTATAGTGTTACGTGGGGATGCACACTCCCCATAACCCAAGCCATTACAGACATCCGAGATGTCCTGGGGACTTGAGGATGGGACGAGATGTCCCCCCCACGTTTCGGCAAATGCAAAAATTGAATGGAACATCCCGAGGACATCCCCAAGTTCATGGGATGCACCCGGGATGGCCCGGGTGCTTTATAAATAAAGGACATCGTAGGGAATGCCGTGACGTCCTCGGGACATCTTGACGTCCCCTACGGCCAAACACTTTTTAATTTTAAATTTCTTATTCCATCTTTTTTCTACAATAAAAAAATAGAAGTACTGATTATTGAGCTGCCATTTTGGTTATGTACTTATGAGTAATGAGTTATGATTTAATATTTAATAACAGATGTAGTTGTACTATTCTAATGCTAATTAATGAAGACTTGTTTTTGTCATATTGATATTGTTGATGTATCATTGTATCTCTATCTAGTATAAAGTATCAATGTATCTCGGATTCTCGGTTCTAATTTCTATGTGAACATTCTAATTGCTAGGGAAACTTAAGATTTAGAGGTTCATTTGCAACATGAGCATGGTTGGTAGTAGGAGAGAGGGGAAACGCTTGTCCATGCCTTGTCCCTTCTCCTTCAAGCTCCAACAAGTCCTCCGTAGACTCTTAAGCTAAAGCTTGCCATGGAAGCGTAGTTTTCAATTTTTTTGTGCAAAGATAGTTTCATGTAAGGAGTAAAAGCCTATAATCACCCCATGTTTAGGAGGGTTTCCATTTGGTTTAGATCTATTTTTTATGTATGCGATGTTTGTATCATTGGTCTGTTATTGATTTGCAAGTATAGGTGTGTGCTTGAAAGCATATGGAAGCTTCATGCCCCCCTTCAAGGCCCCAAGGCCATCTCCAAGACATATTGTCCATCAAAACCATATTGCTAATGCATTAACTTTTTAAAAATTTCTTTTACTTTTACTTGTGCTGCTGGAAATAGACTGGAAAGTGCAGGCATATACCTGAGGAATTGCTGTGTTTCTGCCACATTTCAGTGGCATTTCTTACCATCTTTTTGCCCCAGAAATATTCCAAGGCAGAAATGTGGGGGTGAGGGATGTTTTCTGCATCCTAGTAATGTAAATTTGACCAGCCATTGAATTAATCACCTTTTTTGACATTGTTGAGGGGTTTCCCTGTCACCGTCCTGCATTATTTCCAGCAATATTTAAGGTTTTGTGATCCAATGGCAACCCTATTTACTTCGTTGAAAGGATTTGATGAAGGGGGATTACACTGGTCCTACTATGGTTCTAATCTTTCCTAACACTTGACTTCATAATTGTAGTCGTTTCCTTTAAGATTTTGCAGGAGGCTGTGCATTCACTAGGGGCGATATCTTTGCCCGCCACTCCTTGGTTGTTCCTGATTTTGAAAAAGTTGCAGCATACTCTTATTTCATATTCACATGGATCCTATCCATGGCTGTTGAATGAATAGGGAATACTCAAGCTACAGGCACGGGCATGGGCATGGAAATGCGAGCAGTGAAATAGAATGGTCTCATAATCAATGGGTTATTCCCATTCAATACCACCCACTTTCTAGAATTGTCTACAAGGCAATGATTTCCCTGGATTGAGATTGACACAGATGTGTAGCTAAGAACGCCTGGGTGTCAGAGTAAGCTCGTTCACTGCAGTGAAGTTTCCTTTGTAGTGACTACTCATTTTTAGAGAATAATCATCCAAGAATTCATTCGAGAGTAGAGGCAGATAGGCCCAAACAGGGATGGTACTGGAAAGGACATCATTTGGGTTGAAAGCCTGTGACCTTGTACCCAAGGTTTCAAAAAAAGACCAAAATTATTATAAAATCAGGATCCTCCTTCGGCGATCAAGGCATCTTTTGATCTTGATGCAAAAACGGCTGTGAAATACCCCTTTGGCATCATAGTAGATCAACTGCACACCCATGAGTTGACAGGCAAATGTCCTTTCAAGGGAATCAAATCTTAGGGGATTATTCATCTTGTTGAAGCAGCTGTTTGTGATTCTAGAAGAGAAGTGAGGGTTGATTACAGTTTTTGGAATATTTTGATGGAGAAATTTCAATAGGTTATCCCTTGAAACCGAGTCCTGATCTTCTGTCATATCAGCCATACCCCACTTTCAATGATGGTAAACCTTAAGTCAGTCATTCGTGATTTGGGTGGTTACAAATTGAAAAGGAATGGCTACAACGTGTTGGAGGCTGAAACATCTGTTCATTGACGAGGCTGAAAGTGTGGACATGATATTATATTTATTCTGAAAGAGAAGTGATTTTGCTCGGAAACCAACATAACTCAAGGTTGAAAATGGTGAATTATATGTTTGTGCAAAACTTTTGGCGGTGATCCTATCAGAAATATTTGCCTCTTGTTTATGTTAGATCCTAAGGAATCAGAGTTTCTAGAAAATAGGTGTCCAGTATAGTTTAAACATGGCTGTGGAGCTTGACTTATCCAGTTAGAGGAGAGTTGGCATAAGTGAAAGCTCCAACAAGATCACATAACCTGTTGTTTCCTCAATTGATCTGAAACACTTAATCCAGAACATTGCAGTTTCTATATGTTTTTATGTATATTTTAAATTGATGTGCCTTTTCCCCCAAACGTTAAATGGTTCCTTTCAATTTCTATATGTTTTATTGAACAGAGTGTTCTGTTACAAATTATCAAAAACTCTTTTCATTCATTTCTTTCAAATCCAACAAGTCGGACTGTTGGTGTTCCTTCCTGTAGGGATATATTAGAGCTTACTGAAGCTTTGAAGGCTAAAAACGAAGAAGGAGAAGCCTATATCGCCGAAATTGAGGTCAGTTTTTCATAATGATGTATGTTGGAAACATTATTGAAATATGTACAATGTCTGTCTTATTAGTCCGTTGACTATATGAATTTGGGTGTGTCAGACTATTGGGCAAGCATACGAAGATATGCAAACTCAAAATCAGCGTTTGCTTCAACAGATTACAGAGAGAGATGATTATAACATCAAGGTGAGTACGTAATCTGTATAAGGCTTCCAAATATAGAGGCCGATTCTCAGATGGTTCTCAAATTCAGTAATATATACTCTTGAATATTCCATGTCTCTGATAGAATGGTGGCTGCTGTATTGTTTTTGTTGGTTAGAGATGGATGGGTTACGTAGTAATGTTGATATTTGTGATTTTGTTCTTTATTTCTGCATAAGGTAACCAGAAATAAAATTAAAAGCGCTTATTTGTCTCAATTTGCATGGCATTTAACAAACCAAAAGCCAGGAAAGGGGATTTCATGTGACTTATCTGATCAATAAAACTACTCAAATTTAAGCATGGCTAGATAACTCTAGCAGTAGATGATGGTATTGATTTTAACTTTAAAGTTTATATAAATCTTATTGTTGCAAAATATTCTATGGAAAAACTCTGCTCACACTTTATTCAGGTATTCGGTTTGCTATGCAAACCTGCTAAATAAATAACGCAAAATGAGAATCGATGACCATCTCAACCATTTCATGCAATGGTAGAACACACACATATTCTTGGAACAGGCAAACGTCTTAGCTGTCAGGCCTAACACTCTTTCAAAGTAGCAGGGAAACAATTGATTAGAATAAACCCAAATATAAGATAGCCATTTCTAAGCCTAGGATGAAATTATATTTCGATGATATTCTTTCAAAACAAGTATTAAACAGGACTTAATTATGTTGCTTTCTATAGTTGATAGAATCCTAGCACCTTGAACACAATGTTCTCTGAACAGGGGGCTTTGTTACTGGAGTGTCTGGAATTTTGTAGGGAACCTTGAGGGGGCATTGGATATGTAAAAAAATTATTTGAATTTAATGACTAAACAGAGAACATATAAATAAGATAGAAGAAACATTATATATTATCATACTATTAAAAATAGAAAGATATAAATACAAGGAACACTACTTTTTCAATCTCGTCATTTAACAATAATTGATAAATCAAAACTAAACAAAATTTAAAATACAACAGAACAAACACCTCATCAGATTTGAAAATTGATATTCACAAACTGATATTTGAAAGTAGATTCAAATTGAAATGACAAATCTGAAGACAGATCACATATAAATCATGTAAGTCCTATAAAATCAGAAATCATAAAAGAGAATTAAAATGTCAGACATCAAAGTGGGAGTAAGTTCAACAGATGTTTGGAAAAAAGGTACAAGTCAAAACTTATATTCTCAACCTTTGTTTCAACTTTGAAAGGAGTGTGTTCGGATGATTTTACCTTCGCTTTACCTTTGTCTTTTGGAGGCTGCTCATGCTCATCTGTGAGCTCTTCTTCTATCCTATGCTGAACATTTTGCCAAGAGCACAGACCACTATGTTGAAAGATCCCCAAATGGATCTTGCTTGTTCCTCAATGCAATTTAGATCAATTAAGACACTAAAAGCAGATTTAAGACTTTTTATAGCATTCACACTAATACAGATCTGAATTTATGAGAGAAGTGCGGCTAGGATTTTGAATAGAAACTAGCCTAAAGCTGAACCCAAACTGCGTTGAAGACTGTGCAGCAAACAATACAGCAGTTTCAACTGTATTCTAGCAAAAGCGACTAGTCTAGATGATGAAAGTCCACACAAAACTACTACCAGCATTATCCATTATTGCCATAACAAGCTGAGCACTGAACAGTTCATGACAAAGCAAAATCTGATGTTTTTTTGGACATAAAACAGGCTGGAATCTTACACAGAAATCTGCAGATTTGAATGACTGTGAACAGCACTTTAAAACATTCCAAAATCACGGGAAATAGATTATTTAAATCCACGGAGTTCAGAGTAATGAATGACAGTGCTGTTCAGATCTAAAACATCACCTGTACAGTACAGATCAGCCCTTACACGGGTCGCTCCATATGTGGAAAGTACAATGACAGCTGCTGTCAATAAATTCTTCAACCCTTGATTGCAAAAACTCCTCAACTGCTCCTAATCTCCAAGAGGGTTTTCGTTCTCTAGAGGCAATATACTAAGGGTTTCCGTCCTTAGAATATTTTAATACAAAGCACTTGGCTTAAGATCAGATTCAAAAATGATAAATGATTACAATGAATGCTCTACCCAAGCCGCCCCTCCTCCTTTTTATAGGAAATATATTACAAAATGACCTTTTCATCATCCAATGAGAAAAGAGTGCCAAAATACCTTAAAAGTATACCCAAACCTAGGCACACTTTTCTAGGGATGACTCCTAATGTTTATCTTGGCCTCTCATGCCAAGTCGCACTTTCCTAGGGAAGAGTGATAACTTTTATCCTTTCTAAACTTACTTTCCTTCCTTTGTCCAAGTCGCATTTTTTTGCCTAGGGATGACAAACATAGCATGGGTCTCTTTCTACTCTCCCTAGAAAGGATACAACATAATATTAGACCCAATGCTCCTATTTAGAGATTACCAATTTATTATTAAGTCAAATAAATTAATACAAGTGCTTTATTAATATTTTTTGCACTTTGTAATAACTCATTGTGACTCAAGTCACCCTTATATTTTTCATTTGGCCGTCGGTTTGACGAAATGGGCCAAAGGTCTTCGATTGGGAAAAGGGGACATTACATATGTCCATGAATTCTTAGTTTCTAGCTGTGAGCTCTTGTTTTTTTGACATTGTTTTCCATTTCTCCAAGCATAGACCATGTGTTCGGATGATTTTACCTTCGCTTTACCTTTGTCTTTTGGAGGGTGCTCATGCTCATCTATGAGCTCTTCTTCTCTCCTATGCCGAACTTTTTGGCGAGAGCACAAACCACTATGTCCATGAATTCTTAGTCTCTAGCTGTGAGCTCTTGTTGTTTTGACGTTGTTTGCCATACCTTTCACCCTCTGGTTCCAACTTTTAGTAGATATCTCACGATCGCAAGGTAGCAACTCTTTCTCTTTTGATCTCAGCTTCATACAAATAAGTAATAACATTTCCATAATACCCAAAAGTTCAGCGTTGATATCAAAATGATCTTTAAACTCCTAGCTCTATGACCAAATAGAATCCACAAAATCACAATCTCCTGCTGTGATTTGATTCTTACTTCAAAATAACAGTTCAGAAAGCTTTAGTGAAACTTAGAATTAGTGCAATTTGCTGAAACTTAGGATTAGTGTAATTTGCTGTTAAATTTCAACAGTATTGAAATATGAATGTAAACAACATGAACAACAAAGATGAAGCATGAAACCACAAAGGCACGAGATTTTTCATTTTTGGTTTGTTAAACCTGAAAATGGGGAAAAGCGAGTTGCACGTAGCAATAGCTCAACTTCCCTTCTTATGGCCAAAGACAGATATTACAAAGAGTAATAGAACAAATACAACAGTGTCCCACAGTCTTGCTCACTCAGATTCTCTCGTTGTTCCTTCACTATAATCCTTCTTTTACAACCAAATGAACACGAGTTTTAATCACTGATGCCTTCTCTTAACTTGTGCCCCCTATTTATCATGTATAGAGATGCACTTTCGTGCACTAAAGAATCCAAAAGGCTTGGAAATTCACGAGAACATTTGTTTGCCATTGCCCGACCTATATGGTTAGAATGGGTGGACTGCTGTTTGTTGTTGACAGGCATTTCATAACCTTCGCTCTGCAGATACCAGCAGTTACATAAGCATCCCAGTCGTTATGCAACCGTCATTCTTGCTGCTCTGCATAAAGCAGCGGTTTCACCATGTTACAAGAAATACTCCCTTTGGGGCCCTTCAGCTGACTGAGACCAGGTTTACTCTGTTTGGATGATGTAGTGTACTTACTGGTTGTCTTGATCCCTATAAAGATAACCATTAACATTCAATGCATTATTGCATATTTCTTGGAACTTCATTATTCTTTCAATGAATTATTATTAAAAGAGTAACTATAGGGGGATTTGGAAGGTCAAGGGTGGTCTTTCCTATTTTTAAATATAAAACTTCAAGAGAAGTAGAAAGGTGGGAGTTTCAAAGATTGTTCTCTTTGTATGCTTGTTTTCTAGAAGATATTTGATATAGTGTACTTACTGGTTTTCTTGATCCCTATGAAGATAACCATTGACATTCAATGCATTATTGCATATTTATTAGAACTTAGTTATTCTTTCAATGAATTATTATTAAAAGAGTAACTATAGGGACATGGAAGGTCAAGGGTCTTTACTAATTTTAAATGTAGAACTTTTGAGAGAAGTAGAAAGGTGGGAGTTCCAAGGATTTTACTCTTTGTATACTTGTTTTCCAGAAGATACTGTGAATACAACCAAACAAATTTATTAGCTGAAACTCTGCTCTCTAAATAATTTCAATCCATCTTTCAGTTGCATGAATGAATGATTTATTGATGTAAGATATTGTGAATTCGTGTGGATAGGAGTTTATTAAGATTTAATCATTTATGCATATCTACTATGCTGGAAGTTCGAGATTTAACTGTAACTCAATTACATTACCACACCTAGTTGCGTTTCATCTTCTAGAATTAAATCAGCACTCTTATATCATTGACATTCCTTGTACGAAATTCAAATTTATATCATTTTTGTACAGCAATCACCTAAGATATAACTTTCTGAGGAATTTGCTTCCAAGCATTTTAGAAGTTAAGTTTTCGTTTCATTGAAAATTTATTTTGTTGCAAATTTTTAGCCGATAGGCTATATTATAAGGGAATTGAGCCCTCCTAAAAAAGGCCGGAAATGGGCCTTGTGCTGGCAAAAAATGTCTGCATGCTGGCAAAAACTGTCCTGTGAATGCCGGCAAAAACTGTTTATCAATGTCACTGCGGTCCTTTGTAAGAGGTAATTGATTGTAAGTTGACTGTCTCATGCTTAGAGGAAAGAAATGTCAGGTACAGCTGCTACATTGAGTCCATGTAAGATGGCCCAACATGCTAATACGAGAACATGTAAGAGGTTCCAACATTCTGCCACTATCACTGTACAACCATGTTGACTGCAAATACCAAAATATATGTTACTCCCACAATTCCTTATTATATCACTGCCCTTCCATTCCAAGATTTGATCTGCTTGAGCCATTAAAGTTAAAATTATAAGATTTGATCTGCTTGCGCTATCAAAGTTTAATAAAATAGAGATGATATAAAACTCTGCCAATGTGATTCGACCCTGAAGATGGCACATTTATGATCGTACGACATTTGCCACAATTTTGAAGTAAAGTTATCTCAGCAGGATTATAACTGAATCCACCAATTAATTTGCTTGAAATAATGACATTTTATTGAACTATGCACTGATTATATATAAGCTTGTAGCTTAGTCTTTAAGTTTTTATCTAGGTCATATACACGTTTTCGAAGTTTATTTATTTATTTAGGCATATCTTATGTTATTTAAAAACATTAGGTGTAGTGTCAATTTCATATGTCATTCTTTGAATTATATCATATCTATGCTAGTATCTCTTTCTTATTGCATTTTTTAAATTCTATTAAACATGGTTATTATTATTATATTTTATAATATATATCCATTAATCGCAATTAGTTAATATTAGATTGACCTTGATTTCTGCTGGTAAATGTGAATGCCATTTTGACCTCTTGGCCCATGTTTTTAACAGATTATAATCCTTATGCCAATGGGGGTGAGGCCGGTTGGAGGTGACCCTCTCACTAACATAATGGTTGCTTATTTGCCGGATACGTATGTTGACTTGCTACCTAGGTTGGATATACCTCTTCAGTGCATCTTAGAATTGCTTTGACGACTTTGCAAACCTTACGTGCCTTACTACCCAGGTCAGACATATACATCTTCAGTGCATCTTGCAATTATTTCGAATGATCCCTACACCAATAAGGGTGTCACTACAGAGGAGGTGGCCCTGTCCCTAATACAGTATGCTAATAACAATGACACCCCAACCTCCATCTTTAGTTTGAGCAATGCCGCCGCTGCTTCTAGACATGCTCTATGCTACGGGCTTGGTGCACCTTGGAATTGCTTCTACGACTCTAATGGTCGGTTGGCCTGGTCCACAGTAATGTATTGCATTCCTTATGCCACTTAGGGCGAAACTGCACTGGAGGTGGTCCTCTCACTAACACAATGGGTGCTTATTCCTTTGTAGTGCATCTTGGAATGGTTTCGACGACTCCGCAAACCTTACACGCCTCACTACCCACATCAGACATACCTCTTCAATGCATCTTCAAATCACTCCAACAATTCTACAACCCCTCATATATTAACTATCGGCATAACATTGCACCTTCTTTTGGTGCAAGTGCTAGTATATAGTCTTTACAAAAAAGTGTAGTACCTTTAAACTAGAGGATTAAAATCCATGTCAACAAATACCAGGACATATTTTCAGATACAAATGCAGTTCTACTGTTGTATATCGTCCAGAATGTTCTACTGTTGTATATCGTCCAGATTGTGCAGTACTTCTACTTTAGGACAATGCATGTTATTTTTCATTTGGAGACAAAAGTGTCTGTTTCAATCCTTTTTTTTTGGTCCAAATACCTATATGTGTTTATAGATGCTAAGAGGTTTAATGTCATGCATTCCAGCTGGTATCAGAGAGTGTCAAGGCAAAGCAGGTTCAAAATTCTCTTCTTTTGGAGAAGACAGAAATGGAGAAACAATTGCACCAGACCAATGCATCAGCTGAAATGTATAAGTCGAAGATTGTGCGCCTGGAAGAACAGGTACAGATCAGTTTACGTAACCATCTTATGTGAAAAGCCATATGCTATTGTTGTCTTATATAATTGTTTTCTCTTTGCTATTTTTTCTACAGGCCAGGACTTACTTGGATCAGTTAGGAAAGATGAGTGAAGAAGGCCGGCAGTATGCACTTACACTAGAAAGCACAAAACGGAACTTAGTGGATGTAGAGAAAGAGTCACAATCTCTTAAGTCTTGTCTTGAATCTCTACGAAAAGAAGCTGAACAGTGCAGGCATAAAATTAGTGAGATACAAGAGGAATTGATTAAGGAGAGGCGAGTTGAAATTATTTTTTGGAGACCTTTTAAACATTATTGTTACGTGCTTTATGGTTTTACAATCTCTAACATGCAAATTGTATGGCATGCATCAGGTTTGGGAAGAAGAGAGCTGAAGAAGAATTGTTAGCTTTGAACACGAAAGTTGCACGCCTTAGTGCCCTTAACGAAGGTGGAACACTTGAAAAGCTTCAAGAAGAAATAAAAGAGTACAAAGCAATTTTAAAATGTGGTGTTTGCCATGACAGACCCAAAGAGGTAAAACAGACTGAAACTGAGATTTTTCTTCAATTTTTGTGTTTGTAATTGACCTACTGTGTTAGCTCATTGAATTAACAAAAGGAAAGTCAACTTTGTTTTTATTTTGTTTCATTTTATTGGATACAAAGTCAATTGACAAATTGTTATTTTGTGCATTTTTTGGTAGGTTGTTATTACCAAATGTTTCCACTTGTTTTGTGCTGCTTGTATTCACCGGAACTTGGAGATCCGTCACCGCAAATGCCCTTGCTGTGGAGTAGGGTTTGGACAGAATGATGTGAAGCCGGTATACATATGATAAGCATGGTTCAAATAATTTGTATTTCTAACTAAATGGGAGAACAATGTAGAGTAGAGGTTTAAGACCAAAGGTGGGGGATCTACTACCAGAGTTTGCTGGCGAAGACGTACGCAAACATATCACTGGGTAGACCATCTCCCTTTGAAAAATGTTGTAAAATTCTAACTGGAGACATTGATTCCTTGGTTAAGTGTAGCCTTTCCCCATTTTTGGAGGGTTCTGTTTCTGATAGATATTTTTTCAGACATGCTGGGAGAACTGGTGTATATACCGTCCATTCTCCCAAGTAATATCATTGGTCTTGTAGATGTAGTTTTTTTCAGGTTTCAGTTCTAGATTTGCTGGGGTGGATGGCTTGCTGTGTATATTTGTCTGTAGCTGACTGCATATTTATCAAATCATTTGATCAGATCTGGAAGACATTGATCATGCCATGCTTATATAAGAATGGTACCTAACAAAAAAGCATCATCATGTCTTTTGGATGATCAAACTGAAACTTTTCTTTGGCTTTTTATGTTTAGCAAAATGGTCCTATACTTTACCATATGGATGGTGAAGCAAATCTAGAATTTGACATGTTGTGGAAATGGCAATGTTACCCAGGGATGCATTCACTCTTCGATGTCTTGAAATCTTATTTGCATTTCAGATATTGGTGCTGATTGTCATCAACCTACCATCGCATACCATTATTGTAGAAGCATGAGAAACAATTTGTTCATAATTTATTTTCATGGCTATTGTCTTGCTTTACCATTCCTCATTGTTTTACGTTGCAAATAGTGCCAAATTCTGTTAAAGCTTTTTTGGAGTGGACATACATGTGACCTAGTCTTTTCTAATACAGGTGTAAGCGATCTAGTTTTTACTTATACAGATGTGCTAGCTGATTTGGTTTCAACTGAATATGGGATTTTATTTTGCATAGTTTGAAGTGTTCATTGGGAAATTGAGCTCGACTTTATTTACCAATGAAACACATTCCAAGACATCAATGTGAATGAGATGTGCACATTTCTCTCCTGGAGAGTACGAGGAACTAACACATTTTGAATAATTAAGCTACCCCATGAGTTTTGCCAGGATTGTGAGTTGTCAGTGTTCACCCCAAACTAGATTCATGTAGACATGAACAGTAAATCAATCATTGGGAAATTGAGCGCGACTTTATTTACCAATGAAACACATTCCAAGACATCAATGTGAATGAGATGTGCACATTTCTCTCCTGGAGAGTACGAGGAACTAACACATTTTGAATAATTAAGCTACCCCATGAGTTTTGCCAGGATTGTGAGTTGTCAGTGTTCACCCCAAACTAGATTCATGTAGACATGAACAGTAAAATCAATCAATGAAGGTGATACATTTAAGATGTTACAGAAAACTGTGATGCATGTCAAAACAGGAGGATTACATGCATCTAGGAATGACATATTGTGTACTGCATTTGTGTAATAAGGACATGCATATTATCTTGTTTGAAGAATCATGCTGATTTTAATCATGGCTGGGCATGAAATATATGGGAATTTCTTATGTATCGGAATGAATTAAGTTCTGAAATTGAGTTGCATGCTGCAGATAATTGTCCATCTGAAGGTGACATGTACCTGGACAGTCGGGCATGTCTAGATCATACCTGCAAAATCTAAATGTAAGTTTTGGGTGCACTGTGCTTGACTAGGTTTCCTCTAAGAAAGATCTCTAGGCAAATTGTGATTTGCCTGTATACTTGGGCTTATTAATGAAGGAACAAATCGTAGGCAACTACAAAACCATTCTTTTACGAGGGAGTATCGACAATATGCTTGAAAAAGCATTGGTTAATCTTTTAGTCATATTGTTGTAAGTCATTATGAATTGCTCATCCTTTTTTGCCTATATTCTGGATAAATTGCAAACCCCTTACTTTATGGGTCCTCCACCAAAAATATCTTGTGTACGTTAGAAAAGCAAAGGTCAAGATGCGTCCATTATATTTATTACTTCCCAAAAGATATCGTTGATCTATATAATTAGTCCTGCTTAGATATTTATACATCTTCACTAGTCATATAATTTTGTTGGTCTGGTCCAATGTATGACACTATTTGTAGACATGTAAAGGTTCTAGGTGAACTACAATAGCTTGTGCCTTATTTGAGGTTTAATACTCTGATGGCCCAGATGTGTCCAATGCATTTATTCTTTCATAAAAGATATCATTGATTTATATAATTAGTCTGCTTAGATGTTTATATGTTGTTATATAATTGTGTTGGTTTGGTCTAACATATGACATTATTTGGAGTTATGCAAAGGCATGTGGTAAACTACAATAAAAGCTTGTGCCTTGTTTAAGTTTAATACTCTGAATTCTGGCTGAGGTGATCCATAATACGGAACCATATGGGTGCATTAAACACAAACATGTTAAGTGTCTGTGTGGGTGCGCATATTTTCAAGGTGTACCTAGCATAAGTTTTAAAATATAATATTCATGAATTATGGGGGACGTGTTGACCTTTTCCAAGAAACATGGATTCCTATTCATGATTTGAGATATATATATATTTTAAATATATATTTACTTTCAAGCAGTGGTAGTTTAATTTGGGAGAAGCCAATGATCCCTTTTTGCAGGAAGTCTGTATGCTGACTTAATTCACATAAAAGAGTGGAAATATGCAGAACTGCTTAAAGAACGCAACGTGGTACCAATTCCTAACTGAGATGCACGGAAAGAAACTGTTATTTTTGGAGATCAGCTTATGCAGCATTCTGCTTTATTAAGATCACACAAACTTTATAAATATGCACACATCATTTGTTAAAAGAAAACACCAAACACTGATTCACAGTAAAATCACAAGGGAAGTAAAACTGTGTTTTGTGGGAGTCAACATGGTAACAGGCAAATGCTGCTGAAGGACATAATTGTATGAACATGCCTTACATTGAATCTGAGAGTTAAAAGTTGCCTTCCATGAGTGGTGGAATGAGGATGTGTTCCAAATAACTAGTGGGAGAATTTGTGGAAAGGACTGGCTTTTTAATGTAAAACAATAGCAGTCGAATGTGCCTTATATTATTGGAGGAACATAATCGAAATGCCCACTTTGTGCATGCACATGATAGAAGAAATCATTGCAGTCTTATTAATGCCAAAAGAAAATCTGTAAAAGACGTGAAACGATAGGTATAAATTAATGACACTTGGAAATCAGATTGAATGGCTGCGGAGGTATCTCACCAAAAGCGCAGTAAATGTTTTTTAGTTGCTTGGCTTCTTTTCTCAGAAACTCATTTATGAGATTTGAAAAAGAACACTATATTTCCTGAAATAAAAAGAAATAGGAAACATGAAAATGGTTAATTCAGCGTATTATTTAAGGTCAAGCGATGAACATCAAAATGGCTACACGTATGGGAAAGAAATTTGTATGGGTTACGATGAAAATTGTCCTTGTTTTTTAAGGGGTTTTTTATCAACTACGCCAGGATGGAATCTCAGCAGGTTCGAGGAAAACCTGGTTTGAAACAGAACACTATATTTCCTGAAATAAAAAGAAATAGGAACATGAAAATAGTTTATTCAGCGCATTATTTAAGGTCGAGCAATGAACATCAAAATGGCTACACCCATGGGAAAGAAATTTGTGTGGGTTATCATGGAAATTGTCCTTGTATTTGAAGGGGCTTTTCTCAACTAAGTCAGAATTGAATCTCAGCAGATTTGAGGAGAACCATGGAAGCTCCAATCACAAAATATGTTAATTGTCTGGATCAATTTAAAGGAAAAAAAACCATTCCTGCCTATGAATGGGTTTTTCCCTTCAATTGATCTAGGCATTAACATACTTTGTAATTGGAGCCCACACTTTCATTTATTCATCAAGAGAGAGGTGATTAATTTTTTTGGCTAATAATTTTTTGATTGAATCAGGGTAGGTGCACATGTATCTTAGGCATAGCTGCAAAGGATTGGGGTTTCTATTCTGCCAAATTTGCCTTAATTTTTCCAAGGATCTAATATAACACACTATCTTAAGAAAAACAGGAATGCAAACATTAACAATCCACCATAAACCATTTGAAATGTACCAGGTGCAGAGCAAAAGTGTTGTTTACATAATTTCGCAGAAAGTCAGTAAATTCAATAACTTCAAAAACAATTTCAGAAAATTACTTGTGTAATCAGTGCGTATTTCATAGACAATCTGTTCTACGGAGTTGTCTCTATAATTTTTCAGGTAATGATGATAAAAATCCCAATTAACATACCTGTCGATCATAAAGGACTATAGTGACAGGGTGGCAGCAGTGTATTGGACTTGGTTTAGATGATGAGCGCACTCATCGTCTCTAAAACTGAGCTGAGAAGGGCCCACATGAGATGCGATCCAACGGTTCACCGAAAACAAATGCTGCGCACATGCAACACGGGGCCCACAGGACGTTATCTCCACGTAGTTACAGAACCATCCATGATGTGGGTCCATGCCGTCCGAGACAAGCTCCATGCTACATATGGGCCTGCTGAAAATGTCGAGGTTTCCCTTCTCGAAGTAGACGTAGTTAGCGCCCATGAGACCACCCCATGCGACCAGGTCCCTCATCAATATCTTTTCTCGAAGGATTGCCCAGGGCAAGGCTTATGGTGGAGTCAGTTCCTGCGTTGAAAAAATCTTCCGTTCGCACGTACACCGTGTAAACGCAGGTTGCTCCCTGCAATAAACCCAAAAAGAATAAAAACAAACACCGAAAGTAAAAAATCTTTCTATTAAAATAGTGTGATTAGCCCCGAGTAAAAATATAATAATACTTGCGTTAGAAGAGGGGCCATGCACTGAGATGGCGTAAAAAGAAACGAGCAGCAATGCCATTGCCATTGTGGTGGTGCTTGGCATGATGCGGAGATGGCGTGGATTTTATAAATGTAATGGAGGCTTATTTTAGGCATAATAATGAGTGTAAAATTTGCATCATGTTTAAAAAAGCAATTAGTTGGGCTCGGGTTTGTTTCATTGTACCCTCTAGTTTAAGTAATGCCAGCGGTTCCCCTATTTAAGCGGGTGAATATGGGAAAGATGGGGAGGAAGCATATTATGTTGTAAAGAGCCATAAGTATATTGTTCATTTCAAATTCTGGATAATTCGGTTTATAACCAATTGTAAGGCCTCACCAATTTTGTATTTTGGTGTAAATTTATGTTTATAATTAAATTGATTCATATTCCAAAGAGTAACATGTTTCATCTCCATTGGAAAACTGGTTTTATATCGATTACATTGTATAACAATCAATGTTAAATAGATACAACTCTATAATTCAATGGTGATTGTATAAAACACTATATTGTATATTTGGAATATAGGAAAATGTAAATAATTTAAATACATGATAAAATGGATTTTGAGATCGATATTATTTTTGTAACAATTGCGGGCATATATATTAGATAGAGACAATGTAATGTAGGTTTGAAAAATGTGGCGAAACAAACATAGGAAAATATATTCAAAACAAAGCAACTATGCCAAATGTTTATACACTTGAGATTTAAAAATGCCACTTGCTTTTTCTTGAAAGTCATTGCAAATTGCTAAGAAATTGCTCTCCTTCTATGGATTGCTAATATAACCACAACACCTTGTAAAATCATAAAAATCAATGAGTTATGGCAATTTGTGTCACCCCTTCATTATTATCAAACCCCAAGGATTTTAAATAGTGGAAAATAACACACCAAGTATAATGCAATTTAGCGGACAATTCAATGTAGTGTATTAATACATCAAAAAATGGGTACCTGGTGGTTAAGAGTTGGCCTAGGTAAAGATTCAATGAAATTGACATGATGTGATCACAAATATATAGATGTGGCATCATTGTGAAGTTGATATCCCCACTTCTTTTAGTGACTTTCGGAAGGAAGATTGTTGAAGGGGGGAGGATGTGCGGCTATCTTTTGGCATCAAACCTTCTCATATGTAAATCACTATTTTATACTCATTAGATACATTATTACGTTGCGAGGTGTTTTTTAATAACGACCATGCAATGGTGGTAGGTTGTAATGTTTATGAATGTGTTCACTTTTAATTTCAACATTAAATTTGACCATCACTAAGAAAGCTTTTCTTTCTCTTAGAAAAATTGATTGAAAAATCATAATTTTTTATCCATGGTAAGGATTTGGAGCCTAATTTTTCTCCAAAATATTTTTTTGAGCCTAATAAGTGTAGATAGATTGACAAGATTTGTCCCCATTCAATGGGAAATTTGTGAAGAAGGTAATGAAGTTATTAATAATTGTTTTATGCTAAAATTCCAAGATAAAGGCCTCAAGATTAATATCTCTCAACATTTATTAGATATATGTATTTAAAATATTCGAATTAATAACTTATTTAGCATGATGTTATGTTAGTTGTTATTACATATGAATGTTCAAATAATGGTTTTTATGATGGTTATGTTATGTTGGTCATTATTTCACATGTGATGTTTAGTGATACTTACCATGATGTTTATGCTGGTTGTATCACTCTCTCTCTCTCTCACACACACATACACACGCACACAAAGTTTGTGTGTGTGTGAGGGGGAGGGGTAGGTGACGAGTGAAGATGGGGGGATGAGGGGTATCTTAGATATCTCTATTGATTTTAATCTTACAATGTTGACTCACTTCGCCTTAATGTATGTGATTGTGTTCATTTCAATTATTAGCTACTAACTTATTTCTTTTATTTATATTCTTACCTTCTAAACCATCACAAATACCAATTTAACCCCTGAGTATGGTTGGGTTGACCCTCAAAACTAATCCATGAATGCAAATGTACAATTGCATTTAAACACACTCGGGACTCTTGAGTATTTGACAATGTCTTGCATGCTTTCTTCAAGCCACATACCTATACCTTAGAGGTGGTTGCGTTTTTGTTGACTTTTTTCTCTCTTTAGAATTTCAAAGACCTTCACTAATGGCCTTAAGTAAATGTGGCAAGTTGACCCATGTTTCTCGAGTGTAAGCCCATGTGAGTGTAAAAGAAAAGTTGGTGTTTGTAAGAAAAAAAAGATGCGATTGTGAGAAGGTAGGAATCTTGAGGTGAGAATTGTTATGCGTCCATTCTTCATTGGTTGAGGAGGTTAAAAGCTTCCTTTATATGTGTCAAACTTATTGTTTTTTTAAAAGAGAGCTTTGTTCAAGGGAAAAGAAGTTTGTAGGAGCTTAAGGTTAAGTGTTCGAAATATAGCTAACGTAAGCTCTTACATTCTCCTATTTATGTTTTCAAAATAAATATTTTGTGCTATTTGTAAAAATCCCTGTTGTTAGGCATGTTTAGTTAGTTTGTAGGGGTTTTGTTGGGTGTGTTTGAAATGTTAAGAGTTTTTGGGAACTTATTCACAAAGATTTTTTTAGGAAGTTATTCTCAAAGAAATTTTTGGTGAAAAATGGTGTCAACAAATTAAAATCATAATAATAAGAGAAGTGACAGACTTAGGTGAACATTTTTCTCAACCCATCTTTTCTTAATATTTTTAATTTTTAAGCTCTTAAGATTAAAATAATTTTTTTTAAGTTCTTAAGATTAAAATAAGTTCTTTTAATTTTGATAAAATTAAATGATTCTAAGAGTGGAATTTTGTAGAAAGTTGAAAAGTTGCATGTCTCTATATTGTTGGGAGGTCTAAGGAGGTTTTTAATATGGATAAAATGCATGTATACAAAGGGAAAATGAGTTTTTTTTATTTGGTTTTCTATGTTAAAGTTTTGTTTTAGTTGAGATGTTAGCTTGGTGCAACCCCATGCTTTTCCCTCTAGCCTTATGCATACAACACTTACATATCTCTTCCCCTTGGACTTGGGGGTGGATTCACATGATTCTCATGTAATGATGACAATATTATGGGAGGCGAGCAAACTTCCTTTGCCCTATTTTGGAGCATCTCACAGCTTGGTTTGTGTTGTAGGTTCCTCCATGAAGTTTGCAAATTGAGCTTGTGTTTGTGCTTGGTTGTGGATTTACTCATGGAAGCTTATGTTATATTAAGCCTTTGCGAGTGACTTCATGTTGTATCCTAACCTCCAATTGAGTTGTGGTTTTATGTGAGTGGAGGAGGGATCACATCGTGGTGGTTGTGTGTCGTTGAAGTTGTTCGATATTGTATTTGAGCTTTGACACTGTGTGAAGAAAGCTAATGAAAAATGCTATTTCACTTTCACACTAGGAAGTACTCTACTTCTCTTGAAACCTTGTTGATGCATAAGAAAAACTCTTGAAATTTTTATTTGATCCCCTCGAATGGCATTAAAACATCTCCTCACCTCCTCATAATAGTTTAAGCAACTTCTTGGAAATACTTCATCTAGGGAAGTTAAATGAATATAATTCCACCTCCTAAAACGGATTTAATGGAAACAACGCATAGTATTAGAAGGCATTAGAATGGGATTGAATATTTAAAAGTACGACATACATAAAGCATTCACAGCCCAGACGGGTGGCATAGTTGGTTAAGGGATTTGGGCTCGTCCCATATAGGTCTTCAGGTTGATTCTCTCCCCTGGATTTACCCGGCGGAGGGCTTGTTCGAGCCTAGTCTGTCGTCCCAGGGGGAATAGTGGTAGTCGCTTGGTATTGGCTGGGCGCTGGTCACAATAGATTCTAAGCCTAACAAGATGAGAATATTGGATTCTATTAGAGCTCTTTTTCAAATGTAATGTCAATTTAAGAGATTAACACACATGATATCTCCATTGTGCAATTTAGGTTCATTAGGCTTATAATACCATCTATTCAATTGTAGTGTTTTATTTGTACTTTGAATTCTTCAAAATGCGATAGTTGAATGTGTTCCTCATGGTAGTGAAAGCAGTTTAAAAGGTGTTTAGTAAATCTCTGTGTTTAATTTTTTGCTTTTAGTTCGTAGTTTCTTAAATCATTTACAAAGGTAAATAAAACAAACATATTACACATATATTTAGATGTGTAATAAATTATAAAACATGCATTAGAAAATTATACAAATATGGCAAGAAGAGATAGAGCTCACTAAAAGGGTAGATGCCCAAGTCTAGTAGTTCTTTTAGTAGTAGAGTCCATTCAAAGGATTGTGGCATTATCTTCATGTAATGTTTGTTTTGAATTCAATAAAGAATATATACATGTGTGTGGGAAATACTTGTAATGAATCCATTATTCATGAATAAAAGTGTGTTTTGGAAATCCTTTTGGTTGTGTGTGCTTGAGAGTTCTGTTCTTTTAATGATGAGAATTTAGTTTTGGAACTAAGACAACTATTAACTTTATCCCCTATTTATCATATATATCATTTGGTATCAGAGCAAGGTTTTCCTTACTGGGTCGAGTCTTGAGAGGTTCTAAGAGTTTTCTGTTGGTATGAGAAGAGTCATGTGATTGCAGAGAGTCATGAGAGGAAGACATGACACATTAAGGAGATCCCTTTAAGAGAGGAAGACTGCCAAGAGTACCAAAATTTGTAAAAATAATGAGAGGCATCAAAACAAGATTGAGGCTATGGAGACTGCTTGGATAATATTTGTCTTTATTCAATTTAAGGTGAAGATGAAGCACCTAAGGTATGTGCTGAAGATATTGTAGAAGAATCAAAGGATGGGTTCTTGAAGGTGATTGCCAAGAGGGCATATAACCCACAATTGGACAATCCTATCTACTTAAGATGGCTATCTTGAGGAACTCATTGACGGTGTTACTAAATTGGAGAATTATTTTGACTGAGTCAATAACGGACCCCAAGAGAGCTATTGTTTCTTGCACAATGTTTGAAGGTTATATATCCTTGTGGTGGGTTCATGTGCAAATGGAGAGGGGAAAAAGAGGCAAAGTAAGAATATATTTTTCTGGGATAGGAAGGTTGAAAATTTTAAGGGCGATCCTTGTCCTCAAACTACTAATTCAATCTATTCAAGACGCTGCAAAACTCAATATAAATGGAGTTGTGTTTGAAGGAACACATGGAGGAGTTCTATAAACTAATTATTTAGGTTGATCACTTGGAATACGGTGAGGAGAAGGTCTCAATGTATGAAAATGATCTTCATATGTTTATTCGAGATTAAATTGGTATGATAAGATTGAACTTGGTAGAGGAAACTTATACATGTGATTTGAACGCTGAGGAGAAGTTTTCTAGGAAACAACAAAATACATTGAGGAAAAGGAAAGTTACCACAATGTAGAGGACAAGCAAATGGTGGAAGAGGACATTATGTTCGCGAAGGAGAACCTAACACTTCTCAAAATAATAATTTGAATCAAAATAGAAGAGGAAGAGGTTCCTTTGGAAGAAGACGAGGTAGAGGATTCATGGGTACTTGTTATAGATGTGGAGATGTTGGGCATATAGTTTTTGAATACTCACAAGTGTAATTGAACAAAAATAGGAGGAATAATGCAAGTAACCACATTGCACTAGTGGATGAAGAGAGTATAGCTTCTCTCAATCATTTGGAAAAACAAGAACATGGAGAGGTTCTTATGATGAAAAGAGTATTTCTCAAACTAGTGGAGGAGAAAGAAATAGTGCAAACGAATAATCTATTCCAAACCGTATGCAAATTCAATGGTAGGGGTTACAAAGTCATTAAAATGATAAAGGTAGCAAAGACAATTTGGTGTCTAGTGAATAATTGAGGAGTTTGAGATGAAGAAGATTGTGCATCTTATCTACTATACAATTTCTTGGTTGCAAAAGAGACGATGAATCTTGGTATGTGTGTAATTCTTTATTAGTTTTCATATTAGTGTATATACATTTGAAATGCTATGAGATATCATGCATGTGGATGTTTGCTATGTAATGTTGAGAATACCTTGACAATTTGATGGAAAGGTTGTACACGATGGTAGGTTGAATACCTACACTCTTGTGAAGGATGGTAAGAGGTTCATTTTCAACCCATTGAAGAAAAAAATAAGAAGAAATGGACAAGTCCTAAGGTTTTGTTGAGTTCAGGAAAACAATTCTTAAAAGAGGTGAGAAGAAAGTTTTGGTAGCTTTCAACCGAACCCATGGAGGTTGGGACATTAAAGGGAGTGTATGAAATTTCCCCTGAGGTGATAAATTTGTTGTGAGAACATGATGATATTCTCTTGAAGGATGTTCCAAATGGGTTTTAACACCCATGAGAAACATTGGCCATCACATGGATTTGATGCTAGGATTACGCTCACCAAATAAGGCAACATATATGTTGAAACCAATCGAGAATGAAGAGGAGAAGAGACAAGCCCAAGAACTAATGGAAAAGGGTTTGATAAGAGAGAGTTTGAGCATGTGTGTGGTTCCAATAGTACTAGCACCAAAGAAAATTGGAGAATGGTGTATGTGCACGAATTCTTGAGCAACCAACAAAATTACTATCAAGTACATGTTTTTGTTGCCATAAATGGATGACTTGATGGACTAATGGACTGGAGCCAACTACTTCACCAAGATAGTTTTGAAGAGTGGATATCACCAAATCCGAATAAGAGAAGAAGATGAACGTAAAATCACACCAAGAAAAAGGATGGGCATTTAGAGACAAATGCATCTAGTAACTTCATGAGAGTCATGAACAAAGTGTTGAAACCATTTCTTGGTAAGATTTTTGTATTCTATTTGGATGATATTTTCATTTTCAATAGAACCAAATAGAAACACTCATGCATCTAAGGCTTGGTTCGTAAAGAATGACATGAAAGACGAAGTTTATCAAATTGAAAAAATGCAGTCTTTTTTGGAGCTTAGTGGTGGACTTTTTGATATCCCAATAATAGTTAAAGATAGATCCTAAGAAAGTGAGAGCCACGTTGAGTAGCCATCACCTAGGAGTATGTTTGAAGCAAGAAACTTCTATGGGTTGGCAAGTTTATGTAGGAAGCTCATCTGAAAATTTAGTGGTATATGTGTACCTCTCACAAATATAGTGAAGGGTGATAGGGAGGAGTGTATTTGAATACTTACAACAAAAGAAATATTTCAAAGTTTGAATAAAAGAGTGATGGAAAAATTATTTATAGCATTATCGGATTTCAACAATGTTTCGGTTATTGTTATGCTATTGGGAGAACAATTGGGTTAAATTTTGAGTCAAATGGGTAAGTCCATTACTTTAGCAATAAACTAAATGAGGCCAAAAAAAAGTGCATAGTTTATGACCAAGAATTCTATACAATTTTTCTAGTATTAAAGAAATGGAGGCACTACTTTGTTACATAGGGGTAGTGTTCAATTCAGAGATCATCAAGCACTACATTTTATAAAACAACCAAGGTAAGTTGTGAAAAACATGTGAAATGGGTTAATTTTATTTCAACGTTATTTACATTGAAGCATAGGAGTGGTAAATAATATTGTTGATGTATTAAGTGGGGGACACCTTTTGTTCCTTGAGTTGAGAGTAGAGGTGGTTACATTTGACTTTATGAAAGAGTTATGAGAGGATTTAAATTTTGGGGAGGCTTGGGTAGCATGTAAGAGACCAATCAACATGTATAGAACTCCACGGTCATATTATTTCATTCAAGAAGGTTTGAAGCTCAAAAAAGACGTGTTTGTATCCCCATAGTTCAATGAGAAAGAAGGTTTTAAGTTCATATTATTTCATGCAAGAAGGGTTGAAGTTCAAAATGAAGTGTTTGTATATACCCATAGTTCAATGAGAAAGAATTTGGGGAGAGCACAACATAGTGGAAAAGCCTCGTGGATCACTTCAAGATGTGGACAAAACATTAACACACCTAGGTGAGGGCTATTACTAAGAAAGAATGAGTGAATATTGTAGTCTTCAAACATTCTATAGAAAAAGGTAACCCTACAAGCTTATATCAGCCATTCTCTAAGAGAGAGTGATCATGGAAGAACGTGAGCATGTATTTCAACCTTATGTTGCCAAGAACTCAAAAAAGTAAGGATAAATGAGGAGATGTGAGTCTTGGTTCACAAGACTTTCCCCACAAGCCCCCTTAAGCAAAAAGCATAAAGAGGTCTAAAAGAAAACTGTTTTTGTATTCACTTTGTATAGGTAAGGATCAAGGACGGATACAACCCTAAATATACAGATCTTCGCTATCAAACCCACTCCACCTATATTTTAAAAAAACTTGTGACAATCAAAATCTAGAAATACCCTTTTATTCAGATAGATCGAGTGTCTATACAACAGCTAAATTCAGATGGCGGCGGCGGAGGAGGCGGCGGAATAATTACACTGATCTGTGGTAAAGGACAGCTGATAAGGCGGCGCATCGGTGGCGAGCCACTGGTTAACATCAAACAGGCGCTGGTCACATGAAATATGAGGCCCCGTGGAAGTAACCTCAACATAATTACAGAGCCACCCGTGATGCGCGCCGGTGCCGTCGGAGACGAGATCCATGGCGCAAATAGGACCCTCAACGCAAGCCCCTCGCCCGCTGAAAATATCCAGATTACCCCTCTCGAAGTAGTCATAGTTAGCGCCCATGAGACCGCCCCATGCGACCAGGTTGCTTATCACCAGCTTGTCTCCCCTGGCATTGCTCAGGGAGAGGCTGATGTTGGAGTCGGTGCCGGCCTTGAAGAAGCTCCCCGTTCGCACGTACACTGTGACAACGCACGTCTCGCCCTGCAACCAAAATACACAGGCAAAAAACACAAGTTTTTTTCAATTTTTTTGACAGTGGGGAGAAATTTTGGTTGATGTATGAAGAAAAATACATCAGAGAGAGAGCTTACATTATCAGATCCGTGGGCAGAAATGGCAGCAAGCAAGAAGAAGAATGCGAGGAAGAAAGCTATGGCTTTGAATGCCATTTTGTGACGCCCAGACAAGTGTTGTTGGGGCGGATTTTATAAGGGTTGAGTTCCGCCGTGTTAGGGTTCCTGCCATAATCCATTAATGTTCCATGTGGTTTTTAATTTTTAATTTTTTTTAATAATGTGCACCTTGTACTGTACTTGTTAGGATAGGGCCTCTTGATGATGCCGGGGGATTAAATTTAAAAGTCTTCCTCTATTTTAATTTGAAGCGTTGGGTTAAACTTGACCTTGCGAAAGTGATAAACAATAAGGGAGAGGAGCCAATAGTGGAGCATGGACGAGTAATGGTGAGGGTATTTGTGAAGTGAGTAATTAGTACATGTACATTTGTCATTCAACATTTGAAAAAAAAGTAGCTAATAAAATGTGTCATATCAGATCACATCAAAAAATCATCCAATCACATGATGCCACATAAGTGAAAAAAATGCATGACATAATGTCCTACTAATGGTCTACCTTTTTTTCCTTTGTATGAAAAACTACTTGATTTAAATCCATTTAAAAACCACTTTCCATAAAATAAAAATGCTAAAAAATATATATTTAGATTAAGAAAAAAAAAATCTTTTAAAGGGTATTTTTTTTCTTCAAAATTTGATGTATTTAAATGTGTGTTGTACACCCCTCAACTTGGGTGCACAACATTGTCTTCCAATTGAAAAATAAAATATTAATCACTTTTCAATATATATTTAAATATTTTATATAAAATAAATATGAAAAAAATTAACGCGATTTGGGTTCGTCTTCTCAATCTTCCTCTCTCTTTTTAGCACCATGCTGTTTGTGTTGTTATTGGTGATTCTTGTGGTCGATTAATTGAGATGGATAATGAACAACCCAAGTAAGCACTGTTCACATATGTGTGCATTTGTATTGAGGTGGATCTCAACAAAGATCTTCCAGACAAGTTGGAGTTACACCACGATGGCTTCAAGTGGATACAAGTTCTAAACTATGAGAACACGACCTTTCGATGTTGATTTTGCCATGAAACTGGGCACCTTCAGGAGGCTTGCCAACTATCATTCAATCAAAATAAAAAAAGAACAAAGGAATTTCTTCGCGGCCTAAAGGCTGGCAGCGTTTTTCAACGTCGAAAGTCACATAATGTTCTCACCCTGGGAATTCAAAAGCTATGAATGTTAAGGTTCCCCGTTTTGGCGGTTGTGCCAAACAGTCACATGTATCTGAGTCTTATGATTATGTTCCCAATCAGAATAGTCCTCGCCTAGATCCTCCGCAAGATTTGACTTTCTAGCCTACAAATTGGACTGTTATAATGGGATCTAAGGAGAAGAAGGGGGGTTTTGAGCCTCCTGCTACTCACTCAGCGTCGATAGCAGGTGCCTATGTACTCTATGTTTTTCCCCCTTGTTTTATGCCTGTGCCTCGAGTGTCTTGGTAGTTTTGTTGGTTTGGTGTTTTGTTATATTCCTAGGCATGGCCTAATGTGCTCATGGCTTTGGGGCATTCTCTCATACCGCCTGTTTTTTTGTTGGAAGAGTCTTGTATCATGTTCCATTTATTTTAATATAAGATCATTTTCATTAAAAAAATATTAAATATTGAAAAAATCTAAAAATCTTGAAAGGTTCTTAAATCAAATAATCAATATTCAAAAAAGTAATTACATGTTCAACTTGCATCACTCAAAAGAAGAGGTCTATGAGATTTCATTCTTTTCCATTCCTTGTATACCTTATTCCAATCTACTATATCCAACTTTTGAGGTGTAGAAAGAGATAAAAACATTATTGTGTCTAATGTATCCAAGCAAAGTCTAGACCTCTTAATAGTTTAAATGTGATTTAAATTAGAAAATCCTCTTTCACATGTTGATGTACTTATTGGAAGAGTGGAAACTATTTTTCATAGTTACATTAAATTAGGGAATGAATATTTCCACATTTCATCTTCACCACATTAATCTCATGTCTTAAACATTGTCTTCTTCAAATGTGCTTTATGTAGATTCACAACAAAACTTATATTTTACTTCTCATAGATTTTCCATTATTTTTTTCACGGCTAGAAATAAAATGTCCTTTGGCATTCAATGCCAAACTGTCGGTATAACAAATATAAGATTCCAAAAAGAAACAAACTCTTTGTTATTTGTGAATAAGATTTGTTAGAAAATTTAGAGCGATCAAAGAAATTGTAATTTTCTAAAGCTTATTAAGGCTATAATAATAATCACAAGATATTTATTACATACAAACAAATGTAAAACCTATGAATTTTTCAGATGTGAAAAACCTAAATGTGGTTTAATATTACATACTTTAATATATCTCAAATACAAGAGTAATTTAGAGCATGGAGGAGTCCATAAATAATCCAGTAGAGACATAACAATCACCATTATTATCTTAACAATAATCTAAATACAAAAATTCAAAGAAACAACTAATATTTAAGAACCCAATTCCCAAAATAAAATAAGGGCATTGAGAATAAAATCCTCAAATTGATTTAGTGGTTAGAAAAAACTAAAAAACTAATATTGCTATTATGAAAATAGAAACACTCAACTAATTGCTTATTAAGTGGTGATCCATCTTCTCCCTAAATTTTGTGCATGATTTGTGTAAAGTGAAAGCAAATTTATTTTAACATAGAAAATAGAAAGTGGGTATGAGGTATACACTGCTACAATTACGAATTTAGTAATTAATTTATTAAAATGAATCCAATATTTATAAAAATTAATATAACATTTAATATTTGTATGACAAGTGATTTTTTTGTTGGCCCTTCGAATGAAAAATTAACATAAGTGACCAGTATTGACGTGTAATTTTAAAATTTAAATTTCTTTTGAAGTATAAAATTTTAAACGCCCTTCTATGACAAGTTGAAATACATTTGAAGGGCATTGACAACTTCAAATTTGATCCCTGAAGATGACCCCATGTGGGTGGAGGAGTTATTTTTTTTAATTTTTAATTGATTTAGTCAAGGATGGGTGTTCATGCTAAAACATATTTCGGCCTTTTAATGGAGAGGTGTTATGAGGCCTGGAAATTACCGGCGAAAAATTTAGGAAACCTTATAATTTTTTATATAGTTCTTAATAAATAAATATATAATATGTAAAAATATTAAACTTGTGTGTGTGTGTGTGTGTGTGTGTGAGAGAGAGAGAGAGAGAGAGAGAGAGAGAGAGAGAGAGAGAGAGAGAGAGAGAGAGAACAAACCATAAACACACACACACACATATAGAAAATATTGGAATTTACAGTAAGGGGAAAGAGTTAAGCCATCAACAAATTTTTATTTGACATGTGTAATGCAAGAAAATATTAGCTTGTGAATGCAATAAAAACAAACAATTTGTTCTCCTAATCTAATCTTCTCAAAGAAAACCTCCGATAGAACAATGGACTGAAAGGGGGAGAGAAACAAATACATGCACTTACCTACAAGTTGCAAAGTTCCTCCTTTGATGTGTTGGATTTGCTCTTGGATTGATGTTGGTTGCTTCAGATGTTGGTGGAGACACACGAACATCACCTCCCCTTGATTGCCTTTGGGTTACTTGATGAAGATCAATGGATGAGTCATAGATTGGATTAATTCAGTGATTGAAGATAAAAATAGATGATTGATGAAACAAAATGACAGAGGTTTGTTATGGATTCTCCAAGTTCTTTCTCTCATGGAGGATGAAAGTTCAATTTATAGTTGAGGGATGGATGATTCAATGGCTAGGATGAAGCCAAGTTGGATTTGGATCAAGGGTGGAGAATGTATGTGAGGATTGGAGGATTATAGAGTGAAAGACTTTAGAATTTGAATTCAAAATTCATGGAGGGAAAAAGCTTCCATTGAATTAAAAATTCAATAGAAGGAGAAGGTTAGAGAGACTTCTAGAAATAGAAGCCTCTAGATTTAGAGGTGGAGCATGTGATTAAGATTAGAATTAGGTTAGGTTGATAAAGATGATTAGGGGTGAGGTTACATGGAAAGGCTGGGTGTAGAGATGTGTACGGTAGGTGGGTAGATAGATATAGGAATATAAAATTCCTATAAAATGTTAATAAGAGTTATGATAGGATAACATGATATAATAATGAAATAAAAGTTCTTAATGATAGGATGGGATAAATTAATAGGATTAATAATGGAATGATGATAATGATAAAGAGTAAATATGATAAAATGGATTAAATAATAATAATTATTCTTGTGATTAATTATTATATGAATGATGTTGGGATATTTGCGGGTCAAATTAATCGTAATTAATCATATTGACATTTTAGATGTCTACATTTTGCCCCTCTTTGAATGGTTATTGCGTAGCAATGACCATTGAAAGAAAAATAAGAAAAGATGTTAAGATGGTGATATGATGGCTCCTCGAGGGGTTAGGCGGGGAGGAATGAGGCAGGTAACCATGCAAAGAGATGAGAGGCCCAAGTTAGCAGATGAGAGAGGATGAGAGATTGAAAAGATGGAGGATTTATAGGATTAGAAGATTGATTGAAAGAGTTGGATTATAGGATGCCCCTGTCAAGGGGTTGAGATTAAGGATATTGAATTTGAGGATTAGAGAATAAATGAGAGTGCAAGATTAGAGGATTAGAAGATAGGCGAGAGGGTTAGACGAATAAGAGATTAGAAGATTAGGAGAGAGGATTAGAGAAATATGAGAGTAGAAGATTAGGAGGTTAGAAGATTTTGAGAGAGGATTAGAGGAATAGGAGATTAGATGATTAAGAGATATTGGATTTTGGAGTAGAGGATGCCCCAGTTAACAATGTATGACAAGGGTGAAGATTTAGGATTTGGGATTATAGGATTCCCTGGTCAAGGGGTTAGGATTGAAGATTTGGGATTTATATTTGAGGATGCGGGATTTGAGGATGTTAGATTTGAGGTTTGATGAATTTGATAGGAAGATAATAGGACATTGATGAGGAGAGGATTGAGATGATGATTGATGAAGTGATGAGAAATAATGTTTGAGTTTGATTGAGGATTAACAAATTGAGGATGTTTGGATGAGAGAATTAGGATTGGTTTTTGGATCGATTTAGATGATAGGACATTGATGAGGAGAGGATTGAGATGATGATTGATGAAGTGATGAGAAATAATGTTTGAGTTTGATTGATAAGAGGATGTTAGAAGATGCCCCAACCAAGGGGTGAGGATTTTGGATGTTGGATGTGAGATGATAATATTTTGATCTGGATATTGATTGACTGGATAGATAGATAGATGATGACTAGAATTGTGTATGGATGATGATAAGGCTAAATGATGATGATAGAAGGGGGATGCTACCATAATGTGCCTGCTGTTACCATCATTAGCAATTGTGATTGATGTGGCATAGAGAAAAATGCACCAAGGTATGAAGACCATGATGATTGAATTTCCAAATGCCCTTACCGTGATATCATTGGACAGATTAATACAAAAAATATGGTCCTCATACCATTGGACAGTGTAAAAGAAAAAGAAACAAAATGGGCCTTATATCATTGGCCAAAATGTAAATGTAGAAATGTAAGCAAACACACACAAGAAAAAACACACACATCGCATTTTTTTTATTGTTTTGTGAATGTTTGGATTTTTAAATTTTAGATTTTGGATGTTTAGATTATGTGATCTTGGATGTTGAGATTTTGGATTTGGGATGGGGGGAATGTTTGAGGATAAGTAAGATGAAAGGATTTATGATGGGATAGCTCATGGGGAGATATGAAGGGATGTAAGGTGGGAGGTGAATTTTTCCTATAAGTCCCAAAGCATGTTTGGATAGGATGAAAGGGAAGGATTGAGAGAAATTAGATAGGCCAGATAGGATAGGGTGTTAGGAAATAAGGGATAAAATAATTGGAACAATCCCACACAGAATCACAATAGTAGAAATTAATAAGCAGAAAAATATCACAGATCTAAAATAAAGTGTAGAAAATAAAAGAACACAACACAAAGACAATATTTAATGTGGTTCACCTAATTTGGGCTAGGTCCACCAATAATCACTTGCTCAAATTTTTATTACAAGCCATGTATTTCTCTAAACACAATACCCAAATATGTTTGGAGCTATGCTCAATAAACTCTCTTGAATTCAAACTTGAACTCACACACATCTACAATGTTACAAACCCTACCATATGCACAAAAGAATATAAATAGGCAATTGCTTAAGCAATTTTTACAATACCGTGGGTATCAAAACCAAAACCGCCCCATAAACCGATGCGTCAAAATACCACCCATATGAGAAGAGCACGTCTCTCAAGGCATCTGACACATTTTTTTAGGCCAATTTTTTTCCAGGGGTTGTGCCCCCGCACCCTTGCTAGTGGGGGTTGCCGCCCCCGCACCCCCGCTCGAGGCCCGACTCGGCCAAACCCTAAACCTTGGCGAGAAAACTGTGGAGAGTGTACAATACTTTTAGTGTATAGTCTTTAGCACTTCCACACATAAAAATAAGCTCCTCAACATAACAATCTCCCACTTTGAGAATGGTTTTCCTCTGAGAAATCATTGGTAACTAGTTTTGAGTGTGTAACATGTTGATATATTGAGTAAAACATTATTGTTTCTATGAATTTGTGTTGATATTGATATTCCACTATGTGCTTTTGTAATATTGTAAAATATAAGGTATCCTTTCATTAGGACCTCTAATTGTGTGTGTACCAATTAGTATTAGATTGAGGTACAACTCTGTGATTGAATATTTTAAGTTCTATGTCTTTGAAAAGTGGGTAGATAACAATCAAAGAAAAGTGAATTCTTGATTTGTGTAGGCTTGCAAGGAGGTGTGGCATTAGATCAAGGTTTGTGAAAATAAGATATTTCCTAAAAGAGTAGGACAAGGAGGTGCATTGGTTAACAATGTTGTCTGAAGATTATATGGCATTAGGAAGTTATTGCAGATAATGTAGATCAAACTAATTATTTTGGAAGACAACCGTAGAAAATAATTAATCCCAAGTGATGATGTGAGTGATTTAGGATAAGAAATACCAAAGGCAATCGAGGATGGCATGGATGAAGCGGTTTTAGTGCTAGATCATATGCATAAGTGAGAAGAGAGATTATTGAAATGTATGTCAAAAAATGACATAGGAGTTTGAAAATAATTTTCTTACTTTTAATGGACACTAAATGCCAAAAATCTTATTAATTGGCTCGTAGAAATGGAAAAATACTTCAAACTTGACAAACTGGTAGAAGGATGCAAGGTAAATATAGCGTAAACCAAAGTAAAAAATCATGCTATATTATGGTGGAAAAGAGTTAAATTATATTGTGATAGAAAGGGTACATACAAGATCACTTATCAAGAGCATATGGTTGTGAAACTAACAGGAAAGTTTTTTTCCTAGTGATTACTAGTTAGACTTGCTAAAAAGGTTCTAAAACTTACGACATAATGATTTGAGCATAAAGGAATAAAATAAATATTTTTATAAGGTTACAATTTATGTTTTTCATAAGGAAATGCGTCAAAAAAGATAGTGTGGTACACCAACAAATTGTGATGAGTGATCAAGGATGTGATCAATATTATGAAAGTACGAATGTTGAAGTGTATCATTATGCTTTAAGAGGTAAAGGAAAGCTAGTGCACAAAATAAGTGCTCCAAAGAACAAAGGAAATATCAATGGTGCTAGAGAACTAATGGTGTAAGAGTACGAAGGAGAAGAAAGCTCTACAAGATCATCATAACATAAATACTACTTTCACGATAGGTAGAGGTCGTGGCACATGGTTTAACACTATATGTTTCTAATGCAGAGAGGTTGGACATTGAGCCTTCAAGTGTCATCATATACAAAAATATGATGGAAAATAAAATGATGTCAGTGTGCATGTTGCAAATATGAAGAGGAAGACAAATCCTAAAAGTGTTATGTCAACAACCCTAAGTAAGGATCGGCATTTTTCGCAATGATAAAAATATCACAATTTACAAGATGAAGAGAAAAATTGTGATAAGGGAGGTGACATATCTTCATATGGTAGAAGTGGATAGCATAAGCACACACAAATTTATATTAGTAGAAATGATTTGGGAATTGGGATTGAGATGAAGACCATGTCCTTGTCCTTACAAAGTGACATGGTTGGTGGAAGAATGAGTAGGCGTTGTGTAGGAACAATGTAAGGTGGAAATGAAGATTGGTTAGTGCATAAACATGGTTATGTGTGACTTATAACTAAGGGAAGACCTTGAAAATTTTCCTTGGATATGTTCTATACTAGAAGATCTAATACAATGCAAGTGCAAAGGGATGCGTAAAAATTCATTTCGAAACCATTGAAGGAAGAAATTACAGTAGCGCGCCAAGAGAATTGTGTTCGAAATGAAAGAGATAAAATCACGTGAAATTTAAGAGACATAACATGCATGATAGCGCGACATGAAATTACACAAAGATAAGTAAATGAGACATGCACAAGAGTGCAACATAATATAATGCAGAGGCATGGAGAAGTGAGTAAAGAGTATGTAGCATCACAAGAGCACACACAAACAAGAGGTATCTTAGAGAGAAGGAAGTGCATTAAGAGATTGCATAAGGAAAAAATGTGTGGAAAAAAAATAAAACAACCTAAGAAAACAAAAGAGGTCAAGCTAAAAAGTGATAAGGCAAGGATGTAGGGAAACAAAATTAGCTTCGTTTGAGATCAGTGTTTCCAACTAAGACCAACAATTGGAAGGCAAAAAATACCTGTTGGCACATAGGTACGCCAAGAAATTATCATAAGGTTGAAAGGTTTGTTCTATCACCTAGCCCACATGTGTGAGCACTAAGCTTGCACTTTTTATTTCTTATGTTGTATGAAGCATTATCATTCTTGCATCAACCAACAAATATGATAGAATAAAAGAATACGTTGAGTTAAGTTATTGTGTACTTTGTTTGGGCATCAAGCTACATATATTATGTTGTTATTTTGGGCCTATCTGTTATGTGATAGTAAGTGTTGTAATTACACATATTTGGTTGTGGGACATTGTGAGAGTGTCTAGGAAGATCTACGAAATTGATTTAAATCTAGACACTCATTTTAATGATGGTGCAACTATTTGAAATTATGGCATGGAACCAAAAAACTCTCAAACATGTACATAATTGCAAGAATCATTTCCTTAAGTTCACATTATAAGAGAATACTCATCTTGATACCACTAGGAAACATATGAAACCACGAATTCATTAGGTTAAGTGTAAAGAGTTATTGAAATATCCCATGCTATGGCACGTAAGAATCTTTAATTAGATGAAAAGAAGAATCATTGAAGAAGTGTCTCATGATTGTAAGTGAAAGTTAATGATGGTTAACCAACTTTCATATTATGCTCATTAGGTTGATTTTTGTTGCATCAAGTTTAGTTATGTTTATGTCCTTTAGGCCTTGCCTTCCAGTTAATTGTTATAACTCATGTTATTGTTTATAGGTAGGATGTCTTGGTGAATGCTTTGTAAGTAGTTGATTGTATTTATATAAAAGCATCACTACATTTGTAGAAGGGTAAGTTTAATCCGATTAGGGGATTTGGCTCGAAGAGAATTCAATCTAAGGAGTTTAGAGATGATTTATTTCTTTAGAATTTAGTTTGTGCAATTCGGTTCTAGATCAAAAATCTCGTAGAGTGACGACATGTATGTGATTCTAAGAAGTACTACAATAAGATATATGCATAAGTCTAGAAAAGGTAAAAAGGGGAGACTGAGTTTAATAGAAAACACTACGGTGTTGAGTGTTTTACTTTTGAGCATTATTTATGTCCAAATCATTGGTGATTGTTCTTGAGTTTGTAACATGTTGATATTTAATAAAACATTGTTGTTGTCAATTTTTGTTGGTGTTGGTATTTCATTGTGTAATTCTACGATGTTACATTGTCTAAATTATCCCTTCATTGGGACCCCTAACCATGGTTGCATCACAAACCATATTTGGTCTACAACACTTGTATAATTCATCCGTGTCTAAGAGGAACTTGTCTAACAATAAGAATTTCATGTCCTATTCACATATTTTATTTTACATTATTTTTTATAAAATTTAGATATAAATGTCAACACCCATTAAAGCACGTGAATTGCATACACAAGTTATAATTAAAAATGACTAGATGTTCCGTGGGAGATAAATATGGGAGCATTCCCAAAACCTTAATGAAACTCAAGTTTAATATGGTTTTACTTCCTTACTTTTCTTTGGAGTTAATTTCTCAAGCATACATAAATATCTTAAATTTTCTTTAGCATGCGGATGAAACAAATCTACATATATTAATTTTACTTTCTCGACTGAAGGTAAATAACATGGAATTCTAGAAGAAGATAATGAGATGCTAGCACTTGGAAAGTTCAAAGGGTAGATGATTTGAGGTCAAGGTTTAGATTATGAATGAAGTAAATTCAAGATCAGAATAGTGGGAAAGTGGAGAAAGGCACGGGCATTTGTGATTTGTGTTCCAACGATGACCACGACATAAGGTTTTTGAAGTCGTTGTGCAACAAGTTTGTGATCATTCAAATTAACTTAAATTTTTTGGTGGAAAATGTCTACTAAGATTTTTAAAATAGAATATACAATCCACCCTCAAACTATTTAGCCATTGTCAATGATGTGTTGTGGATATTTTTCTATTTTTATCCTTCTTAAACTATAAATGTGGATATTGGCGGGGCTAAGGTTGGGAGGAAGTTAATTAGTTTTTTAGGCTTTTGTGGTTTGTCCCCCCCAGATTTTGTTTTGAAAATTAGGTAGTTCTTATAAATATTTTGGGGCTTTATTATAGAAATGTTTTTTTTTTTAATTTCAAAAAATTATAAATTATGGAAAATATGGTTTGTGAACGTTGACCTTCATTGTTGGTGACTGCAATTTGTTAACTAGTCAAATTTACTGCCTAAGTCTCCATTGACCAACTTGACCACCCTTGTTGACATTTCCAACCACATTGTTGTGTTGCCCAAGACCCATTTCAACCTCATAATGTTGACCTCCCCCTACTCAACCATTGTCACACATACGCCCCTCGTCATACACAAACCATGTTTCCCATATGAACCTTATTTATCCCCGTGTAAACCATGTACCCTTTGTGTGCCTTGTTCCCCTGGACATTGTTAGCCTTGTCTTGAGCCCTATGTATTACTCAGCATGTGTATACACCTAAGGGATTCCCCCAAGTCTGAACTCCCTGCAAACCACAACAATATACACTGCTAAAGACCTCATGCACCATAGGGTCCCCTTACCTTAACCTAGGCTTCCCTTCATTAACCCGTCTGATCATCTCCTCCAAGTTTGTCTGCCAAGTGGACCTCCCCCCAAGTATACATCTCGAAAAGCCACCAATGAACCTCTTTTTTTTCAAAGGACTACCCTGATAGTGTATTTATTTAATCATATGTTATTATATGTAATATTCATTGTAATATAATTCATGAATAATGCACTAATTGGTGCACACTTATCCACATGTTATTTATAAAGAATGGTATCAATCATAATATTGACTTGATTGACTTTCACTATTAATAACATTACAGAAAACTTGTTTTGCAAGTTAATTACTCTCCAAACCTTAACCTTGGCCTTTGTGTTATATTTATATGAGAAATGATAGCTACCTAGTGTTTGTGGTATCATTGTGGATGAGAGTAATACTTAAGAAATTATATCAAAGCTATAACTAACATTATAGAAGACCGGTTGACAAAATATTTTGTATCTGAGCAATATGGTGGGTTTTGACAACAATATGAATGAGAGAGATAGAGTCTCTCCTCTATTATAATGGGGAGACACCCTTTATTAACTAGCTAAGAATGTATGGAAAGGGAAAATGAATATTATTCACTCTAATCTTAATTCCTGGAGGTGTGAGATTTCATCCCAAAGATGGTATATCTCAAAAGGGAAATGTAGATAGAAAGAGATGTGGGGAGGAATTTCATAATGTGGATGTAGGAAGGAAAAGGAGGAAGGATTACTTGTAATGAAATTACTTGTATGATTTAGATCACGAGCAGAAATATAACACCAAATAACACAATATTCCAGAATAATGATCTCAATATGCAATTAGAATAGCTTCGCCACTTTGAGGGGGCAACCTCCAAACCATACAATAAGACGCAAATGCTCCAAATGATGATGAACTACTCCTAAAATCCCCTATATATACTATTCATATGTTATGGCCAACACAAGGCCGACCTACTAAGCATGAGAAAGTATAAATGATATAATAAAATGATATGGTAAGCCACAAGTTGGCTACTCATATCCTAATACAAGCAATAGGTTAAGGGCGTAGCATGCCCTTCCCCTTCAAAGCAACATTGTCCCCAATGTTGAGAAGCTCTGGGTGCTGCTGCAAGAATGTCATATCTTCCCATGTTGCATCTTCATTGTCCATATTATTCCACTTGATCATGTACTCAGTAATAACCCATGTCCTCAATCTTTTAGTGCGTGTTTGAAGGATGCATTCAGGTTCCAAGATGCCTCTCCCCTCCTCATCGAGCTCAGGTAACACTATTTGGGCTGATACTCTCTATCCAATTACTTTCTTCAGGCAAGAAACATGAAAGACTGGATGTATTTTGGTTGATTGTGGAAGTTCTAATTTGTATGCTACAATACCAATCTTCTGCAATACTTGAAAGGGGCCATAATACTTCGGTGAAAGTTTGTTATCCTTTTGTTGTTGTTTCAAAGACATTTGCTTATATAGTTGTAACCGCACAAAAACCTAATCACCGACTTCAAAATGCCTTTCTGTGCCATGTTGATCAGCCTGTTGCTTCATGCGGTTTTGTGCCATGACCAAGTTCTCCTTAAGACTAGAGAGGACCTCTTGTTGACACTGAATGTGTTCTTCTACTGCTCTAACCTACGGTTTTCCTCTCAATGATGATGTGATGGATGGTGGCTGGTACCCATAGAGTGCCAAAAAAGGAGACATTTTAGATGAAGTATGGAAGGAAGTGTTAAACCACCATTCTGCAAGTGGTAACCATTGGACCCATCTTGCTTGTTTATCTGACGTAAAGCAACGGAGATATCCCTCCAAACACTTATTTACAACTTTTGTTTGCCCATCAGACTGGGGATGATAATAAGAGCTACGAGCTAATTAAGTACTCAAACATGAGAATAAATCAATCCAAAAATTACGATTAAATATAGGGTCTCGATCACTTACTATAATCTTCGGTGTCCCATGAAGCTTCTGAACTATGTCCATGAAGGTTGTTGCTACCGTGCCTGCAGCAAATGGGTGTGCCAAGGCACAAAAATGAGCATATTTGGTGAGTCTATCCACCACAACCATGATGACATTTTTTCCTTCAGATTTAGGCAATCCCATGATAAAGTCCATGGAAACCTCTTCCCACCGCTGGCTAGGAATAGATAGAGGTTGTAGAAGACCTAGGGATCGAACTGTTTCACCCTTATTTTGCTGACAAACCATGCATTCTGCCACAAATGTTTGGACATCCCCTTTGAGACCTTCCTGAAAGAAATCTTGTTTGACTCGATGATAATTATTCAAGAATCTAGAGTGCCCCCCTATTGGAGAAGAGTGAAGCTCAGATAGAATCCTATTTTTAAGAGTGGAGTTCTTACATAGGTATAATCTATCTTTATACCATAAAGCATCCCATTTCAATACAATTTTTTCAGACATGCTTGGATCATTCTGGAGATGATGAATGTGGTTTTGTGTGGTTGGTTCATTTCTCCATTTGGACCTTGCCTTATCTATCCAATGTTCCTGTAATATGGATATGGCACATAACAAGGCTGCAATTGATTCATCTTTCCACGACAGAGCATCCGCAACTAAATTCTCCTTCCATTTCTTATAGATAATCTCAAAATCATATCCCAACATCTTGGAGACCCATTTTTGTTGTTCTTTAGATGATAAACGCTGCTCTGAGAAGTATTTCAGACTATCATGATCTGTCTTCACTTTAAAGTGTCTTCCTATGAGATATGGTCTCCGTTGCTTTACTACATGAAGTATGGCTAGCATTTCCTTCTCTTAAGTTGGCTTGGAAAGATTCTTACCTTTGAATTGACAGCTCAAAAAGGCAATAGGACGGCCTTCTTGCATGAGAACTGCCCCCATACCCATCCCTGATGCATCACATTCAACAATGAATGTTTTGGAAAATTTTGGAGTAGCCAAGACTGGAGTGGTGCACATGGCCTCATTTAGTTGCTCAAATGCTTTGGTTGCATCCTCACTTCAATGGAAGGAGACCTTCTTTAATAAAGCTGTGAGAGGTGCATATATGCTTCCATAATGCCTTACGAATCTTCGGTAATAACCTGTAAGCCCCAAAAATCCTCCTAGATTCTTTAGGGTTTTTGGAACCTTCCACTCCATCATGGCTTTGATCTTATTAGGATCCACTTTAACCCTTTCATGAGAGACAATGTGACCCAAATATTCAACCTCCTTAAGTCCAAAAGAACACTTAGAGGGCTTTGCATAAAGTTGATGTTGCTCAAGGGTTTCCAAAACCTTATTTACATGATGCAAATGTTCCTCCCATGTTTTGCTATAAATTAATATATCATCAAAAAACACTAGGACAAATTTATGTAGGAATGACTTAAAAATAGAATCCATCAAACTTTGAAATTTAGAAGGTGCATTTGTGAGTCCAAAAGGCATTACCAGGAATTCATAATGGCCTTCATGTGTCCGAAAGGCAATTTTATGAACATCCTCATCCTTGATTCTGATTTGGTGGTATCCCGAAAGAAGATCAAGCTTTGTAAAATAAACAGCACCATACAACTCATCAAGCAAATCATCAATTATAGGAATAGGAAACTTATATTTGATTGTGTACTTATTAATTTCCCTATAATCAGGACACATGCGCCACATGTCATCTTTCTTCCGTACCATCATTACTGGAGAAGAATAAGCACTCTGAA